>JAMZAV010000437.1:0-520542 GCA_024449915.1 Sweltsa coloradensis
TCCCGTTACCTACAGTGCACACACTTGCACCTGCCTCCCACTAGTTCCCTTACAGTGCACCCACTATGCACCTGTCTCCCACTAGTTACCTTACAGTGCACACACTATGCACCCATGTTCCACTTGCCCCTAGATGCCGGACCTGCAGTGGAAAGGAAAAACTGATGGGGCCGTGGCCTTGAGAAAATGGTATTTTGTGGACTGTATAATTGAATTTAGCAACTGAACTTACCCTAAGATGTAGTGCGGGTGTAAAAATAAAGTTCAGAGCAGGGTAAGCGTGGTGACGTAAGTTGGTGAGCACACCACGTAACAGATAGGAAAGAATTAAAGAGCTCGAGCTTGGAAGGAAATAGAATGAAGTAAGAAAATGTGCCTGGAAGGCATCGAACCCAAGACTGCAGTATGAACTGGATGGCGAACGAACTGTGAGCTGAGTGTGGACTGGAAGTGGGCGAACTTTAGAACGGAAAATGAACTGGTGCACTGTACACTTCGCACTAAATATGACTGAGAATTGAAGATTGATTTGCTCTCGGAGCAGCCAAGAGCACAGACTTCACCCTGTGAAGGTAGACGGGCAACTGACTCGCGAGGTCTAATCGCGAGAGAAGAGATGACAGAAAAACTAGTCAAGAAGAGGGAAAAGAGGGGAAAACCGGGGTTTGAATCAGATCACAACGAGAAATACAAGAGATGATACGCGAAAATATAAAAAAAACCTAGAAACTATACTATTCTAAACAAGAACATCGGCGTGAACATATCCCGCCCCAAAAGAAAGGAAATCTTTTTTTTTAAACTAGAACCAAGAACAAAAAGAAAACTAACAATATAAAAGAGGAAAAACGATACGAGCATCCTCTTGGCATTTAAAGCACAAGGGAGGGTTACCATTTTATTAACTGGTGGGTAAGAACGCCAGACCCGAACGAACGGAGGCGACGCGGGGAACACCATCTCGACCAGGAAAAGAGAGCTTCCACTCGCCCGATCGGCCAAGAGGGGGGGCTGGAAGTGGCCGAGAAAGAAAAAACGATGTCTCCAACTTTGAGATCGGGGCTCCCACGAACCCATTGTTGCGTTGCATCAGTGTGTGGAGGTATTCGGTTCCCCAAACGGTGCCAGAAGGATTGGTAAATTTTGCTGAATACGGTGCCACCGAGCAAAGGGGCTTGATGTTTTCACCCAACAGGTGTTCGGGGGAGAAAGCAGGGGAGTGCCGACCAAAAATGGCCAGGACTGAGATAATCGACACCTTCAACTGGATCATCGGAGGAGGCGCATAAAGGACGACTGTTGAGCAGCGCTTCAATGCGGGCGAACAACGTAGCGTACTCCTCATGAGGGAGGGAGGTGTCTCCGAGGAGACGTACAAGAGTGATTTCCCCAGATTTTACTACTGCCTCCCAAAGGCCGCCGAAATTGGGACATACGGAGGGTTGAAGTGCCTTTGGGGACACAAACGGGAAGCGAGAGAAGTAAAGATCGGCTCTTAGAGAGTGAAAGAGAGTCGTGGACTTCACGCAGCTGTCTAGCAGCTCCCACATAGTTCCTCCCACAGTCGGAATAGATGTGGGAGGGAAGGACCTCTCCTCGAGAGAAAGCGATCGAAGCAGGCCAGGAAGGCTTCAGTGGACAGCTCAAAAAAACCATCCCCAGATGAACTGCCTTGGTGGCCATACACACAAAAGATGCAGAGATAACCTTTGGTGAGAGGTGCTTTCCCGGCGAGTGCTGGTTTCACACCATGAAAGGGCCCGCAAAATCGGTCCCGACATGGGAAAAAAACCTAGAGCTTTTCACCCCGGGCGCGGGAAGTCGGCCATCGGAGGTTGGAGAGGCTTGGCACGAAATTTATGACAGGTGAGACAACGATGGATTCGTTGCCGAAGCAGACCGCGCAAGGACATGATCCAGTAGGATTGCTGGATCAATCCCTGAACGGTTCGGGGACCAGAATGTAATGAAACCTTATGGTAATGATCGCAGATCAGGAGCGATAAGTGTGCTTCCTTGGGGGAGAAGGAGGGGAAATGACGAGCGTCTTCTTTAAGAGAAGAATGACGCAATCGTCCGCCCACCCTGAGAAAACCGGAGGGGTCGACAAAACGGCTTGAGAGAGGCGACCCGGGGATGACAGAGGTTGATCTCGCGAAATTTGGCGGAACTCCATGGAGTAGTAAGGGATGCTGGGTGAGTCGTATGAAGAGATCTAGAGCATCCTTCAGCTCTGGGGGTCCCACGGGACCACGGGGGGAGGTGCATTTGAATGCTTCGCAAGAAGGAGTCGAGCGAAGCGGAAAACCCAGGCAAACACACGTTGAGCCTTGGGGAGACTGGAAAACTTCTGAAAGTTCTCCAAGAGGGGGTCCGGGTTTTTAACGCGAGCGACGAGAGTGACCGCGGGTTTTCAGATCGAGGAGCTCAGAATCGGAAGCCAATGAAAGTTGGGGTCGAGGCCATTGCTCAGGAGCAGAGCCGAGGAAACCGGGGTCCAGAAACCCAAACAGAGATTGTTCAGAAGCTGAACCGGGGGATAAGCCTCGAGAGGCGCAGTCTGCGGGATTTCCTCAGAACGCACGGGGCCCAGTCAGTGGTGACGTGTTTCTCAAGTACTTAAACGACGCGAGTAGCAACGAAAGTTTTGAGTCGATGAGGAGGGGTATTACGCCCGAGGGGAAGGACGAGATGGCTTAAACGGGAGAGCCACAGAGTAACGCCCACATGAGTGGGCGGGAGTGAGACTCGAGAAAGTGACGTTCACAAAAACTGATCCTCAGGATCTACTTCGGAGGGCGGGGAGTTTCTTCCGGTCTCCCAAAAGAGGCGCAAGTTGCGCTCGAGGGTCGAGGAGCAGGCGAAGAGAGACACAGGAGGGTCGGAAGACGTTACTAAAGAGCGATTTGGGGCCCGGGACTATCCAGCCGAACTGGTGTTGATGGCCCGTGGGGTTTTGTGTCCACGGACCTGCTCCCCGGGCTCTTTTTAAGAATCTCTGGATAGAGGTCGGCGCCAAGTAGAAAGTCTAACTTGATCGGGCAGGGTGAAAACGATCATCAGCAAGATACATGCCACGGAAGCGTTTTCGAACACTTCGCGTTGCGACTTGAGAAGTCGGAGGTGACTGGTGATGGTCGGTAAAAAACCCGAGCCTCAACATGGAGAGTACGGTTGGGAGAGAGGCGGGAAGCAATAGTGCAGCGCACGTTGCCGCGAGCAGAGCGGCAGCAAGACCCAGCCTGACAGATCGGAGCGGCAGGGCTGCATCTTCAGGCCCAGCTTCCTCACCAACGACTGAGAGATGGTGGAGACCTGCGAGCCAGGGTCCCCCACCGCGCGAAAGGGTTGAAGGTGCCAAGAGAATCCCGAATGAGCGCCCCGGCACGGTACCCAGCAACACTGTGGGGTTTACTATCTCGGGTATCGCGATAGTGGCACGAGAGCACTCGTTTGAAGAAACCCGGGGCTGGGAGGTGAAGAGCTGACGCCAAGAGATGATGATTGGAGTCCCGAGAGAGAGGGGCATTGCCCGGAGAGTTTTCCGTGGGGTACAGCAACGGTTGTCGAATGCAACATGGAGTGGTGACGATTGCTGCCACAAGTATTGCAGACACTCTTCGAAGTGCATTGATTTTTCAAGTGCGAGCCTAAGCAATTTTAAGCATCGCTGCAGGTGTCGCAACGTGCGGTACTTATCATCAAGAGATTGTTTGCGAAAGACCTCGCATCGATAGAGGGTGTGAGGTGCTTTGCAAACAGGGCAAGAATGTTGTTTAAAACTAGGTCGCGTGGTGTCAGAGGGCACGCGCCAGGAGGCAGAGGGGGAGCGGTTTCTTGACCGCGAGAAGAGAATTAAACCTTTGAGGAGATTGGACACAAACTAGTCGGTTGTTTGCCTACCGCGCACAACTCAAGAGTACGAGACTGCTCTTCAATGAAGCCAATAACGGAGCTGTACGTCGGTTCGTGTGGGGAGGAGTGTTTACTCTCGAAAGCTTTACGAGTCGACGGGTCAAGGTTTTGGCCAACGTGAGCGAGAGTAACAAGAAATCACCCAAGTCGGGTAATTCTAAGGATTTCAGAGCATCGACAGAATTTCCCGTGTACTGCGAGGAAACTTTGCAAACCTGCGTGAGATGCGGATTTCAAAGGTGTGAAATCTAAAATCCTTTGAACGTACAGACTGGCTAACAACCGGGCTGTTCTGATATCGAGATACCAAAACTTGAAAGCGAGCGGATAGCCTTCGTTGGAGATTGACAACCAGATATTGTAGCTAGTGCAGCATCAGATAAAAAGGTTTTAAATAATGAAAATTTTTGAACATTGTTGAGAGATTCATTTTCGTCAATTAGAGATTTAAAAAGTGAATAGAATTCTGGCCCAACGAGAAATATTCCTGAGAACGTAGGAAGAATCAATGGTAGGCAACGTGATTGAAGATTTGGCTATCGTCGTTTGAGCCACAGCTGCAGCTGCAGTTATGGACTGGCTTTGATCGAGTTTTTTGGCGGCAAGAAAACCCAGATTGAGCTGCATAACAACACTGTTTCGAAAGAGTCGTATACCTTATCCACCTCAATGGGGGTTAGCAGGCGCAGTAACTTGGCATTTAAGTCGCGATTTCCAATTGAATTTCTTGAAAAATTCGATTTCAATGTAGACAAATCTTCGAACCGAGGTCTGACCGAGTCAACCTCTTCAGGTTTGAGATTTGCGAAAGCATTGTAAGTTCGCTGGACGGAGGCAAAACGAGTTCACGTCTATTTACGAGCTTCTTCTGTTCCAACAGAAGTTTTTCAGCCATTGTGAACAAGAAAATACAATAACAACAATTTTACAAGAAAGTAGAGAAAAAAAGAGCGAGAAATACGTTTAAAAAATGTTACCCTTGTAACTAGACGTACATCAAAAAGGGGATCATGACCTGATGTCATAACTGAGGGGAAAAATATTATGTAATAAATCGTAAACACGGGCGAGAAAATAGTAATGCGCCGAGGAGACGGAATGACGTGTCACTACAATGAGATTGCGCGTGTGATTGCGCGCGACGAGAAGAGATCGAGAAAATTTCACTAAGACATGATTAGTGACGAGGGAAAATAGCTTGCATAATAAAATGAATTATGCCAAAGCATACAACAAACAAGGGAAAAAAAAAGAACGATACAATTTAAATTTGAATTCCCGTGATTATCACGACAAACGGGAGAACAATGGTTTTACACGCCAGAGAGAGCGAATGTGAACCATAATGCGTACATCATAACGAGAAATGAACATTGGGGTCTAAGCCGGAATGAACAGGATAGCACAGTGCAAACGAGAAGGATTACCAAAAGATGATTGAAACTGATAATATCTCGGCTCGGAGGACCAAAACTTGATGGGCCGTGGCCTTGGAAATGGGGATTTTGTGGACTGTATAATTGAAAATTTTGCAACTGAACTTACCCTAAGATGTAGTGCGGGTGTGAATGAAGTTCAGAGCAGGGTAAGCGTGGTGACGTTTGTTGGTGAGCACACCAGTAACAGATAGGAAAGAATTAAAGAGCTCGAGCTTGGAAGGAAATAGAATGAAGTAAGAAAATGTGCCTGGAAGGCATGAACCCAAGACTGCAGTATGAACTGGATGGCGAAAAGAACTGTGAGCTTGAGTGTGGACTGGGGGTCGGGCGAACTTTAGAACGGAGATGAACTGGTGCACTGTTTCACTTCGCACTAAATATGACCCGAGAATTGAAGATTGATTGCTCTCGGAGCAGCCAAGAGCACAGACTTCACCCTGTGAAGGTAACGGGGAACTGACTCGCGAGGTCTAATCGCGAGAGAAGAGATGACAGAAAAACTAGTCAAGAAGAGGGGAAAAGAGGGGTAACCAGGGTGAATCAGATCACAACGAGAAATACAAGAGATGATACGCGAAAATATAAACAAACCTAGAAACTATACTATTCTAAACAAGAACATCGGCTGAAACAAGAACACTATATAAGATGGGGCTGTACCACCCACTAGTTACCTTACACACACACTATGCACCTGTCTCCCACTAGTTACCTTACAGTGCACAATTGCCCATGTTCCACTTTTCCCCCGATCCCGGGCGCGTGGAAGGAGAAACTATAAAGATGGGGCTGTACTCCCCCTAGTTACCTTTCAGTGCACAAAAAATGCACTGTCTCCCACTTAGTTTACCTTCCGTGCACCACTATGCACCCATGTTCCACTTGCCCCTAGATGCCGCACTCCAGTGGAAGGAGAACACTATATAGATGGGCTGTACGTCCACTAGTTACCTTACAGTGCACAAACTAAGCAACCTGTCTCCCACTCGTTACCTTAACAGTGCACACAAACTAATTTGCCCCCAAAAACCCTTGGGTTTTTTTTTTTCTCCCCTAGTTTTTCCTTACAGTGCACAACACTAATGCAACCTGTCTCCCACTAGTTTACCTTACAGTGCACTCACTATGCACCCATTTCCCACTTGCCCCTAGAATGCCGGACTCAGTGGAAGGAGAACACTATATAAAGATGGTGCTGTACGTCCCCCAACTAGTTACCTTACATGTGCACACTACTATGCACCTGTCTCCCACTAGTTACCTTATCAGTGGGGCACACAACTAATGCACCCATGTTCCACTTGGCCCTAGATGCCGGACTGCAGGAAAGGAGAACACTATATAAGATGGGGCTGTACGTCCCCTAGTTACCTTACAGTGCACACACTATGCACCTGTCTCCCCTAGTTTACCTTTACAGTGCACACACTATGCCCTGTCCTCCCACTAGTTACCGTTACATTGCCCACACCTATGCACCCATGTTCCCTTGCCCCTAGATGCGGACTGCAGTGGAAGGAGAACAATAATATAGCTGGGGCTGTACGTCCCATATTACCTTACAAGTGCACACACACTATTCACTGTCCTCCCACTAGTAAGCATAGCCCAAAACCTAACAGTGCCAACACGAATGCACCCATGTTCACTTGCTCCCTAGATGCCGGACTGCAGTGGAAGGAGAACACTATTAGAGATGGGTCTGTACTCCCACAGTTTACCTTACAGTGCACACACTATGCCCCTGTCCTCCCCACTAGTTACCTTACAGTGCACACACTATGCACCTGTCTCCCACTAGTTACCTTACAGTGCACACACTATGCACCCATGTTCCACCTTCCCCCCAGACGCCGCACTCCACTGGAAGGAGACACTATATAAGATGGGGCTGTACGTCCCACTAGTTACCTTACAGTGTCACACACCAATGCGCCTGTCCTCCACTATTACCTTCCATTGGCACACACTCTGCACCTGTCTCCCACTAGTTACCTTACAGTGCACACACTATGCACCTGTCTCCCACTAGTTACCTTACAGTGCACACACTATGCACCTGTCTCCCCTAGTTTACCTTACAGTGCAACACACTATGCACCTGTCTCCCTAGTTTACCATCACAGTGCACACACATTCACCTGGTCTCTCTACCACTAGTTACCTTACGTGCACACACTATGGGCACCCATGTTCCACTTGGCGCCCTAATGCCGGACTGGCAGTGGAAGGAGAACACTATATAAGATTGGGGCTGTACGTCCCCCACTTTACCTTACAGTGCACACACTATGCACCTGTCTCCCACTATTACCTTACAGTGCACACACTAGATGCACCTGTCTCCACTAGTTACCTTACAGTGCACACACTATGCACCCATGTTCCGACACTTGCCCGCTAGATGCCGGACTGCAGTGGAAGGAGACACTATATAAGATGGGGCTGTACGTTCCACTAGTTTACCTTTACAGTGCACACACTATGCACCTGTCTCCCACTAGTTCCTAACAGTGCACACACTACATGCACCTGTCTCCACTAGTACCTTACAGTGCACACCTATGCACCCATGTTCCCTTGCCCCTAGATTTGCCGGACTGCAGTGGCAGGAGAACACTATATAAGAATGGGGCTGTACGTCCCACTATTACCTACAGTGCACACACTATGCACCTGTCTCCCACAGTTACCCTTACAGTGCCACACTATGCACCTGTCTTCCCACTGTTCCTTAACAGTGCACACACTATGCACCCATTGTCGCACTTGCCCTAGATGCCGTACTGCAGTGGAAGGAGAAACCACTTTTTATATACAGATGGGGCTGTAACTTCCCATTAGTTTACCTTACAGTGGCACACACTATGGCACCTGTCTCCCCTATTACTTACGTGCACACACTATGCACCTGTCTCCACCTAGTTACCTAACAGTGCACAACTATGCACCTGTCTCCCACTAGTTTACCTTACAGTGGCACACACTATGCACCTTTCGCCCACTAGTTTTCCTTACAGTGCACCACTACATGCACCATGTTCCACTTGCCCTAGATGCGCGGACTGCAGTGGTGAAGAGAACCTAATATATTAGAGGGGGCTGTACGTCCCACTAGTGTACCTTACAGTGCACACACTAGGCACCTGTACCTCCCACTATTTACCTTACGTCACACACTATGCACCCATGTTCCACTTGCCCCTAATGCCGACTGACTGAGTGAAGGAGAACACTATATAAGGATGGTGGCTGTACGTCCACTGTTACCTTACGTGCACACCTATGCACCTTCTCCCCTACAGTTACCTTACATGCACACACTCATGCACCTGTCTCCCATTAGTTAACCTTACAGTGCACACACTATTCACCTTCTCCACTAGTTACCTTACAGTGCACACACTAATGCACCCATGTATCCACTTGCCCAGATGCCCGGACAGCAGTGGAAGGAGAACACTATATAAGATGGGGCTGTACGTCCACTAGTTTACCTACAGTGCACACACTATGCACCTGTCTCCTTGTTACCTTACAGTGCACACCTATGCACCTGTTCTCCCACTAGTTACGATGACATGCACACACTAGGCACTGTCTCCCACTAGTTACCTTACAGTGCACACACTACTGCACCTGCTCCCACTAGTTACTTAGCAGTGCACACACTATGCACCCGTTTCCACTTTGCCCCTAGACTGCCGGACTGCAGTGGAAGGAGAACACGATATAAGATGTGCTGTACGTCTCACTAGTTACCTTACAGTGCACACTATGCACTCCTTTCTCCCACTAGTTTACCTTACAAGTGGCACCCACTATGACCTGGTCCTCCCACTAGTTTAAAACCTTACAGTGACACACTAGCACCTGTCTCCCATAGTTACCTTAACGTGCACACAACTATGCACCTGTCTCCCACTAGTTACTCTTACAGTGCACACACTATGCACCTGTCTACCACTAGTAACCTTACAGTGCCACACACTATATATGCACCTGTCTCCCACTGTAACCTTACAGTGCACACACTATGCACCCATTATCCAACTTGCCCTAGATGCCGCGCACTGAAGTGGAGAAGAACCCTTATAATACGATGGGGCTGTACGTCCCACTCGTTACCTACAGTGCACACACTATGCACCTGGCTCCCACTAGTTACCTTACAGTGCACAACGACTATGCACCCATGTTCCACTTGCCCCTAGATGCCGGACTCGCAAGGCAAGTGGAAGGAGAACACTATATAAATGGGGCTGTACGTCACTAGTTACCTTACGTGCCACACACTATGCACCTGTCTCGGAAACTATTACCTTACAGTGCACACACTATGCACCCTGTTCCACTTGCCCTAGATGCCGGGACTTGCAGTGGAGGAGAACACTATAGTAAGATGGGCTATCGTCCCACTGTTACCTTAAACAGTGCACACACGATCAACCCGTGGTACTCCCACTAGTTTACCTTACAGTGCACACACTATGCACCTGTCTCCTCCCACTAGTTACCTTACAGGTGCACCGACACTATGCACTCTCCCACTAGTTTCCTACCGGTCACACACTATGCAACCATGTTCCACTTGCCCCTAGTATGCCGGACTGCAGTGGAAGGAGAACACTAATATAATGATGGGCTGTACTTCCGCACTAGTTACCCTTACAGTGCACACACTATGCACCTGTCCTCCAGTTTTTTTTTGAAAGAAGGGAGGGAATCTAGTTTACCTTACATGCACACACTAATGCACCTGTGCTCCCACTAGTTACCTTTACAGTGCACACACTATGCACGCCCACCATGTTCCACTTGCACCCTAGATGCCGACTGGCAGTGGAGAGACACTATATAAGATGGGGGGGGGGGGGGGACCCCCCTAGAACGTCCCACTAGTTACCTTACAGTGCACACACTAGCACCTGTCTCCCACTATTACCTTACAGTGCACACACTATGCACCCATGTTCCAACTTTGCCCCTAGATGCCGGCCTGCAGTGGAAGAGAACACATATAAGAGGGCTGTACGTCCTCACTAGTTACCTTAAGTGCACACAGTACTATGCACCATGTTCCACTTGCCCTAGATGCCGCTGCAGTGGAAGGAGAACCTATATAAGATGGGGCTGTACTTCCACTAGTTAATCTACGAGTGCACACACTATGCACCTGTCTCCCAATATTTCCTTTACAGTGCACACACTATATGCCACCTGTCTCCCACTAGTTTTCCTTACGTGCACACACGCTGCACCTGTCTCCCACTAGTTACCTTACAGTGCACACCTATGGGCAACCCATGTTCCACTTGCCCTCTAGATCCGGACTAGCAGTGGAATGAGAACCCTATATACAGATGGGGTCTGTACTCCCTAGTTACCTTACAGTGCACACACCACTATGCACCTTTCTCCCACTATTACCTTACAGTGCACACACTATGGCACCTGTCTACCCACATAGTTACCTTACAGTGCACACACTATGCACCCATGTTCCACTTGCCCCTAGATGCCGGACTGCAGTGGAAGGAGAACACTATATAAGATGGGGCTGTACGTCCCACTAGTTACCTTACAGTGCACACACTATGCACTGTCTCCCACTATTTACCTTAACGTGCACACAAATAACTATTCACCTGTCTCCCCTAGTTACCTTACAGTGCACACACTATGCACCCATGTTCCACTTGCCCCTAGATGCCGGACTGCAGTGGAAGGAGAACACTATATAACTGTACGTCCCCACTAGTTACCTTACAGTGCACCACTATGCACGATGTCCGCCCACTAGTTTACCTTACAGTGCACACACTATGCCCCATGTTCCACTTGCCTAGATGCGGACTGCATTGAAGAGAAACTATATAAGATGGGTCTATACGTCCCACTAGTTACCTTACAGTGCAGCACACTATGCCACCGGTCTCCCCACTAGTTACCTTCAGTGCACACAAATAATGCACCGGCACCCATGTTTCCACTTGCCCCTAGATGCCGACTGCAGTGGAAGGAGAACCTATATAAGATGGGGCTGTACGTTCCCACTAGTTACTTACAGTGCCACACTATGCCACCTGTTTGGTCCCCCCCCCCCCTCCCCCCCCTCACTATTTACCTTACGGCACACACTAATCACCTGTTCTCCCACCTAGTTACCTTACAAAAAAAAAAAAACAATGCACACACTCTGCACCTGTCTCCCACTAGTTACCTACAGGTGCACACACTATGCACCCATGTTCCACTTTCCCCTAGATGCCGGACTGCAGTGGAAGGAGAACCTTATTAAGATGGGCTGGACGTCCCACTAGTTAACTTACAGTGCACACACGATGCACCTGTCTCCCACGATTACCTTACAGGCACACACTATGCACCTGTCTGCCCACTCTTACCTTACAGTGCACACACTATGCACCCATGTTCCACTTGCCCCTAGATGCCGGACTGCAGTGGAAGGAGAACACTATATAAGATGGGGGCTATACGTCCCACTAGTTACGCTTACAGTGGCACACTCACGATGGCACCTGTCTCCCACTATTTTCCCTTACAGTTGCACACACTAATGCACCCAGTGTTTCCACTTGCCCCTAAGATGCCGGACTGCATGAGGAGAAAACTATCATAAGATGGGCTGTACGTCCCATAGTTACCTTACAGTGCACACACTATGCACCCATGTTCCCACTTGCCCCTACGGATGCCGGACTGCAGTGGAGGAGAACACTATATAAGATGGGGCTAATACGTTCCCACTAGTTACCTACAGTGCACACACTATGCACCTGTTCTCTCACTAGTTACCTTACAGTGCACACACTATGCCCCCATGTTCCACTTGCCCCTAATCCGGACTCCATGGAAGGAGACACTATATAAGAGGGGGCTAGACGTCCACTATTTACTTACAGTGACACACCTATGCACCTGTCTCCCATACTAAAGTTTTTCTTACAGTGCACACACTAATGCACCCATGTTCCACTTGCCCCTAGATGTGCCGAACTGCAGTGGAAGGAGAACACGTATTATACGATGGGGCTATACCGTCCCACTATAATATACCTTACATGCAACACACTTGCACCTGTCCTCCACGAGTTACCGTACAGTGCACACACTATGCACCTTTCTCCCACTAGTTACTTACATGCACCACTATGCACCCATGTTCCACTTGCCCCTAGATGCCGGACTGCATGGAAGGAGAACACATATAAGGAGGGGCTTTACGTCCCCACTAGTTACCTTACAGTGCACACACTATGCCACCTGACTCCCACTAGTTCCTCCTTACCAGTGCACACACTAATGCACCCATGTTCCACATCAAGTGGGCGTGGCGAACATACCAATCGAGCCCATGCAACGATACCAAAAGGGGTGGGGGGGGTGGTCCCGCAGGGACCCCCCACTCAGTACTTTTTATTGAACATTAATTTTTATATACTTTATATGACGTATTTTGAATTGTTAAAAATCACATCCTACTGAATTGTATGGCTGACATGCTCTTACTTACCATACTAGTTTCTAAACCGTTGAAAAGTTTGTCATGAATCAGGATTACCGGTAAGTAAAAGTGCAAGACAACATGCATGATGGATATTCATCCAGTAGTTCTCAACTAAACTAATAACAGTAGCAATTCAACATTCTGCTAAATGAATAGACCAGCTCGCGTATCTTTGATTGAATAGATTGATTTGGGGAATTTAAAGTAAATAAACAGCTGTGGCATGAGGAAGTCAGGACATTTTCCGAGTTATCTGTTGTAATTTTTGATTACCGTCTTATAAAGCAGGATTTTATCAACGTCGTGAATGCAATAAGAAGAACAGTCTTGACCTATTTCAATTTGAGGTATTTCCAGTACAATTTATACATAAAATAGCATTGATTCAATGAGATCGCGACAGAAAGTTTGTCCGTATAAGAATAAAATGGTATCTTTTCCGTTCAAATATTTGTTAACAAAGTTTTTCTTAAAACACACGATTTTGTACCAAATTACTTTGAACATAGCATTTTTCCAGGGGAACGCCACGGAGCCCCTAATTTCCATTATTATGCGGTTTAAGTAGTTGTTCCTAAAGCCCAATAGGTGGCTAATGTCTCTGCCAATAACGGAGAAAACAAAAAAAAATAGCAAATAGTTTTGCCAAAACCCAGATTTCTACGGTCTAGGACTACAATTTTTTTCAAATGGGAAGGCCCCCGATTCCCTCTTGTGGTATTAATTTCTCTCTTCATTGATTACTTTCACAATGGGTATTTTTTCCCAAATTCTGGCTATGCGCTACGAGGAGGCAAAAAGGAATAACACACTGTTGCTTTATGAGTTAACAATTAAACAAAAGCGCAATGTGTCAGAGAGTCGCTGATTTTTATAGTACCACTAAGCACACAACAACAAACATCACACCACACACACACACACAAATTCACAGATAAGGTGCCGTTTTATTCTTGATAGTAATCCCTCATTCGCTTTCGCTCACTCGCTCGTTTATAATCAACATATTAATTGCCAGAAAACGCACCAATCCATTCTAGGAACACCAAAATTAAAAAAATTCCTCGGGCTAATCTGGGGAAGACAAAAAGAACTATAAACCGTTGGCTTTATGAGTTCACAAAAAAATTATTTTTATTTTTTTTTCACACCATGTACAAATTACCTTACATAAAAAAGAGGCTATCAAATCATGTGAATTTCTGGTAAACGCAACCAAACCCATTTCTAGGATCGCCAAAATTTAAAAAAATCCCTGCAGGGGCTAAGCTGGGAAGACAAAAAAGATTAAAAACCGTTAGCTTTATGACATATTTCAACAAAAAAAATTGTATTTTCAGCCATTCTTAAAATTGCATTCACTAAAATAGAATAGCTATCAATCACAAATATGATATAATTGCTGTAAAACGCACCAACTCCATTCTAGTATCACAAAATTGAAAACCATTCCCTGTGGGCTATACTGGGGAAGACAAAAAAGATGACAAACCGTTGGTTTAACGAGTTTCAACAAAAAACATTTTTCATCCATTTCATTAAAAATTTTCATCACATAAAAAAAATGAGGACACGACAAACCGTGTGGTTTTTTACGAGTTCAACAAAAAACATTTTTCATCCATTTCATTAAATTTCATCACATTAAAAATGAGGCTATCAACATCTATAAAATCATATTAATTGCGGTAAAACGCACCAAATCCATTCTAGGATCACCAAAATTTAAAAATCCCCGCGGGGCTAAGCTGGGGAAGACAAAAAAATATTAAAACAAAAACCGTTGGCTTTAGAGTTCACCAAAAAATTGTATTTTCAGCCATTATCCATTAAATTCCATTAACATAAAAAAAAAAAAAAAATAAGAGGCACCTACAATATACAATTATTATTGGCTGGTAAAATCACCTAATCCATTCTAGGATTCAACAAAATTTAAAAAATCCCGCGGGGGCTAAGCTGGGGAGCAAAAAAGAATTAAAACGTTGCTTATATTAGTTCAACAAAAAAATTGTATTTTCAGCCTTCTTAAAATTCATACTTAAATGAGCTATCAAATCATGTTAATTGCTGGTAAAACGCACCAATCCTTCTAGGATTCCTTAGTGCACCACTATGCACATGTTTCCTTACAGTGCACACACTATGCACCCATGTTCCACTTGCCCCTAGATGCCGGACTGCAGTGGAAGGAGAACACTATATAAGATGGGGCTGTACGTCCCACTAGTTACCTTACAGTGCACACACTATGCACCCATGTTCCACTCAGTGGCGTGGCGAACATACCAAATCGGAGCCCAGGCACCGATACCAAAAGGGGTGGGTGGGTGGTCCCGCAGGGACCCACCCACTCATTACTTTTTATTGAAAACATAATATTTTATATACTTTATATGACTATTTTAATTGTTAAAATCACATCCTACTGAATTGTATGGCTACAGCTCTTACTTACCTTATAGTTTTACTAAACCGTTTGAAAAGTTTGTCATGAATCATGATTACCCGGTAAGTAAAAGTGCAGACAACATGCATGATGGATATTCATCCAGTAGTTCTCAACTAAACTAATAACAGGTAGCAATTCAACAATTCTGCTAAATGAATAGACAAGCTCGCTTATATTTGATTGAATAGATTGATTTGGGGAATTTAAGTAAAATAAACAGCTGGTGGCATGGAGGAAGTCAGGAACATTTTCGAGTTATCTGTTTTAATTTTAGTTACCGTCTTATAAAGCAGGATTATCAACGTCGTGAATGCAATAAGAAGAACATTCTTGGACCTATTTCAATTGAGGTATTTCCAGTACAATTTCTACATAAAATAGCATTGATTTCATGAGATCGAGACAGCAAGTTTGTCCGTAAAAGAATAAAATGGTATCTTTTCTCTTCAAATATTTGTTAACAAAGTGTTTTCTTTAAAACACACAGATTTGTACCAAATTACTTTGAACATACATTTTTCCAGGGGAACGCCCACGGAGCCCCTAATTTTCATTATTATGCGTTAAGTAGTTTTCCTAAATCCCAAATAGGCCTAATGGCTCTGCCAATAAACGGAGAAAACAAAAAAAATAGCAAAATAGATTTCCAAAACGCACAGATTATCTAACGGTCTAGGACATACAATTTTTTTTCAAATGGGAAGGCCCCCGGATTCCTCTTGTAGGTATTAAATTCTTCATTGATTACTTTCACAATGTGTATTTTTTCCCAAATTCTGGCTATGCCGCTACGAGGAGGCAAAAAGGAATAACACACTGTTGGCTTTATGAGTTAACAATTAACAAAAGCGCAATGTGTTCAGAGATTCGGCTGATTTTTTATATGTACACACTAGCACACACACACACACACACACACACACACACAAAGTCACAGAATAAGTGCCGTTTTATCTTGAATAGTAATCCTCATTCGCTTCGCTCACTCGCTCGTTTAATAATCATATTAATTGCCAGTAAACGCACCAAATCCATTCTAGGAACACCAAAATTAAAAAAATTCCTGCGGGGCTAATCTGGGGAAGACAAAAAAAGAACTATAAACCGTTGGCTTTATGAGTTCAACAAAAAAATTATTTTTATTTTTTTCATTAAAATTCCATTACATAAAATGAGGCTATCAAATCATGTTAATTGCTGGTAAAACGCACCAAAACCCATTCTAGGATCACAAAATTTAAAAAAATCCCTGCGGGGCTAAGCTGGGGAAGACAAAAAAGAATTAAAAACCGTTAACTTTATGAGTTCAACAAAAAAATTGTATTTTCAGCCATTTCATTAAAATTCATTACATAAAAATGAGGCTATCAAATCATGTTAATTGCTGGTAAAACGCACCAAATCCATTCTAGGATCACCAAAATTGAAAACATTCCCTGTGGGGCTATACTGGGGAAGACAAAAAGAATGACAAACCGTTTGGTTTTACGAGTTCAACAAAAACATTTTTTTCATCCATTTCATTAAAATTTCATCACATAAAAATGAGGCTATCAACATCTATAAAATCATATTAATTGCCGGTAAAAACGCACCAAATCCATTCTAGGATCACCAAAATTTAAAAAAAATCCCCGCGGGGCTAAGCTGGGGAAGACAAAAAAGAATTAAAAACCGTTGGCTTTATGAGTTCAACAAAAAAATTGTATTTTCAGCCATTTCATTAAATTCCATTACATAAAATGAGGCTATCATATCATGTTAATTGCTGGTAAAATGCACCTAATCCATTCTAGGATCACCAAAATTTAAAAAAATCCCCGCGGGGCTAACCTGGGGAAGACAAAAAAGAATTAAAAACCGTTGGCTTTATGAGTTCAACAAAAAAATTGTATTTTCAGCCATTTCATTAAAATTTCATTACATAAAAATGAGGCTATCAAATCATGTTAATTGCTGGTAAAACGCACCAAATCCATTCTAGGATCACCAAAATTGAAAACATTCCCTGTGGGGCTAAACTGGGGAAGACAAAAAAGAATGACAAACCGTTGGTTTTACAAGATCAACAAAAAACATTTTTTCATCCATTTCATTAAAATTTCATCACATAAAAATGAGGCTATCAACATCTATAAAATCATATTAATTGCCGGTAAAACGCACCAAATCCATTCTTGGATCACCAAAATTGAAAAAATTCCCTGCGGGGCTAAACTGGGGGCGCGCCCCCAGACCCCCTTGTTGCCCACGAAAGTAAGGGGTGGGTATAGTTATAATATTGTAGGCACCGATCACTCTTAGTAGTTCGCCACGCCACTGGTTCCACTTGCCCCTAGATGCCGGTGTAGCAGGGACCAGATACCCCCGGGATGGGATACCCCCCGGTATCCCAGCTCTAGGGATGGGATACCCCCCCGGTATCCAAAGCCCTAGGGATGGAGTACCCTACGCAGGGCTAGGATACCCCCCACGATATAACGTGTTATTAGATAAAAGGGGGTACTTGGTCCCTGGGGCTAGGATACCCCCACAATATAACGTGTTAAAAAGACATAAGGGGGTACCGGGTCTCTAGGGCTAGGATCCCCCCTCGATATTACGTATATGACGCCCAAAAGGGGGGTACTTGGTCACTAGGGATGGATAACCCCCCAGAATATTTACGTGTATAAAAGACGAAGGGAGGGTACTTGGCCCCCTGGGGATGGAATCCCCCCCACGATACAACGTGTATAAAGACAAAAGGGGTATTTGGTCCCTATGGATGGAAAAACCCCCCACGATACAACGTGTATAAAGACCAAAGGGGGTACTTGGTCCCTAGGGATGGGATACCCCCACGATATAACGTGTATAAAAACGAAAGGGGGTACTTGGTCCCTAGGGATGTAATACCCACCACGATATAACGTGTATAAAGACTTGTTTATATTAACGTTTAAATCAATGTGAACGCACAGACGCCGGGTTTTATTTTTTTTTATTGTAAGATAAACGGTTTTTTGGGGAATTTCTTGAATTGAAATCTGTTGAAGATTTCCTATTTATGTTATTATGTCTCGCAATGGATCTTTAAAGCTTATTTTTTCCAACCGGGGTGCAATATCAATATAAAAGTCTTTTTAACATCCATGCAAAATTAAGTAATGATATTCCCAAAACCATTCAGCAGAAATCATCAACACCTGAGTACGTTTATTTGAGTATTAACCCTTTTTATTTATTTTGTATAAATTTTATTTAATGTGAATTTCAATTGAATTATTTGCTTGGCATTTTTCAAACATTTAATTTATTTTAGTTGAGAAAGGTTTGGCTGTTTATTTACAAGTTTTTGTGTTTGTGGCATTTTATTTATTTTTTAAATAAAATTTTCCTATATAGTTTTATTTTAGTAGATCAAATACCATTTTTTTAAATTATAGATATTTACATTGTTTTCTCAACAATACATGAAGGTAATGTACAAGTGTTTCAAAGTAATGTAGTAGCTTCAAAAGCAACGTCAATTGTGTAGATCTTGATATACCGTAGTGTTTTCATCATTTCGTTGTAAAATTAATTAAATAATTGAAAATGGACGCTTTTAATTTACTTTTGAATCATGTGGAGATGTGATTATTTGTTTCGTCTTTTGATGATTAATTGAGCGAGCGTCTCCACTTGACTCTTACGGCTCGAATGTCTGTTTTTTTTTTTTTTTGTTTTTTTCTTTTACTGCTTCGGTACAGGTTAAAAAAATTTAAAAAAATAAAAATATTTCGACGTTATGAAATTTTGCAGGGTTAATGAGTACAACTTCTCTTCTATTCTACAAATTTTCAGCTAAATCAGTCAAGCCCTGTAACATGGGAAAATGTCGTACTCGGGTCGTATTGCACGTACCGGTGCTCGCTCACAACGCGACGGGACTTTAGCGTTTTCCTAGTTATTTAACTTCATGGTCCCTTGATATTGCAATGGAATTATTTTCGAATTTTGTTGTTTTATTTCCATTTTAGTGCTTCATTTTTCGTTTTTGTAATATTTAAAATCCTCCAAATCCTCGGAACCTCTGGTTTTGGGGACGAATTTTCATACTGTTGGTTAACGAGGTTTTACAACTAGTTATTTACCTCCCCAAAAAAATTTTAATAAAGAAGTAATAATTGCTTTGGTTTTTACTAACAAAAAATGGTATGTGACGCATTTCGTTACCCAAAGACTTGCTTTTTGTACCGCATTGTAGGTGATTTTTTGCCAAGTTTTCTATAGTTATTTGTTGATAGTGGTACTAATATCCCCAACACCACTGGAATTAAAAAAAAAAAAAAAAAAAAAAATTATTAAAATTCTTCATTTTATCACTTTTCTATTCAAATACCATGTATATAAAAATAATATATTATAACTATTTCTCAGGATACCCCTATTTGAGACCATTTATTTATCTTGGATCTAGATTTTGATGTCAAATATTAAGAAAGAGACTCGATGTTTTTTTTTTTTAATGAAAGAGAGTGTGTGGTCATGATGAAATGGAGAGTATTTTTTTAAATTTAATTTTAATTTTCTTTTATGAATTTTTATTTAAAAAATATTTGAAAAAAACGTAGAGTTCAAATTAAAACAAAAACTAAAAAATTCAAAACCCCCATTCAAAACAAAAATCAAAAAATAATCTGCACTACATCATTACCACACAAATTCGAACAAACGAAACCAACATCAACTCTATGACAAAATTTAGTATTGAAGGCCTTCATCGCCAGTCTCCTATTGTTGTAACTAGGAAAACGATAAAGTCCGCCGCGTTGATGGATGAAACTTTTTACAGTTTTTTAGTTTGCGCGGGATATCTTTACTTTTGCAAGTGCTTTTTTTTGCTGCCTACGCATTGTAGGTGAATGTTGTCAAGATTTCTATTGTTACCTGTCAATTGGTATTTTTTTTCCCTAAAAAACTTATATTAAAAACTTTATTTCTATGGATTCTGGCTAACTTTTTCAACTTTTTCTTTCAAAAAGGTACTACAACACCCAAACCTTAATGTCCATGCATAATATGAACGTTGTACCCAACCAGTTGGTCAGAATTGGCCCAAATGGCACGAAAATATCGCAAAAATCAAAAAAACTTATATTAAAAGCTTTATTTCTATAGATTATGGCTAACTTTTTCAACTTTTCTTTCAAAAAGCAGTACCCTCACCATAACCACAATGTCCATGTGAAAAATGAACGACGGAACGTTGTAGCTCCACCCGTTTCGTCAGAATCGGCTTAAATGTCACGAAAATATCGCACTAAAAATCGAAAGAAATCGTAAAAGTACGATGAGAAATATTTCATCGATTGTACCCAAAAACGTAGGAAGTCTAAGTTTTAATGATTTCGAAGGTTCCCTTTAATTTTCATCAAGATCGGAAAATGCCGTTTGCCCGGTAGAGAGCGAAAAACAGACAGAAAACCAAAAAAAAAAATACCCGAGCTAAATTTTTTGGGGGGGGGTCGGTGAAATTGAAGTCTTCCCTTCGCTCATCCCACAATTAAAAAAACAACAAATGACATTTCAGTAAAAAAGAAATAAAATCATTTAATTAGACGAGGACGAAACATAAATAATAACAAAATGATACTAAAGTCATTTGGATAGAATTTTTGTGGGTAGGGATAAGTACATTAAATACCTGTAAAAAGTCATATTTAAAACCTTTATTTCTATGCCTTTCGCCCTAGGGCCCAAGTAAACCATTTTTTTCGTTTAACACGTTATATCGTGGGGGGGGGGGGGGATCCTAGCCCTAGGGACCCCCAAAATACCCCCTTTTGTCTTAATACACGGTTATATCGGGGGGTATTCCAGCCCTAGGGACCAAGTACCCTCCTTTTGTCTTAATACACGTTATATCGTGTGGGGGATTTCATCCCTAGGGACCAAGTACCCCCTTTTCGTCTTTAAACACTTATATTTATTTATTATTTGTCTCTGAATTTGGGACACATTATACAAAAATTACAGAATGAACAGGAAAGCAGGCCTATTGTGGCCCATTCACCGCAGTGATCCTGTTTCCCTTCTACCGGTACACATTAATATTATTTATATTTATATTTATATTATAATTATTTTATTAACATAAATTCTCTTATAAAAGGCGATAATGATAATGGTGAAATAGATGATACATTTATTAATATGATAGTTGAAATGAATGAACTAATGTTTATAGCTGACCAAAGATCCATTTTTCTTAGCGGTGGTCGTCAACAAAAGGTGGGGGTATTCCATCCCTAGGGACCAAGTACCCCCTTTTCGTCTTTTTCACGTTTTATCGTGTGGGGTATTTCATCCCTAGGGACCAAGTACCCCCTTTTGTCTTTTTACACGTTATATCGTGGGGGTATCTTAGCCCTAGGGAGCAAGTACCCCTTTTGTCTTAATACACGTTATATTTGTGGGGGGTTTTTAGCCATAGGGACCAAGTCCCCCTTTTTTGGCTTAATACACGTTATATCGGGGGGGGTATTCCATCCCTGCGTGGGGATCTAGCCCCAGGGCTAGGATACCGGGGGGGTATCCCATCCCTAGAGTTGGTATAACCGGGGTATCCCATCACCAGAGCTGGGATACCGGGGGTATCCCATCCCGGGGTATCTGGTCCCTGCTACGCCGGACTGCAGTGGAAGGAGAACACTATATAAGATGGGGCTGTACGTCCCACTAGTTACCTTACAGTGCACACACTATGCACCTGTCTCCCACTAGTTACCTTACAGTGCACACACTATGCACCTGTCTCCCACTAGTTACCTTACAGTGCACACACTATGCACCTGTCTCCCACTAGTTACCTTACAGTGCACACACTATGCACCCATGTTCCACTTGCCCCTAGATGCCGGACTGCAGTGGAAGGAGAACACTATATAAGATGGGGCTGACCTAAATTAGACACCAGTCTGTGTGTGATCATTGGACAGTCATAATATACACGCACCATGAAGGTAAGATAGACTACCGGCGTTTTCACTCGCTCATCTGTTACATTTTTTTGTTGTGTACGTTTTTTAACTTATACTGTTTATTATGTTAAGAGTTACGGATTTTAAATAATCAGTTCCATTGTAATTGAATAAGAACATTAACCTACAATTTAGTGGCAGTAGCAACAGAAAGTTGACAGGAGATCCCAATTCCGAATCATCATTTGGACATCCCTAATTTGTTACGTACATTAAATAACCAGAATTCCAAGTCACAATCTGTTTAACCTTGATATTGTCTTTAAAATGTAATTGTTTCTTTAAATACGATGATGTCTTAATCTACATTGTAAAGTGCATGGTAGAGTAACTCAAGATAGGATCCGTCATATAACTCTTATTGTCTTTCAACAACATGGCGTATGTCTAAATGTTATAATTATACGGTTATGTTTTAATTGACAGCAACTTCCAGTGGTTGTTTAATATTTTTCGGATTTATGTAAACATATAGTTTAGCTATATTATTGAGAAGTTGTATCCTTATTTTCGAATTTTCTAAAACTCATTCAGTATCATTTAATTAATTAAATTATTTATTTATCGGCGTCTCTAAACTATAGTTAAACCCAAGTCAGGTATCCAAAGTACCTGCTTGAATCCCTTTCAAAATCCAGTTAATAATGTGGGGTTTTCATTGACGCTGGGTGAATGAAAGGGATTTAGTCAGGTAGAGTGGACAACCTAGCTTGAACTAAATTATCTACCTTTTCACAATTCGACAGTTAATATTTATATAAATTTTATATTATTGTCGATATTTCGTCAAATTTGAATCAAATAATGATTAACGAATTGAATATTTACCTTAAGGGTATTTTGCCAACAGTGGTGACTCATGCGTAACATGTGGAACTGTGATTTGGGAGATCACGGGTTCAATTCCCGTCACCGAAAATCCTGGCTTCCATAACAAAAGTAATATGGTGCCATTCATTTTTTATAATTTTAAGTTTGCTTGTAATATTAATGAAGTATTGTATATAAATATAATTCCAAAAAGCCACTATTTCACCAACTGGTGATAAAACATTAAATAGCTCCATTAATAAATGGTACCTACTCGCATTGTGTTTCAATATATTCGGAGTGTCTGTTTGTAAGTGTGTTACTATGCTGTGTGTGTGTGAGCGGGGTTCTTTGTACGCTAGGCAGGTTGTCATTATGTAGGGCTAACAGCTTAGCATGTTTAACTATCAGACCATTCTGCGGTTTCTCATTGTTACAACTTTGTATTGGATACTCGGATGCGATTTAGAAGTGGCTCAACAATAGCGCACATGAGGTTGCGTGGTAGATGCCCGACTAGGTTTTACGATGAGTTCCTCAGCCAGAAGTCAAAATTATCAGAATTATAAACTAATTGACAATAATGTCTCAGCCGGGTATCGAACCCGTCCAGATGGATTTTTAATTTCTAGATTGATTTCCATATAATCAATTTCACCTAAGGGCTAGATGGTTCCACAAAGAGGTTAACCAAAGACTGAGTTAATTTTAGACGTCAGCGGTACTTTACTCCCATGTTGTTCCATCCATACAAGTTATTTTAACTAAATAATAAGTCAGAAAAGCGTAGCTCTCGTTTGTGGATACCGTAAATGGGAGTAAGTACACGGTTTACTACTAAAATTAACTCCATTTTGTGAATCCGGGCCAGTGAGTATTCCCCGACTAATGAAATCAATACTTAATTAATAATTAATTTGTTAAGAATTTTATTAAGAATGAGTTATTGAAAGAATATTCGAGCATTTCTTTCAAATGATCAAAAATTTAAAAAATATATTTATAGTTTTACTTTATTAAATAAAGATAAAACAACATACGCATAATAAAGTAGTGGCCTCCAGCAATAGAAGAACATTTGAACGCCCACTCTGCATCGAATGTTAACATAAACCAATATCTCAAAAGAAACGCCGCTAACTGTACAACACAATTTACACATCCGAAGCGTATTAGTTTTTACGACTAGTACATGACATTTGTTTGGCCCTTCTTGCGATAGACCATGACTTGTGCAAGTTGAGAGCAGAAAGTAAGTGACCTAGGTCAACGCTTCACAAAGAAATAGATTTATTATTCCGGTCAATGAGGTTCTAGTAAGTGTTTGCATCAATCAGCAGGTGGCTGATATGAGCGAATGATGATGGTGACGATGATGGTAATGGTGACGGTAATGGTTTTTATGCGATTTTTTAAATTACACTTGGTTTTATTAATTTATAAATTTATTTATTAAAATTAATTTAACGTATATCCTATTCATTCACATACGAGAATTTACAAATTAATTTCAGTTGGACTATAGACACCCCTCAAACATGACAAAAAAATACCCGGAACCTCAACCCAAAAATGAAATTTGAACGATGGAAAGAAACTTATCACTTTATTTTTGTGAAAAATTAGTTTGGGATTTTTGCTTCGCACTTTCTTTTGGTCATTCAAAAAATACACGTATAATAAATTTCAACAAAAATAAACAAATATAAGTTAATTTTATCAAGCTTTGCACATTGCTATTGAGGCATCAATACCAATTTACTAATGGTTTGTCCTTTATGACCCGATGCTCGATAGTTGATTAGATCGTTGGTACGTACAGTTGCAGGTTCTGGGTTCGACCGCCAGTAGGGGCAAACTAATAATAGCCAACCTTGAACATATTAATAAGGATTATAATTTCAGAGGCGTTCGAGCTTCATCGTCAGGCCTTGTTGGATGAGCGAAGCGAAGACTTCAATTTCACTGACCCCCAAAAAATTTAGCTCGGTTGTTTTTTTGTTTTTTTTTTTTTGTTTTTTTTTGTTTTCTTTTTTGTCTGTTTGTTCGCACGATTCCGGGCAAACGGCATATGCGATCTTGATGAAAATTGAAGGGGACCTTCGAAATCTCTGAACTTAGACGTGCCACGTTTTTGGGTACAATCGAAGAAATATTTCTCATGAATATCGCACTTTTACGATTTTTTTCGATTTTTAGTGCGATATTTTCGAGACATTTGGGCCGATTCTGACCAAACGGGTAGGGCTACAACGTTCATATTTCACATGGACATTAAGGTAATGGTTATGTATTGCTTTCTGAAAGAAAAAGTTGAAAAAGTTTGCCAGAATCTATAGAAATAAAGCTTTAAATATAAGTTTTTTGACTTTTTGTGCGATATTTTCGTGCCATTAGGGTCAATTATGACCAAACGGGTGAGGCTACAACGTTCATATTTACATGGACATTATAGTAATGGTGATGTATTGCTTTCTGAAAGAAAAAGTTGAAAAAGTTAGCCAGAATATATAGAAATAAAGCTTTTAATATAAGTTTTTTGACTTTTAGTTATATATTTTCGTGCCATTTGGGCCAATTCTGACCAAACGGGTGGGCCTTCAACGTTCATATTATACATGGACATTGAGGTTATGGTGATGTAGTACCTTTTAAAAGAAAAAGTTGAAAAAGTTGGCCAGAATCTATAGAAATATAGCTTTTAATATAAGTTTTTTGACTTTTAGTGCGATATTTTCGTGCCATTTGGGCCAATTCTGACCAAACGGGTGGGCCTTCAACGTTCATATTATACATGGACATTAAGGTTATGGTGATGTAGTACCTTTTAAAAGAAAAAAATGAAAAAGTTAGCCAGAATCCATAGAAATAAAGCTTTTAATATAAGTTTTTACGGTAAATAATACCAATTGACAGGTAACAAAAGAAATTTGACAACAATCACTTACAATGCGTAGGTAGCAAAACAAAGCGCTTGCAAAAGTAAAGATATCCCACGCAAACTAAAAACTTAAAAAAGCTCATCCATCAACGCGGCGGGACTTTAGCGTTTTCCTAGTTAACACAATTGGAAGCTAATATACAAACATGTTAGTTGTTTAATGGTTCAGTTTCCTGGTGATGGTTAAAATACCCATACAATACATAAATCATAACTATAGTTCCAGATTCTCTATTCCGTGATAAAAAAAAACAGATCGAATCTGAAAACACAACTTTCACAGCTGTATGAAACGAAGTCATTATCCAGGAGTGGTCGGTCATCCATGCACCGTGTAATCGTAGGGTAAGATGAGAGTCAGTGAGTTGTAACAAAGACTGAGAGAGCCACTCGCGATCGTAACAACGTGATTAAGCGAAGACTCAAATCGTGTACTAGGGATCACGATGTCAAAGAAGAGTGTTTGTACCACTGCCCTCTAGATATGATTACAACTAGCTTCCTCTTCCCCTGTCTGCCCATGTGCGCAGTGTAGATTATGATCCTGGCATTCACCATGATTGGCCACTGAAGCGCTCTATAATATAGGCCTACACCCAGAATCTTTGCCCCCAGCGCGTTATTATGTGATGAACTCTACGCCATTATATTTAAACATCAGCAAACCAGATTCTATAATAAACATATTTCGACAGAATCGGCTAAATTTAAACTATTTAAACACCAACTCTATAAAGCTCTCCCGTGGCAGATTATGGCAAATTTGAAGAAAATAATCAACACTTGCATGAACAGACATCTTTTCGTAAGGATGTTGGCTTTAGAGACTAGAGTACACATTACGCATTAGTTTTACGACCCTTTTCAGGTGACTAATTGTGTTACTAGGGCGTTAGGGTAATTGTGAAAGGAATGTCTGTAGAAAATCTCGGAATAAAGTTTCAATCAGGATTGCCAGTAGCGGGATTCGATCCATGGAAGGAAGGTGTAATATATAGGAGGCGGTGATTTATAATCAGTGGCTTCCAAGTAGGAACCAATCAGCGCGTGACATGATGCGCGTTAGAGATTGATCTAGATAATTAGGCGAGGAAGGAAATAGAAAGAATCATAGCGGAAACGTTTAACTCGAGACGACAGGTCTTTATGAGTATGGTTTAAATAGCTTCATTAACGTTGTATTTAAAAAGTTTATTACTAACAATTACGTTTATTTCAATGTAATTATTAAATAACTAGTTTTCAATTATAACTTGGAAATTTTCAAACTTACACACAACTTGAATGGAGGGTCTATAGCTCATTTGTATCAATATTCAGTTAAATTTATTTCCCAGTAAACCTTACTAATGAAATAATTACACTGCTTCTGATTGGGTGTTGACATAATGATAACAAGCTACGTGTCAGTTAAATTTACTTGCCACTTTAACTGGAATTTAAATTAAAATAATTACGTGTAGTGACAATAAGAAAAGCTTACTGACTGCTGATGTAGCTAAGGCCTATATATAGCACTCGAGACTGATTCCGAAGGTCGTGGAACGAGACACAATAATGACTTAAAAAGTTAAATTATTATTAGTTTCAGGGCAATGTAACAGCGAAGATTATTCGCGCCAATAAAGGTTTTCCAAAGTTATCTTCAGCTGCTGCTTATTTGCTAATGTGAATGCAAGAGACAGAGTCATTTAAAAACAGCTCTTAGGTATTCCCTTCTCAAATACCCTAACTAAATCATGGGAAGGTTTCCCAGGTAGAATTTAAAAATTAATATTAACTACAATTATTCATAAATTTATAAATCTTACCCGGCCGGGATTCGATCTCGGGTCTCCCACATTCTAGGTAGACGCCTAAAAAGTAAAAATTGCTAACCAGGCGGGCAATTCGTTACTTATCACACATTGTAATATTCAGATAGTCACTAAATCAGTCCACGAATTATATAAAAAGCAAGCACGCTCTAATATTTCGTGTATAACGATCTCACACAGTTTTATTAACAGCTCAATTAAAGAAATAATGAATTATAATAAGCGATAAGTAGTTCATAATTATTTGAAAGTAACTGAAAGTCGTTATTTGTTTTATTATTATTAATTGCTCGTTAACAATAAAAATGTATAATTTTACTCCATTTTCAACTCGTATATAAATCAAACAAAGTGAGAATGGGTTATGTGATTTTTTAGAGCAAAGCTCCCCTACATGTATAACTTTATGTTCAACCGTCTGAGAGTGGATATACGTCTCACGTTAAAAACCGAACATGACATTGCCTTTCAACAAGGATGCCACAGAATGTTTGTGTGGTCAGGGGGATGGGGCTAACCTCACTTATAAGATGGATATTTTTGAACCCGGCACCTCCACCAAAAGAGATCATCGCACGATAAGGTTTTATTTGTGTATCCAATGGTTGATTTATAATGGAGCGCAGTTATACGCAGTATACCAACCTTTTTTAAAACAAAACCAAAAATGTAGAAAATATTAAGTTCTTAAAAAAACCGCCGTATTAAAGGGGCTAAAAACCCCAAAAATTATTTTTTACCACGTGATCTATAGCACAATACTACACTTAAATGACCATTTAAAAAATTATATCTTGTAACTGTGATTTAACACGAATTTTTTAATTTTTTTGATCCAGAAATTGGCGAAAATTGGTGTTTTGGAAAATTTCCTAAATCGGCTTTAACCTGCTCCTTTTTTGGTCCACATAGATACTAGAGCATAGTACCAATCTAAAATGCCCCTTTATAACATCGTGTCTTGAAACTGTGCCCAAATATACCCTCAAACACGCAAAAATATGCATTCCAAAATCACACCCCATCTTGGTAATCAGCATATTTTGACCGAACTACTTGCCCAAATTACAAAACAAAATATAGAGAATTTACAGAAAAGGCTGTCGAGTACGTCAATAATGGCTAATATTTTTTTTGGATCAAAATCCTCCAAGGTCACGGGGCATAAAGATCGTCCCCATGTTATTTCTTATGGGAGATTTTTGCCGATGGGACCTAGCTCGAAAAATGTCGTGTTTGACAATTTTTTGGGAGGTCATGGTGGCCCCAATAATTTTTCTGTTAATTGCTAAATTCATTACTAGTTAGCCTGAATGAAATATATTTTTTGAGTTTAGCGGTTAAATACCCCTTTAAAACGTTTCCAATAAATTATTGCAATTAGCTATTTAGTGCCTTCCTGTCTCAGACCGCGCTACAAGCTATCTAGAGGGGACCATCCCCTTGCGACACACGCAAGTCCATACACCTCGATATTATCCATGCGTTTACCCCTTTTTCTATACTAGGAAGCTTCGCAAACGCTTTTTCAGGCGCGTTGTTGGATGAGCGTAATTTTTTAAAAACGAAAAAAGCGTATAATAAAGATTTTCATAAGGAATAATATTTAGATTACGCTCAAATTTCACACGAATATATTATTCATAAAATTAGGTTCTGTGCAAAAATCATTACAATCGGATAAAGCATGTAGGTGTTATTAGCCGAAGAAATTTAAAAAATCGAAAAAAATCGTAAAATTGGATTTTCATGAGAAGTAATTTTTTGATTACGCTCAAATTTCACACGAATATATCAATTCATAAAATTAAGATTCTGTGAAAAAATCATTACGATCGGACAAAGCATGTAGGCGTTATAAGTAGAAGATTTTTTTTTTTAAATCGAAAAAAATCGTAAAATTGAGATTTTCATTAGAAATAATTTACCGATTGCGCTCAAAAACGTGGCAGTTCTAACTTCAGAGATTTCGAAGGCTTCCATAAAATTTCATCGCAATCGGAGTATCGGTTTAGCCGGAATCGTGTTAACAGACAGACAAAAATACAAAAAATAAAAAATAAAAAATTCCGGATTTTTTTCTCCAGTGTAGTGAAATGGAATCTTCGCTTCGCTCATCCAACAATTTAACCACTGCGTGTATCCTTCTACTACAATGTTGATAAAGTAGCTTCGCTCCTTCTTTTGGGAACTCCTGTACCCTGGCTTGTGTGAGATGAGCATGTATCGCGCACGTACAAGAATAGCACAGCGCCAGCAAACAAGAGGTGGTGGGTTCGATTCCGATCCGAGCAATCATTACGAAATGTTTCCCCAGTCAGAAGATGAATTCTGGGACTGAGCCCCGTTAAGAGGATATAGGACAGCGTTTTAGGCAAATCCTGTTCGTTTGTCTGACTGACACCACAGGTGTTTATAATAATTGTTTACTGCTAGAAAATGAAGGACTCCTAAGTCACACTTTTATATAAGATTTTTTTTAAGGGGAAAAACGATTTTGATTTTTGTCGGTTTCGATGGCATGTGAACAACATTACCGTTACCGATTACAACCCTAATAATAATTATTATTATAATAAATATACTTCTCAATTTCATTAAGTTGTTCCAATCTATTCAGATCTAATACACCAACAATCCAGATGTCATGAAGTTAGTTAGTTAGTTAGTTAGTTAATGCTGTTTTAGGGCACTCAACAGTAGAGTTATCAGTGCCCATTTCAAGTGTATTGGAATCTTCCAAATTTTCTTTTTTTTCATAATTGTGGATTACCACCATGTTTTCTTTCCTCCAAAGGGAGGAACATAAGGGAAGACGCGGGTGGTTAATGGGAAGGAGTGAGGATGTTGGGAAAGGATGGGTTTAAACTGGGTGGGAACGGTGGAGTGCTCGTTGCAGAGAGGGCCGGCAATTATGGAGAAGAAAAAAGTGAAAGAAGTAAATAAATATGAGTAAGGCTGTGTGAATGAAGAAAGGTGTTATAAAAAATTGCGCGAGAGCTCTCTCTGCAACACGCACCCCAATCGGCCAGAGCTCGCCCTTAGTTTTGGGGAATACACTACTCCCCTACTTACAGGCCAAACCACGGGAAGGTAGCGAGTTGGAGTTAACCGTCCCGGTAGCTTAGGGGTAAAGCACTCGACTGGTAATCAGGAGACCGGGATTCGATAACCCGCTGAGATGGATTTTTAATTTCTGGATTGATTTACATAAAAAATAAACTCCTTGTTATAAATTGTGAGGTTGTGAGGAGTATTGAGTATATTGGCTGAGAGAAACCTTAAAAAAGAGGTTTTCCTGTGACCGGGATAGTTTCAGCATCAGCTAATGATCGAGTACCGCGCTTAAACGCTGAGTCATCTCTATAAGAACGACAAGATTTCACTCACCTTCCGCATTATCATTTAGTCAATCAACCATGCAATCATTACGGCGTTTATACTTGAAGGAACGACAACATGAAACATCAGCTCTTCTTTTTAAAAAAACTTGCAAAACAATCTACTCATCAATCCCACTTGCAAAGCCCCGTACAGAAAATATACACGACAAAAACTAATTATTATTTGTTGAATGTAGGTATATCAAGTTAATAATAGAAATGAGCTCAAGATACAATCTCCTTGTCAATTTGTCCACCGTTCCTTTCACATTCGGTATAATTGTTTTATAATAAACTATCTTAGTTGAAGGTTGTTATTATTTAATAACCAATTTAAAATAAGCTAAAATATCATTAGACATTTTGAACGCACTAATAAGTTTTTAGCACGATTTGTTCCTTTCCTTATTGTATCCAATTCAGTTTTATGTTTTTTTTTACTTGCAGAATATTATCTATATTGCTGAAAATTTCAATTAATTTATGGATATTGCTTTCATTAATTCTAAACAACTTTATTATAAACATAAATACAGTTTTTTTTAATATAACGCATTGGAACAAATAAACACTTTGGTGATTGTTACATTGAAATCTTATTAATTTACAACCTTTGAAAGAAGTAAAATGTGTTATTTCGAATGTTGAGCGAATGAGATATTATTTTAAAAAAATATAGTTCTAAACAAATACAAATTATGTTTTTTGAGTGACTTTGAAAGTTACAAATTATAAAAATGATCGCAAATACATTTTTCTAAATAATTTATAAAATAATGGTTAAGAATATTAAGTCGATAAAAATATCCGTGCCCGGTATGGGATTTGAGCTTAAGTCAAAGCAGTTTAAATATACGGCCAAATCACATAAGGCACCAAAGACAACGAATTGAAGGTGTCAAGTTGAGAAAACAGTACGTAAATTAGCAGGACTCTGTCGAAGTAATTATGCTATAAAGCTAGAACCGATATATTAAGAAAATTGTTCAAATACTGTTCATTACCCTTTAAGTGCAATTGAATCGGTTATTTGAGAAACCGAATGTCATGTAACCATTGTTCTGAGTAAAATGCAAAAAACAGTTGAAACAAGACTTCAATAAATTTTCATTAAAAACCTGATGAAGGAGGTTGATTAACCTTTGAAATATTGTAATCTTTGTTTTATTTTGAGTAGTGTATAGTCCAAAAATCATCATGATCTTAGCTACTATGAGTTACGATTTGCAAAAATACATTATTTAAAGAGGTGAAAGGAACATTTTTTTAATTGGTATCAAAATTAAAGTAAAATCCAAAATTTGTTCCCGAAATTACATTCGGTTGATTTTTGACGAATTTTGATCCGAAAATGTATTTTATTAATAATCAGTACTGGTAAAAGAAGTTTACCTTTTCAGACCCGAATTAAATCCGTGAACATTTGGTAATTTTTATCAACAAATTTGAGTTTGGCATTTTTTCTAAGATTTTTAGTATTTTTTCATATTTTTTATTGTGATTTTTAAGGATTTTTGGGAAATTTTGGAATTTTAATTAAAGCTATATTTTGAGTTAAAATTAAAATTCTCGGTGTACACTTAAAACAAGATTTCTTTCTGAATTTTTCGCATATTTTGGATTTTGTGTATCCCAAATACCTGCAATACTAGATATATATATTAAATTTCCGGGAAAAGACCCAAAAAATAGTTTTTTGAATTTTTTTTGCAATTTTTTTTTCAATCTTCTCTAAAAAAAATTACCATTCGTACCATTGTCACGGGGAAAAAATATTTATTTTCCATCCCCCCGATTTTTTTATTTTAAATAGAGGTAAATTAAAAACCACTATTGTTTAACCGCATTTAAATGAAAACTTGATGTCCTCGGTTGGGAGCGCGGGGTCTGAGAGGGTTAACAAATGTAAAAAGCACAAAATAAGTGTGTATTTATGTAGAGTAGAAAATAAAATGTACGGTCCCGCACATTTCTCTATAAAAGGAGAGTTGGATGTAATACTTGGCGCTATTCGTGTACGTGGAACAGGACGGAAATTCCTAACCGCATTAACTTTAGGAATTCATCACCAAACATCGACCGATAAAAATCCAGCATCGAACTCTCTTTGAAAATCAAAGACGCGTAAAACAATAATTAATCTGGAATTTGAAAGTAAAAAAAAATGCTCAAACTTTCGTTGAATCCGTAGGTTGGGTGTCGATGATATCTCGTCAGTCTGGCCCATTTGACCACCTGTTTCAGACAATAGACGGCGCGGAGAGAAACGCGCGGCAAAAACAGGCGGCGGTGGCCGGTATTGATCTACTTTATACAGCTCGGATCAAGTACAACGGTTTTTTGTTGATAGCTTGTGTCACTTTCATCAACTATTCGCTCCTTTCAAATGGAACTATTTTAAATGATGATTGCTAGGCTCGAAAGAGGAAACGAAGACTTTGCTAGCTTCGTGATGTAAACAAGGCGGTGCCAGAGGCATCTCTAGACGTTGAACCACTCATTATAACGTATAGTGCGTACGAAATAAATAAAACATACCTACACAGTTGCATATGTAATTCATATGTCATTCGGATACAGTATATAAAATCTTTTAGTCTTGATGCTTACGCAAAGTAAACCTTTGAAATTCATATTTATATAGCAACCAGAAAAAAATTGATGGGCACTGATAACTTCACTGTTGTGTGCCCTAAAACCCCACTGATTATCTGTACCACTACCGAACTAACTAACTAACTAACTAACTTACTAACTATTTAACTAACTAACTAACTTTTGTCTTGATGGAGTCTATTGATAAAGAAAATTAATACAATTGTCGTTTAGAAGCGGTGAATATAACTCAGAAGTGGCATTAGCCCGATTTAAAAAAAATGGTTTCTATTTAGCATTACAATAGTTATAATTAATAATATTGTACCGTAAACATGTAAAATGCTTGATGCCATTGAGTGTGTTTTTGTTTTATATTTGCGATTGTGTTATTCAATTCGTATAATTTTTTTGTGTATTTAAAAGACTGGCCCTAGTCCGTTCCCCTAGACTAGAGTGACGCACGGTTGTCGCGCCCCTAAAATAAATAAACCAAAACTAAAAAACAGGAACAAAACAAGAACTAGATGCAACTGAATCATTGTGCAAAATTATTTGCTTCCTTCCAACATAAAAAGCAGTTGCTCTTTCATTTCTAGATATATTGTAGAACATTGTCGTGCATGGAAATCTAGGTGACAGTCGTGGGAAGAAGGATTGAAATGAAAATGATTTTTTATTTCGATGAGAGAACGAAACACTGCTGCACGATTCAATGGGCACTGGTCAAGTGATCCGTTACCGAACAAAAACTAGAAGTTTAAATTAATACCAGACTTATTTATTTATTTTTTGGGTGAGCTAACTACCGTGTACTTAATTTAATTAATTAACGTAAAACGGAATTACATCAGAAAAAAGTGATTATCATCTTAATGAATGATCTTCAGTCAACGAATAAGACACTTAATACACATTTAACTAACTAACAGTTAAGTAATTTATGGTCACACTTGGATGCAAGAAGCTATACTGATAATATTAAAACTGAAACCAGTATCAAAAAAACACCCGTTAATTTTTAAACAAGTTCTTTGACACTTTCCTGTCCTATAAATAGTTTAATTTCCTTTGTTGTTGTTTTTGCTAAAAAAAAAATACTTACATTTTTCCCATCGCCTTTCTTTTAATATCGGTGGTTTCGATTACGCAGCACAAACAACTTTTCCGTTGTTTTTCTTTTGTTGTATTTTTTTATTCTTAGATCTTTTCCTTTAGTTTTCAATATATTTTCTCAGAATTATTTTTAATTCAATTTCCGAAACAAATTATAAACGCTGTCTGTGGTTACCAAGAAACTCAAATTTATATTCTTGATTGGAAAGAAAGCCTAGATAGTTTTCACTTACAGGCAACAATACAAAAAAGTCTTGTTTTGTAAATAAAGTAGAATGTGCGTGAAAATAGTGGAAAGCGGAAATGTGCCGACAAAGTGGCTGCTAACAGGTGTTTCAAAGTCACTTTCCATATAGTTAGTAGGGTTTAAATTGTGTACAAACACGATATTCATACGTTCAATGCATTCAGCATACTTTCCGTAAATGTAAACTTTTCCAGAGAAAACAGCTCGTGACATTAGGGACAGGTCAGGGGTTTTCAAGATTGGTTCCATTTTATAGATTCTCTATTTGTCATGAAGCATTTCACTTTAGATGTAAGACATTTTTTAAAATTTTGGTCAATTTATTGTTAACATTATAGAATAAAGCATTGAAGAATCTGAAATAATGCATTAAAAAATCTGTCCATGTATTCCATATATTTCGAAAACCAATGAACGAGTCTTCGGAAGACTGTAATAAATAAATAATTAATTAATTAATTAATACTCAATACTCATATTTCCTGTATAGTTTCAATTTTGTGTTGTTTTGTTTGTGCGAGAAAATTTGTAGGGTGAAGGATCGCAACATAAATGTAAATACTCTAAATGATTTACAATTTAAATTTAATCCAATATATAATTTTTCCTAGATATATTACAATTTATTTCTATACATTAACCAAAGGTATTTTTATGAACGATATTCAAAGTTGTCCCAAAACTATTATTTAATAAACTTTCTTGTTATAGGCCTACATTAATTTATTAATAAATTGAATTTTACGATTAATCATCACCTTTCTGTCTGTCCGTCCGTCTGAGCTAGTGTCTCTTCTCATGATAAAACCCGAACACAACCTCTGATTTACACGCGTTTTTGTTGGCCCTTGGAGTTGGGGGAGAAACCATCATTTTTAAATGGGGTATTTTTCGTGCTCGGCACCTCCACCAAAAACGTCAATACTTAGTCTATACGACTTATTCTTATTGTCTTCTTCGACAATTTGTTGATTAAGTAGCTTCGCTCCCTATTCTGGGTACTCTTGACACCTTTAAATTCCATCTCAAAGAATAACTCGTAAACAAATATTTGTAATCCTTATTTATTTATTTATTTATTTATTAATTTATTTATTTAATTATTTATTTATTTATTTATTTATTTACTTATTTATTTTATTTTTTATGTTACTGATATCTTCCAGCATGTTTTTAATGTTTCCTGTGTACAGTTTTATGCTAATTTGCTGATTCTGTTTATAATAAGTTAAATATTATTGTTTATATTGTACTTATATTATTTTTTAAATAATATTTTTAAACTGACGAAACCTATGTGTATAATGTACATGTCGAATGGCGAGCAAACTACTCTACTCCCCATACTTATAACGACGTGAACTTGAACAGACATGTTTAACGAAAGAGAAAATCAAATAGTTATTTAATCAAGATTTTCATCGTCTACTCTAGATTTGGGGACTCGTCGTCGTCGAGAATAATTAATGTAAATCCGACCGGTTCTCCGCGTATCACCTACGAAGAGAGCGAAACTGTAATAAGTTAGTCGTTAATAAGGTTAATGGTCCTCGAATGCTCCACTTTGTAACAACAACACACACGGAATCTTTATTTGGGTGAATTCTTAAGAGTCACTTTCATTAATTATTCCTAATTGAAAAAAAAACAAGAACTAGTCTCGTGAATTCTGGTTCCGGTTTGACTGAAACTCGCTCATTCTCTGATCTTGTGGCACGTGTAGGGCGTAGAACAATTAATATGTTGTGCACGTGTGGGTGTCATTGTATATTGTAACTAGCGCGGGTATGGGTGGGCCCAATGATCTTTTACTTCTATAGTAGGCTAGATCCCCAGTCATTGGTTTGGTCCACTGGCGTGACAATTTGAAGCCATCTTGAATAGGTCAGTTTGCATGTTAAAGTTGATGGGATCGATTTGTAGACCAAATATTTTTCGAAATTGCTGTCAGGTTGACAGCTGAGCATATTAGCCCTTAACACCAAATTATTACTAAATTCCCTTATGCAATAACTTCTTATTGTTTCTGTTTGTGCATTCCCATGCCGCACAAACTAAAACCATATCAAACAATCCAGAAAAATACTTAAAACATAATGTAAAGCATAAATTGAAACGCCAAATTGCCATCTTAAAAAGGTCAGATTGACTCTTCAATTTGCTACGCTAGAGTCTGTACGGACGTATTGGAGACTGGGGATCTAGCCTACTATAGATGTTAAATATCAATGGGTGTGCCCGATGAGGGAGTGAAGATACTAAGGCCCTCTAGTTCAATATATGTCTAGTGGTAAGTAAATTTAATTCCCGGGTAACAATTGTTATCACTATGGCAACCACAAATCAAAAGCTTACTAATTAATTATCTAGAGGACTAACAGATAAATTTAAACTAGACATTGAAATTCTGGATCTTAACAACGGATCGTCGAAGAAGATTTAAAAATAAAACAATACGTTTCTTCCCAATTTAATCTCGTTGTTGGTGGAGGTGCCGAGTGTATAAAAGGGGTACAAAAATATAATTGTTCCTCGCTTGGTCCAGCCTTTAAATTTAAGTAAATAAGTATAAGTATATAAGTTATTTTGTTTTCTTCACAGGTACATGGTACAGGTGTGATTAATTTAAATAGAAGGTGAATACATAATAGTATTAAAACTAAAACTAGGCCGCTTCGCGAACGCTTTTTTTAGTCACGTTGATAGATGAGCTTTTTTGTAAGTTTTTAGTTTGCGTGGGATCTTTTTACTTTTGCAAGTGCTTTTTGAACGCATTGTAGGTGATTGTTGTCAAGTTTCTATTGTTACTTGTTAATTGTTATTAAATAAACCTCAAAAAACTCACATTATAACCTTTATTCCATGGATTCTGGCTAACTTTTTCAACTTTTTCTTTCAAAAGACAATACATCTCCATTACCTTAATGTCCATGTGAAATTTGAACGTTGTAGCCCCACCCGTTTGGTCAGAATCGACCAAAATATCACGAAAATATCGCATTAAAAATCGAAAAAATCGTAAAAGTACGATATTCATGAGAAATATTTCTTTGATTGTACCCAAAAACGTGGTAGGTCTCAGTTCAGAGATTTCGAAGGTCCCCTACAATTTTCATCAAGATCGCATATGACGTTTGCCCGGTATAGAGCGTGAACAAACAGACAAAAAAAAACACCCGAGCTAAATTTTTTGGGGGGTCAGTGAAATTGAAGTCTTCGCTTCGCTCATCCAATTAACTGACATAAGACACATGCGTACATAAACAATGGTGGAGGTTTCCAGTAAAGAAATATAAAAACATTCTGTAAGCTAGTCCCGCCCCTTTGACCACCAGGGTCACCAAAACACTCTGTATCTTCGTTGTTGAAGAACAATGTCAACAAAAAACGCATTTCAATCGGTGGTCATGTTCGTTTGTATCGTGAGTCATGACACACGCACAGACGGACGGACAGAAAAGTGATGCTTAGGGAACTTCGGGCCCTAATTACTGTCAATTGCCGTAGACACAAGTTTATTTAGTTATTGACGATATAACATAAAAATATGCACAAATAAATTAAATTACTCATTGTGTAAGTAGGTAGTTGTTTAAATTAAAAACTTGGGAAAGGTGAATTATTTGCTGTAACACGGCATTACTCGAAAATCAGAATTATATAAGAGTATTTTCGGATCTCTATGCACTAGCGTGTCATATATTAGAACGAACATGAAATTACTGTGTCACGCAAGCTGTGATGCAAATATAATGTCACACTGGTTTACCCAATAACATGAGTTGCACTTTCTTACGAGAATGTTGTTCCAATTATTTTTTGTTTGAATTAGCTTTAACAATATGCTCTCAATATTAAACGAGATTATTTCGAAATCTTACCCTGTTCAAGTAAATATATGCATTCAAGAGTGGGCTTTATTTTGTAACAGTTTTATAGGTTTGAAAAGTAGTTTTAGCATCGAGTTTCGTACAAATGTAGGGAGAACAGATGTACAAGTCTCGCCGTAATACGAAACGAATAAGTATATTGAAGATTGTACTTAAAAAGGTCTTTAATTATGTGTCACCATAATAATATAGATATTTATCAATTTAAAATACTGATATAACGAAACACTTACATAAGAAAAATTGAAGATAGAAAAAATTGTAGATATCTTTATATGAGTTAAAGTAAGCTTTCGTGTAGTAAACAATTATTGATTTAATTCAATTATGTCTTACCTGCCAAACAATCAGATTTTACTTTATATCATATTTTGTTGATTTAGAAGAATTCCAAAAGTACAGTCAGTACCATGTTTTGAAAATAAATAAGTGATACATCTTAAAGACGGTCATGCCCACGCTTTCATTATTATCAGGATCAACTAAAACTGTTTAAACATCCCAACCCTCAAATTTGACTTCTATCGTCAAAACTCAAAAAATGGAAGTAGTGCTAAATATTGCACAAGTAAGTCTGTTAATATATTTAAATTAAATTGTAATATCAACTACAAAATTATTCATATTTTAAACGTCTTAAGAGAAAAAAATATACTTAGTAATTTTGTAAACAAACCATCCAAGCGTATTTAGCCTTAATTATTTACAACGTACCAACTATCTTGAGTTATAAGGAATGTATTTTTGTGGGTGTGTTTCTACATAAATTAAACGTAGACAAGATTTAACGTCTCGCTTGCAGCGGAAAGAGTGTCTCTAATTATACCCGGTGTAATTTAGAGAACAAGTTTTGATTTCGTGTTGAAGATGGTCTAGTTTTAATAACCTTGCGGACAATTTGATGGCGAGTCACTGATTCTTGATAAAGGTTTCACTGAAACGAATTATGTAGTGGTTTTATTTATTTATTTAACGTCTACTCAATTCAGGTATAAAACTGATTTACAAAGGAGGACAACTAAATAAATCTAATTACATAGATGCAGACAACAATGAACTACAGTGAGTAAATATTTGAAATAGTAATATTACAGCAACAATGCTCTAAAATACAAAATTTTGGTAACAAATTCCAAAAGGATATTAAATGCAATTTTAAAAAAAAGAAAAGAAAAAAGAAAAGAAAAGAATGGGAAAGAAAGGGAAAAAATCAAAAAAGAAAAACGAAAAGAAAAAATGTGATTTATTAGACGATTCCAAGCAAACGAATATGAAGTTTGCCAAAAATCAGGAACAGCAAGTCAGGGAGTAATCAAACTTTCGCGAAAGAAACCACCGAACGCGAATCTTCATTCTTTTTTTAAATTTGGATAACAATTTAATAGTACAAAAGATCTTGACTCTAATATTATATTATATCAGACATATAATTATTTGAAATAGTTCAAGTCAAAAACTGATCACAGCAATGATACAGGACACCTAACTCAAGTTGCAAGCTCCACCAGCAGGCAGCAACCAGACAATCTAGCCAGAAAAATATCATTGAATATACATTGATTATATCATAACCAAAGCAATAATGAACAACCCAAGAGAACAGTAAAATCATTAATAAGAACTTATGAAGAGAAATTAACATTACACGAACACAACGACAATGGACCATAAATAAATAATAAAAATCAATTCTTCTTTGCTCTTTGAATCAATATCATTGCTTGAATTTTACTTTTAAATTGTACGATTCCTAGCTCAGTAAACTGGCTTCTAGTACCATAAAAAATTAATTCCAAGCGGATATCGTAGGGATGTTCACTGTAGGGTGCAAATAAGTTTTACCTGCGGTATGACTAACCAGGAAAGTAATGTGTGATTGTGGTTGTGAATAGAATGCTCAAGAACTGTGTCAGATACACAATCCTTGCATTCGCTCTATCGACTGAAAACAACCTTGGCAAAATGTTCAGTCAGGATTGCCGGTGGCGAAACTTGTACCAAGACCTCCGAATCAAATTCTCACGCGTTGCGTTTGAGCTAACTCTACCGATGCATGAACTAATAGTTTCAACCATCTTGCATCATTTTAAAATTCATTTTGACCAATGGTTTTGTATAACTTAATGATTAGATATATTGCTTGTACTTTTCTTCAATGGCTCACTGCTTTATAGACGTACTTGGAAGTTATTTCGCTATATTGTATTCAAAGGCCCATTTGTAACGAAATCAATATATCATCACAATAATTTTTCATATAAATATAAAATATATGAAATTTTAGTATTTAATTACTTTTAAACTTTCCAATTTAAATGCAATTTTCTGTTTTTTCCACACTCAGTTTTTACCTCAAAAAAGCAAACTAGACCATCTTCACACTTCACAAACACCAATATAATATGCAAAGTTCGTAAGATAACAACTTAGTTTATGGATGAAAGTGATTAATATTATTTTAACTAATTATTACTTAAGTGGAGTAGCACGGAGAGTGCATAATACACATCTACCTTGCGTGACTGGGCTAGGTGGCTCAGGGCATGCATTTCATATCAGAGATGGTAGTTTTCAGGAACTGCGGCCCCATGAATTATTGTAAACATGGAGGATTTCGCTAAATTTATGTGTTTATTCTAGTGTTTCTAGTCAAGAAGTTATTCACACAAGGTAAAATAAGTTTTTAATAAAGCTGCAAGATGTGGTGAGTAGAAATTACTCATTGTGATTTTAGGCTACTAGGGTATCATTATAAACTTAGTGAAGTTAAGACAATGAAATCAAGCTAAGTCAAATCAAAGTCATCAAGCCAATAAAATCAAGCCAAGTCTAGACAGTTAAAAAATGAATTTACAAAATCAAATGTTATTTTTAACGTAACCTTTCAAAATATTGCAGTAATTTAATCTAATTTCCCACGCCCAAGAGCAATGTACAATTTTACTTAATCTATTTTACATGGTCTAGTCAAGTCAAGACGTCTAGTTGCCGTTCTGTATAATTAAACAAACGGTTGAAACTAAGAGGGTTAAATAAGTTAAAAGTTGAAACACGTAATTTTTTATTATTGGGGAATTATGATTACGATTGCGTAATTTATTTATTTTGTTTATTTTTATTTATTTATTTATTTATTTAATGTCTATCCTATTATATAATTATATAATTGATTTCATAATTGTGATATGTTTATTTTAACTTCAAATCATTTCAATGCAGACGTTCTTTAATTGAAAGTTCAGCAAAGTTATTAATTTGTGAAATCTATGCAATTACAGCGTGGTATTAAAACAAATCAGATAATTATAATAAAATATCTACTTCAGCCATCTAGAATATAACACTTTCGTAAAGAAACATAGACCTTTATAGTTTACTACAGGTGAGGTTTGAAATGTAGAAAACGGTTTCTAATGAACGTTTACCAGGAGTTTCCTGTGGGCAACGAAAGTAAAGACAACGAACGTTTTTCTATGGAAATGTTTACATAGATACTTTGACACAGAGGAAAAGCTCGAAAGTAAAAATAAGTGGAAGCTTTTAACAGCATTAAGTATTTTATGAGCTATTTTTTAAACAATCAAATAAAGGGCATGGTCACATTTGGTCACTATTTGTCGAAGTTAACTGTTAATTATTCAAAACAAATGTAAAGTCGAATTAATGTAAAGCTCTTTGAACAACTCCCTGCAGTGATCTGAGCTGATGGGGTGTGACACCCCGCGAGCTATCAAGAAATGAAACCAGTGGACTAAACGGTCCAGGCTGCTCTTCCAAGTCTGAATATACTAACACGTCTCAATCTAGGAGCTGTAGGATAACAACAGGTCGACTAAAACTCACTCTATCCAACGAGAGTGGATCCAAACCACTTCATTAAATTTATTACTTTAAGTTTCATTTCGTTCACAACTCGTGTGACAACACGACATTTAAATAACAGGCTATAAACAATCTCGAAGTCGAAACTTGTAATTTTATGAGCTCAAGAATGTTTTACTTTGTAAATTTAATAAGACGGCTGGATGAACTAGGGCCAATTTATTTACAACCTTAAATGTCTATTTAAAAATAGCTTGGTCACCAAATCCAGCGAAGTTCACATACATTCTGAACCTCTTTTTGGTCCCTAATTTTTCCCAAACAATCTGAAACTATAGCATCTTATCCCTATGGTGTACACATATTTTGTATTTATTAATATTTGCATTTATTTGTACTGTTGCATTTGAACATGTTACATTAAAAATAAATTCGAGAACGACAGAAAGAGCATCTACCGTATAGTACGTGAGTACCTGTCACCCTCTTATACAATTTAATAATAAAATACAATTGTCAGTTTCCAAGTTAAATACTACAGCATCAAATACAACATCAATAAATATTTAAAAATCACTACAAAAACTGAACTATAAACAATACCACAATTAACAGAAACAGAACTACAACCTACTTATAATCTTTGATGGCGCTATTGAAAACTATACTGTCGGTTTTTAATTCTTTGGAAGTGTAAGTTTATTCCATAAGAAGACAGATCGATTGTAAAAACTATTTTGATATGCTGATGTTCTAGCCCCTGGGAAATCAAGGGAATGTACACATTGCACACTGTAATCGGAGGAACTTGTTTGTGATATTATAAATAAACTAAACTAAATGGCTAAGCTAAAAATAAGTGTAAAACGTCAACATCATGGGACTATTTTAATCGACGGTTACAATGCATGTACGTAATTGAACGAGTGAGCGTAGCGAACGTAGTGATTTCCATTCGACTTAAACGGCCCTAATTGTTTTTCTGCGTGCGTGCGTGCGTGCGTGTGTGTGTGTGTGTGTGTGTGTGTACGTTGAAAATCAGCCGAATCGCTGAACAGATTGCGCTGAAATTTTAAACGGACATCCGGTACGAGTTTATTGAGAACTGCTAACAAAATCAGCAAGATTCATTGCGATTTAAACATACAAGAAATAATAAACTGAAAAATAGACTTCCAATGTTATGAAATTATTTTAACGACAATGTTTTAGATTTTGAAAAGATATTTTTTGTTTTTTATTTACCTGGCAGTGAAATGCCGTGTCCATTCAAGGTCTGTCGAATGTTTAAGTCAAAGTACCCCAAATTCCGCTCGTAGATTGAGTAAACCTTGCAATGTTTTCACGTATTTCGTACTGGCTATGTTTACCATAGTAGGCCCTATTGCCACAGATGATGGACTTCACTGCATGCGTTATATGCATTTCAAAACATGTTTAATAATTTTTTAAATACAATCTCGAAATTACAAAATCTTTCCCGACCAGGGGATTGAACCCAGTCTCCCATATTTCGGCTATAAGGGCGCTTTAGCCAACTAGACCAGGGAAACGCCAAAGTCGTAGTTAGACGAGTGAGAGAGTCATGTGGTGAGTACCCGGGAACATATGCATTTAAGTTTGATAATTATATTCGTATAAATAATAGTTTTTTAAAGTTTAGTTGGCATACGGGGACGGGCGCGTCAACTGTAAGGTCATAATGCGCCTCTCTAGCCTATGATAGGCTAGGTAGGCCTGAGGTAGGGGAAGAAAAGTAATGTAATCGGGTACAATGTTTTAGATTTTGAAAATATATTTTTTGTTTATTATTCGCCTGGCCGTGAAATGCCGTGCCCATGCAAGGTCTGTCGAATGTTGCACGTCAAGGTACCCACAAAATTCGCTCGTAGATTGAGTAAACCTTGCAATATTTTCACGTATTTCGTACTGGCTATGTTTACCATAGTAGGCCCTATTGCCACAGATGATGGACAACACTGCGTTATATTATGCATTTCAAATCATGTTCAATTATTTTTTAAATACAATCTAGAAATTACAAAATCTTTCCCGACCAGGGAATTGAACTCACTTCTTTCACATTTCGGCTACAAGGGCGCCTTAGCCAACTAGACTATAGGGAAACGCCAAAGTCGTAGTGAGTAGAGTGAGCGAGTCATGTGGTGAGTACCCGGGAACATTTGCATTTAAGTTTGATAATTATATTCGTATAAATAATAGTTTTTAAAGTTTAGTTGGTATACGGGGACGGGCGCGTCAACTGTAAGGTCATAATGCGCCTCTCTAGCCTATGATAGGCTAGGTAGGCCCAAGGTAGGGGGAAGAAAAGTAATGTAATCGGGTACTTAACACATGGCTCACTCACTCGTTTAACAACGACTTTGGCGTTTCCCTAGTTGTAACTATATAATTAGTTTTGCTCCAATTGTTTGCGAGCACTAAACAATGTACTCAGAAAACATTACCTTGTAGAACAATCTAAGATAAGATAAGATTTTATGTTGTTGTTGTTGTTGTTTGAGCAAACATGAGTTTAATAATCACTAACAACGCTATTAAATTCACTTACAAAGAACCAGTACCAACATCATTATAGTAATCTATCAATGTTGTACATTCAAATTAAATACTTTTCTAGATTTTACATCACAGGGTATTAATTAATGATGATGATGATTTTTGTTGCTTAACGTTTCAAATTAATGCATTAAGGCTATTCGAGACGATGAGTGGTGATGTAATAACGGGCGATTACAAAAACCTATGCCTTATGCGGGATTCGAACCCACGACCTCGTAGAACCATACGCTCAAGACCAGCGCCCTAATCGTAGGGTATTAATAGTTCAAATAATGAAGCAAAAATCATCATTAATAATAATCTGATGCCATTACTTAACCATTACTTAAAGTGTGCATAGTTGGTCCACCCCCTCATCCCTTTACTAGCTTACAACTCTGTAAAGATTTAAGAGGAAAGACCCCCACCAGCTTTAAAGTTTAAATCCATGCGAAACTCCGGTTGTTTAGTCGTCTCAAGAACAATGTAAAATGTTAGAACTATATCATACACGGATAAAATAACCAAATAAAATAATCGGGAAGGCTTTTAATTCAAATATGCATTTAAGTAATTTAATCAAATCAGAAGACTTATTAATCATAACATTTAAATCTTATATCTGACGGCAATATTTCTGTCAAAACTACATTACTGACCGTTTCAATGTTTAATGCGAATGCAAGGGATTGAGTCCTCGGACACTACCTTCCCAACTACCTAATGTGCACCCTACAGCGGGCTTCATATACAATTTTTTAATCAGTGCTGGTGTAAGGGTGCCTGTTTTGAGGCGAAATACCCACACCAATATTAAAACCACAATAAATTACTGTTTTTCTCAAGAACGCGCCAATTAATGATTGAGGAAAACCTCGGGGAAATGTTGGCTCGGGCGCTAAGCGCTCGACTCTGATTCGGGAGGTCCCGGGTTCGAATCCCGTCGAGACCGGCAATCCTGACTGAAGGTTTTTCCGAGTTTTTCCTCAGTCGTTAAGGCGAATGCAAGGGATTGAGTCCTCTTAAATAGCCCTCGGACATCCCTTCACAATTTCCTATCCGCACATACCTAGTTCACCTGAAGAGGGGCTAATTGCACCCTGTAACAGGTTTCCCACGACAAAAAAAATACTGAAGGCTTATTCCAAATTTTTCTCAGTCGTTAATGCGAATGCAAGGTATTGAGTCCACTCAAACAGTCCTCGGACATCCCTTCACAATATTATCATATCCGCAACATACCTAGGGGCATGAACTGCACCCTGGGCAGGCTTCCCACAAAAATTATTTATAACCTCGGGGAAACCTTCAGTCAGGATTGCAAATCTCGACGGGATTCGAACCCAGAACCTCCCGAATCCTAGTCTCGAGTCAACACTGTCGGTCAACACCGAATGAAACCCACCGTACGCCACCTCAGGTAAACACCTCTCTAGTAAAGTGGTTTTCTTGTTCGTGAGCTTGCACTCGGTTGCACAAGCTGCTCCGACCTTGATGCGGTGTGAAGCGTGCAACACGCGGCTCGGCTCATCTCGGAGGAATTAATTATGTAAACAACATCAGAACGAACAAACCATTACCCTACCTAATACAAGTGAGGAGCCCGACAGATGAGAGAAACATGGCCGGGGTTATTTCACGGGAAACATTCGTTGTATTGTATGCTCTTTAATTTTAGCTTGACAGCTATTTTACATCCTACTTCCATTTATTTTTTATTTATTTAATATCTCCTCACGACATTTACTTACCAGATTCCAACACTTTTGACCTCTCTCAAATCTATCGGCAACATACTGTCCTAATCCTAAAAGACATAGATTTTTGCCCTCGTTTTGAATTACAGTTTCCCAAGAACATATTATTGCCTCTTGCACTCATTGTACCAATTTTGTGAACCTTATTAACATTCTCAATTTTTCCTAATAAATAACTTGGTAGCATGCCATTAGATAGGCTATTTAATGTATGAAAACCATGGATAATAATCTATGGAATTTATAATAATATTAATATAATTTAAATAAGTTTGATCGGTGATTGAACCCGGGTCTCCCACTTGCCAAGACTCTGATTCGGGAGACCATGAGTTCGATACCTGCTACTGGCCATCATGACTAAAAGATGACTCGAAGGTTTTCTTCAGAGGTTAATGCGAAAACAAAGGCCTGAATCCTCTTTAACAGCCCTTGTAAATTCTCTTCACAACTATCCTAACTCTAATATATCCATAATTAGTTCCTTTAAATTTCTCGTATAGGAAACCTGACCATGATGCAATGCATACCTCTCTTTAGATGTCAAACTAGGTATATTCGACTTAGGACAATTGTGAAGGGAAACTTCAGGTCAGGATTGTCGGTCTCGATGGGATTTAAACCCGAGACCTCCAGTCAACATGCCGGTAGATTGATATGCAATCAGGGCAGGTCAATCAGGGGAAAAAATACAAGTTAAGAACCATAAGCCAAGCGGCAGTTAAATGAAACTGCAAATAAAAAAATAGGTAAAAAATCACGGAAATATTTTGACACTTTCTAACAGTATTGCCGTCCGCGCCTCTACGAGGACGTGGGTTCGAATCCCGCATAAGGCATGGGTGTATTGTAATCGTCCTTCATCGTCATCATCATACTCATCGTCTCGAATAGCCTTAGTGCATTAATATGAGACGTTAAGCAATATCCAATCAATCAACAGTGTAGCAGCGGGTCGTGAACTGTGCGGGTCTGAGGGTCGAGGTAGCGACCTTGTGTGTAACGCATGTAATGATTGCGTAGTGGATCTGACGCGTCGCATAATAAGTCGGAACCGGAAGCTGTTAGTGGCACAGTAGACCGGACTAGTGGGTCAAAGAGAAGGCGGTGTGTGTTGTGTTGTGCGCATGCGCCAACCTGCTGCCTGTCTGTCTGTCTATCTGTCCGCGTGACAGATCGACTGTGACAACATCCACTAGACGTGGTTTCTAGACTAGGAGATAGAGAGACAGACGGGGAGATAGACGGACGGACGGACGGACGGACGGACAGACAGACAGACAGACAGACAGACAGACAGACAGACAGACAGACAGACAGACAGACAGACAGACAGACAGACAGACGGCCGGGCCACATGTGGAGGTGCCTAGTAATAAAATTTATCTGAGATTTATAATAGGTATTTTGAGTGTGTACGATTACCACTAAATCCTCACCACCACCACCAACAAGTTGTGAAAGCATTAGATAAAAGAAACTAGTAGAACAGGTATTTATTCTTTAAATAAGTTTTTATTGGACATAACACTTCTCTTTACCAATATTTATTTATATGTTTCATGGTTATTTTGTTTATATGGATTGTTGTTAATTTTCTTTTGTCAACCTTAAGTTTGAAAAAGATTTTTGAATAAAAATTAAAATATCACAAATAAATATTGATAAAGAGCAGTGTTATGTCCAATAAACACTTATTTAAAGTATGTGAAAGCATCAAATGAGACATCAACGACTAACTGGTCCTTCCGTCTGTGTCTAGTGTTTCAGCCTGCTACTGGTGCTGGGATCCATCTGCGCCGTCCAATGTGGTGACTACAGAGGAGGGGGGAAGATCAGGGGACCCCCCCATGCCCCCCACCCCCCACTGCCGCCTAAGATTCACTACGGTCCGAGACCACCGCCATCGCAAGTCTTCTATGGACAGGTGAGTGCAGGAAACTATGAGCGCCAACCGGGGGAATCGTGTCCAGCTTGATTGATCGGTGTTGCCTACTTAAATATGCCGGTTTCTAGTTAGTCATTGTTCGCTCGCCGATGATTTCGGCGCCTACTGGGTTGGCTTCGTCCGCTTTAAATTAAAAGTTGACTTTACACTTGGAGTTTGTTGCCTCAAATCTTGTCCCAGAGAGCATAATAATATCAAAATTAAAATACACTCTGAATTCATACATAAAGCGTCCCCCCCCCCCTTATCCATCTACGATCATGTAAAAGTATAATTTTTTAACCATCCAAGTAAACCTCTCTTATATAAGTCGAGTATATTTGTGTATGATCGAGGGAGAGTTAAAAGTTAGATAGAAAAACTTCGTTTATAAGTAAAACCCCCAACTTTGTGGATTCAGACCCTGAGGGAATCCTTCCCGGGATTGTATACAATCAATAAAAGAATTCGAGAGTTGTTAATGGTGTGCGGGTACCCGAAATTTCGGGTCGGGTCGGATATTTGGGGGTCGAGTCAAAGAAAGTACCCGATTTTCGGGGAACAAAACAAATATTTTTTAAGGATGGTGAAGGTGCCGGTCAAGACCATTTTCCACCATCCAGTAAATTGGGAGAAAATTATAATCAAGTAAAATTCAATATCCATTTTTACATTCAGCTATATGTAACTGACGTCTAATCCTTACCCGAGCCGAAAAAACAAAGCAGTTTGACCCTACTGACCCTACTGTCAAAACCTTTATACCAGCACAGTCCACAATTCTAAACTAATTCTTCTTTCGATGTTACAGAGCAACGGACCACGAATTCGCTCTCATCCCCGCCCGAGTGTTGGAATCAGAGGAGGTCCTCACTCGTACAAACCTCAACCCAAGCCCCACTTCCCTATTGGTCCCCCCTCTCACCCCCACCACGTCATCCCCAGCCACGGTCCCTCTCAGTCCCTCCTGAGCTTCAGCGGGGTTAAGAGCCAAGGTCACGGAGGAAACGGAGGACAATCCCACCATGGGCTAAGCCTCGGAGGAGGACACGGCCATAGCTTCGGAGGTGCCGGTCCACAATCTCACCACGGTCCAAGTCTTAGTGGATCATCACACTTCGGAGGTGGACAATCAAGTCACGGCCTCCTGAAGAGCCCGCGTCCGAGCAGTCACGGCCTTCTGAGTCATGCGGGTCCGGCGTCGCAGTCGCATCACAGCTACCTAAACGAGATCAAGCAGAGCTCGCACCTTCTTCTGGACCACAAGCCTCAGTCCTTCACTCAGGGTGTTTTACATCACAGGCAGAGGCCGCAGGTCGTCAAAGAGGTTGGTAACATCATACGGTTTATCTGAAATTATGCGTGTTAGTTTGTACTAATAATTAACATAACAAAAACTTGTAGAAATACAGCCAAACCTTACACACTCAAAAGGAATGAGATCTAAAAAAAGGGCCAAGCTCATCTACCCTTCCACATTTGCGCATTCTTAATTCATAAAACGTACAGTGTCCCATAACAGCATCCTCGAAAAGCTTGGCAAAATAGAATTTGCGATTATTAATTTAACGTAGTAGTTTATCCAAGTTCTTTTTTTGTAATTAATTTAAACGTAAACATGCAAATTCTATTTTGCCAAGCTTTTCGAGGATGCTGTTATGGGACACTGTACGTTTATGAATTAAGAATGCGCAAATGTGGAAGGGTAGATGAGCTTGGCCCTTTTTTTAGATCTCATTCCTTTTGAGTGTGTAAGGTTTGGCTGTATTTCTACAAGTTTTTGTTATGTGTGTGATCTTATTACTTTTTCAAGTTCCATTACAAAATTATTTGTTAAAATATAATATTTTTATCAAAGTTGATTTAATTTTTATGGTATTAGCAATAACAATAGGGTGTAAAATATCTAGGCCCGGATTCATGTACATCCTGGGTATAGGTGGTATAACCATGGTATAACGACGGTATAAGGACTGGTTAAGTCTAGGCAACTCACATCCTATTAAAACTTTCCCATGTAACAACAAACGCACAACTAATGTAATTTTACACCTATTTCACTGCACCCACACGAGGGAAGCGATATATCTAGACGGCCTTGACCCACAGCCATGTAAATCATCAGATAATCAGAAGAATATTGAAAATTTTCACCATCTTTTGTTTTACATTTTTATTAAAAGTGACAGGAGATTGCGTGAGGTTATTAAAAGTAAAGAAAAAGCTTATTATTGCCGTAAATTTTGGAATAGCCTAGGACTATCATACCATTGTTTATCTGCATTAGGCTTGTAGTAATCAAAACTAGTTATTTGTGCGGGAAGTGTGTCAAAACAAGGAAGTGCTGGCCTAGGGTTGGCTAAGAAAGGCCTAGGGCTTGTCAAACATGTAGTGTAAGTATTTATTTATCTAGTCCTATAGCCTAATGGAACTTTAGACCTACACTGTTGTATTATAAATAATTTTCTACATCTGGGCCTAGGCCAGGGACGGTTTCTGATTTGTTTTATGAGAGTATAATGACACCTTTTCTCGTTCCACACAAAGAAGAAAAATTTTAAATGTCCGCCATTTGTTTACGTATCGCACTTTCCCGCCTAACTCTGCTTATACCGTCAACAAGTGTCAAGTAACTATGGTTACTTGTTGATTATATGCCAAGTGTTTAAGGCTTATTTTAAAACCTTTATTTGGAAGCCTTCCAACAAACTTTTTCAACTTTTTTTTCAAAAGAGACTATCATTCTATAACCTTAATGTCCATGTAAAATATGAACATTGTAGCCCCACCCGTCTGGTCAGAATCGCGGGCCGACGTATTAGATGTAAGTAGCAGTAGTAGCAGTAGGAGTAGCTAACATCCTTAAAGTGATTTTGAGCATGTTTCAAGCCATTTTTTCACCAAGAAGGAATGGTCGTACCCAATAAAATTTGGCATGTGTTGTCAGGTACCTAAATCCCCTCGATTGTGATAGTTTTCAAGTTCACATCACGTTACATGACGGCTGGGTAACACCTCGAAATCACCCCAACTCTGCTTGGTGTATAAGGTGCTTGAGTGTGTAGCGCACCGCGGCTTGGCTGCGGCGCCCTAACGGGCACCTAGATATAAAACAACCTATTACTACAATCTTGTACGAATATTGGAAAATATCCCTATAAAATAAACATCTAACTCACATTTTGATTATTTAAATTGTGTTGAACCCAACATGGTGACCGTTCTTGATTTTGGGCTCAAAGCTAGTAGATGTGAGCCTTCTAAACGTGGTGTGTATTCTCACTTATAAGAGGACAGTTATAATATTATATATGGCAATTTAATTAAAAATTAACACGCATTATCGTTTTTATAAATGCATTTATACCAACCCTTTTTCTGAAAAGTGATTTCAAATTATGGTGAGTCGAAATCATACACACTGAATAAAAATCCAGTTCATTGATTGATTTTGTTCAATAAGTATTTAATTTTTATTTACAGACTTTCGGGCACAGCGTCCTAAATCAGCACCAATCCCAACAGTTCAACCATCACGGCTTCCTGGATGGCATCAATAAACCTCACCTTCACGGTCTTCTGGATGACAACAAGGGACCCATCCACACGATCCCAGCCCCCAACCTCAGCCACGCCGACAAGCCACATGGATACCAGTCGGGTCTAGGAGGCGGTGCTTTTAGTGGTGCTCATCTAGGAGGCAGTGCTCTAGGTGGAGCGCATCTAGGAGGCGGTGCTTTTAGTGGTGCTCATCTAGGAGGCGGTGCACTAGGTGGTGCTCATCTCGGAGGCTTTGGACTGCACCAAGGAGGCAGTGCTTTAGGACTGAATGTTGCTCATGGTCTTGGACTTGGCAACGTAGAGATCCATCATTCTCAGGGTTATGAGGTAAAACATTATATTGTAACGACAACAACCACAACTGAACTGAAAAATATTTTCATAAGTCAGTGAATAGGAAACAAAGCAACACTTTAATAACAATGAAACAAATTATTACAGTTTAGCTAGCAATGGTACATGGGTTCCACAGGTTGTCGAAGACATAAACTCACTCCAACATTGCAAATTTACAAGAATTTTAAGACGTGATCATGGATTCTATATTCAACAGTTGAAATTTGAGGATCGCAAATCAACCTGTGGCGTACTCTTAATTTCTTCATCGGTTGAGTGGTTTACCACCTTCAGAGATGTCACCAGACTTCTCAGGAGTAGCGTAATATTATATGTGCAAAGTTTTCTATCAATCAGATGTATATTTACAGACCTCCCCCACCAAACGCGCTTTTCTAGAGCACTCTTACAGAAATTTTGGAAGTCAAAGGAAAATGGCTGAAAGTTGTTTGAATAAAAGGGGAATTTGAATTTTAAAGGGAATATATTATATATATATATATTACAGGACAATAGCTCACTTTTGGCCATTATATGCAAATTTTGTGTCAAGAAAAGGAAAGTTCTAGGTGCAATACTTAATTTTGAGCTATGAATTTTTTAATTGTTTAAACACACATTTGTCTCTGTTTTATTTCAGAAAATTATTTTCCATTATACTCGTAGCGGAGACAATGGTGTGTTTAAAGTTTAAAAAAATCATAGATGAAAATAAAGAATAATTGTACCTTGTTCTTTCATTTTCTTATTGATCCAAAATCTGCATATAATGTCCAAAAGGCCCCAAATTTTTTTCTATTTTATTAAGTTCTTCTTTCATTCAATCAACTTTCAACCATTTTCTTTTGACTTTCAAAATATCGGAGTACTCTGGAAATGCCTAAAACGGCTTTCCCTCCCGACCATCGTCGCATCAGTGACTAACTGACAGTATTCCCTCTAACAAGTATTTGAATCAACAGGTTCACCAGGAACCAGAGACCAACGACCAGACCGGCATCACCCCTGACGGCAGACCGGCCTACTACGCTCCCGACCCAGACCCGAGTCTTCCTTCTCACAGGGTCCCGACTACAAGTGACCCCCACTCACACCCAAGCAACGGGAAACAACCCCTAGACATCATTCTACAACAGCAACACGAACAGCAGCAACAGCAGTTCGGGGACATCTTCCAACAGCAGCAGGATCAACAACAGCATGGGGATCTTTTCCTGCAGGTATTGATGAGACGTTGTTATCAGGAGTTTAGGGTCTTGTGATAAACTGATCTTGAACTCTTGAGTCCACTAAATACTGACTAAACTGACTTTATGTTTCCTTAATCAAAGGGCCAATGCTTAAATTAAGATTGTTTCTTGATCATACACTCAGGACACTCAACAGGATTCAATCATACTGTGTCGTACCTAAAAACAGCCCTGGGATTCATTACTACTTACTTAGATTTATCCCTTATATATTGGATATTGCCTCCAAGTCCAAACTACCCTATTACTATAAACTAAGTTTGTCACCAAAGAGGCAAAAGAATTCTTCTCGGCAAGATCTACGAAAATCAAAACAAGGACTACTACCTTAACCTTTCAGCGAAAATTTAAATTCGATGTGTTCACAAAACGAGACACACCAAGATAATCTTTGTTTCCAGCAACAGCAACACCAGAACAACTTCAACGACATCTTCCTGCAGCAACAACAGCACAGAGAACAGCAGCAGTTGACTCCCGACAACTTCCTCCAGTTGTTCAACTATGGCGGTGGACAAGGAGGCGGTGACTTTCCCCCAACAACCGGTTGACAGCTATGGTGTCCCCGTCGGCCAGGAGAGCCAGCATCACGAGTAAGTCGTCAGTCAGATAGTGTTCAGACAGACATTCATCGGCCTATCAGGCATCAGGCATCATGCAGACTTTCATCGGCCTATAAGGCATCAGGCATCAGGCCGAAAGTGTTCAGTCATCAAGGATAGTCAAACAAGCATGTCATCAGTCATCAGTTAAGTATGCATCAATCAAACAGTCAATAGTCAATCAGGCATCAAGCATAAGGAATCGGTCAATCAGGTATCAGTCAATCATATCAGTTAACCAATCATCAGTCAATCAGGCAAACAGACATCACCAAAGACTTTGGATGAAACAAAATACCTTATACATATTATTATGAAGACAGCCGAACGCATTTCCAGGACCATCCCTGGAAATGAAAGAGGCATTCTATAGCATAGGTTGGTGTATCTAATTTTTTTGTCGTGGGTATAAAACCTGTTATAGCGTGCAATATGCTCCTCTTCAGGTGAACTATAGGTATGTTGTGGAAAGGAATACCCAATGGCTGTTTAACAGGACTCAATCCCTTGCATTCGCATTAACGACTGAGGAAAACCTCGGAAAAACCTTCAGTCAGGATTGCCGGTCTCGACGGGATTCAAACCCGGGACCTCCCGAATCAGTGTAGAGCGCTTGCGTCCGAGTAACACTGTCAGTTTTGGTGTATGTGTGTAAACGTTTAAAAAAATGTATTAATCTAAGTGTGTACAAATTTAATTTTACGTTGCTTTGTAATGTGGGCCATCTCATACCGCTCTACACTATTCCATCATGTAACGCAGCCTGGTTTCTGTGAATGGAACTCACAAGAGAAATCTAGGTAAAGTACGTCGCCTAGTTTACCGACTCAAACGACGGTTACGCAAATTATTTCAGTAGTTTAGTAAAGTTTTGTTCTGTAGTCACGATAACTTAATTGGTTATAATTACGGCTCGTTAAGCCGGAGGTTCTGGGTTCGAATCCCAGTCGGGGCAATATTGATGTCCTTAAAGATTGGGCTGTGCTAAGAAACCATACCATGTTATGTTATCATATTACCCAAGTCATGGGGTGAGAAGTGATTGGAAATAAACCGTTAATATAAAAAAAACATATATAATGTAAATAAATAAATAAATAAAAATAAACATAAATTGTATTGTAATGTATTTTATTTTTCTTTCTCGATTAGGTTGGTCGGGAAACACTCCCGTAGGTGTAATAATATTTTATTTTATTTGCATCTGTTGCCTTAATGTTTTGATGAAACAGGTACCTGCTTGCAATATGTCAACAGGTTCCACCAGTCCAGCCAGGGCAGCTCAGCGAATGTTCCAGCGAAGTTCGGCCAGACTCCGCAGTTCTCGGGCGGAGTCGACAACTCCCTCGTACTGAAGAAGATCAGGGAGGAGTTCTCGCCCAACTACGAGGTACAGCCTTACTCACCTTCCTCCCATCTCATAGCAGTTCATTTTTTTAACTTAAAAGGGCTATTACCCCCAAAAATGATTTTTTTACCACATGATCTACACCACAAAACTATGCTAAAATAACAGTTTAAAAATTATATCTTTACACGAGTTTTTTAACCTTTGAAACCTGAAAAATGCGAAAATTGGCGTTTTGGTGAATTTCTGAAATTGGCTTAAATTTTTTATTTACACATAGATACTAGAGCATCAATTACCAATCTAAAATGGCTATTTAGAACATCGTGTCTTGGAACTGTGCACACAATTAATATACTTTCAAACACGCAAAAATATGGGTTCCGAAATTACACCTTCTCTTGGTAATTATCAAATTTTGACGAAACCACTAGCCCAAATAACAAAAACATAACTTGGAGGATTTACAGAAAAGGTAGGCGAGTACATCAATGATGGCCAATATTTTTTTGGACTTAAATCCTCCAAGGTCACGGGGCTCAAAGATCGTTCTTATGTTATTTCTTATTGGAGATTTTTGCTGATGGTACCTAGCTCGAAAATAATCAAGTTCGGCAATTTTTTTCTTCGGGTAATGGTGGACCAATATTTTTCTGTTTCTTTTTAAAATCATAACGTGTTAGTTTAAATAAAATATTTTTTTAGTTTAGCTTGTGAATACCCCTTTAAAACCACACCAACACAACGCCCACCAACGCTGTTAGGATTTTAAATTTGAACCTATGGCTACGGTTGGACAACTGTAAGGGGGGGGGGGTTATCCCAAGTCAAAATTGGTATTTATATTAAAAACAAGTAAGTAAAGTTGATAAGAGTATAATAGCATTTACCTGTCTAAGGTACTGTCACTACTCACTCCACCGGGAAGGGGAAATCACTAAACGCCAACTCAGCTGTACTTAGTTTCGTGGGAATGTGACTTCCAGTGAATTTGCAGATGGACTTGTCTTTTCTTCGCTTTTATGATTGAAAGAATGCTTCCGGAATGTCTGGGCCTTGTGTTCCATATGGGCAGGACATACCGTACATTAAAATTTCAACAGATAACAGATTGGAATGAAAATATATTATTTAACTAACTACCCTGTTTGGTTACTGGTAAGTACACTTACCACCACATTTCAAAATCTACAGAATTAAATCTGCCAGTTTTGCATGCTTTTAACCCGGATAAAAAGCTGCTTTGTTTTGTTCGGAATTGGTAGAATTTTTTCCTATTAAATTCTCATGATTATAGGGATTTTTGTAATGATTCAAGAATTAAAACACAAAAATACACAAATTTCCGGGATGTCCCGGATATTTTGTTTGACTGTATTAGATTCAATTTGAACATGTAAAAAAATGTAAAAATAAATATTGCAAAACAATCTTATTTTTGAAAACAAAACAAATGTAGGATTTTTTAACTTTGATGTCAATTTGAAATCCAAAATCAGCATTTTATTCTTAAAAGATCAAGAAAAAAATCTTTTAAAAAATGTAAAACTCTTTCGAAAAATCACGAGTTTTAAATAATTGTTAATGATAGGAAAACAAAATTTTGGGTCCCAGTTTTTTCCTTATAAAAGGTCGTGGGGTTAGTTGAGAGGTTCTGTCGCTAAAGTAGTTGCTCCTCTTCTCTCTCCCCAGTCCTTCAACTACAACGAACAACGCGACGCGGCTGGTTCGGCGTCCGAGCTCCGGCCCAAGGTCGTCCTGAGGAACACGGCAGAGGGAACGAGGGGTGAGAACCAGCCACGTCCCCCTCTGCTCGGGGACTCCTTCTCCACCCTGCCTAGCCGCGAGGCAGCCGAGACGCTCGCGACCCTGCAGGCGGCCGGGGACATCATCAGCCAGGTCAACCAGAGGCAGAACCAGGTGACACTTTCTTCTAGACTACACCTACTTGTTTATACTAAAACCTTTTTGCTGTATTTTCTAGGAAAATAATTCCCCCCATAAATAGTCGATTTTAGCTCGACCTATAAAAATTTTATTTTTGGTATTGACCAACTTTTGCAAGTACTTCACAGTTTTTTGTTTTATTGGGATACAGGGCGCGTCAACCGTAAGAACGCCAGTTACTATTCTAAGTCCATGGTTTGACCATTATGCGCCACTCTACCCTTTAGAAGATAAGGGGTGGAAAATCCCATGCTGGTCAGAACCAGTCATGGGTAGGGGAGAAAAGTAATTGTTCGTGTTGTTATGGTCATCGTCGTCGGTGAGGTAGTCAAAGGGAAGGGGAGGGGTCCCCGACGACGACCGCCAGAGCTCACCTCTACTTTCGAGGAGCAATAATTCCCAAATTACTGTCTAATATTTGCAACATGAACATAGTCTCTCTTCTCGCTTTTTTACGATTAAAGTTGTAAGGGAAATATGTATGGATTTAGCACTGACGATATTTTATGTTAATTAGTTATTTGTTTTGTAAAAATTAATCTCAGAAGACTGAAAATGTTAACGCTATTTCTACGGGGCGTTAATTTAATAATGTTTGTTTCTGTAGGTGCGAGATAATGCAGCAGCCGGAGTAGAACAGGGAGGGAAACGCATTGAGTACAGCGTGAGCCATAGCGAGAGCCAGAGCAACGGTCAAGTGAGCCAGAAGAAGAAGGAAGCGAACCCGAGCCAGAACGAGGTTCGAGGGGACATTCCCGTCAACGAGGAAGACTATGAAGACGAGGAAGAGGTGAGGAACATGGTTGACTATTTATTTAGTGTCTGAAAACTGAAAATCAGTTATGTGGACGAGTAAGTGGAAATTAAAATTTTATTCTGTGCAGTTTTGATTTTGTAAATCATAATTATAATACCATATTTAAAATGTATATTATTAAAAATGTGATACGATAGGAAATTAATCTAAATTGAATTAACTAAATTAAAATGATTCGAATAAAAGAATTTGTGAAAAAAGGGAGAAAATATGAAAGAGAAGAAAACGAAAAGACCAATAGCTGGTTGTCTATACCAAGTCGTAGCGCTGCACGTTAGGGGGTCGTATTGAATGAAGGTGCCGAACCATCCAAAAATAACGTCTTAGATAGAATATCGCCCAAGGGATACTATACCACCTCATTCCATCATAAATGTGAAAGACGTGTTATTTATAGCTATAACCTCCACAAATTATTTTTTACTATACATAATCTATACCATAATAATACACTTAAATTACCGTTAAAAATATATCTTGTAACTGTGATTTTAGACGATTTTTTAAAGTTTTTAATCGTGAAATTGACGAAAATTTGCGTTTTGAGGGATTTCTTATATCGGCTTTTACCTGGCTATTTTTGTTTAAACATAAAATCTAAAATGGACTTTTATAACATCGTGTCTTGAAACTGTGCACAAAACACAAACACACAAAAATATTCACTCCAAAATCACACCCCTTCTTGGAAATCAGCCTATTTTGACCGAACCACTTGCCCAAATTACAAAACAAAATATATCAGATTTACAGATCTGGCTGTCGACACGTCAATAATGACCAATATTTTTTTGGATCAAACAAGGTTCGGGGCCTAGAAATCGTCCCCATGTTATTTCTTATGGGAGATTTTAGCCGATGGGACCTAGCTCGAAAATTACCAAGTTTGACAGTTTATTTTCGGGTCATGGTGGACCATATAACTTTTCTTTTACTTTCTAAATTCATAACTAGTTAGCCTAAATGAAATGTGTGTGAATACCCCTTTTAGTTGTTAATTTTATGCTTTCTTAACAACTATGCAAAGTTTCATATATATAATAAAATAAAATAAATAAATACATTCGTATTTGAGTCTACCCACTCAGTCACAGAACTGTCGGATGTTTCCTGGCTGAACGAATAGATATATTTGCCAACTTCAAAATGACCTTCCTAGCATGAAATTTGATATAATGTGAAAGATAAGCATATTGGTGGAGGTGCCTGGTTTAGTGTGTAGAGCGTGGGGGTGGGTATAAGAGTGAATAAACGGAGACCCACTTTCTGGACAGAACTGAGCACAAAATATTGTTTATAGAAAAAGATACTCCGAATGAAGAGAAAAGTTAAATCTATGATCGTATACTCCCCAATTCAAAATACCTTTGAATGCGGGTTGTTTAAAAAGTGTTCTTTTGGCCATCTTACTAAGTACGCATTATCTTTAAAGCGTTTGTGAGTTTTCAGAGTATAATTTTAATTTTTAAATAAACTGCATGGACAATATAGGGCCCAGAACAGTGGAAAGAGCAATTCTTTCCCTTTCAAGTCAAATACTGTGGAATTGAATATACATTCTAAAATATGATGTCACAGTAATCCCCCCTCCCCTTCTTTTTGATTAATTGTTTGTTGATAAATGTTGTAATGTTGAATAATCTTTCATTCACACAACAACATGTTAGCGCACGAACTCCAGATAGAAAATAAATGTGAAATAAGCTTATGAGTGTTTTGGTGGAGGTGCCGGGTATCATCCGGCAGTGCTTTTGGCTTAAGGGTAGAACGTTTCCGGGTCTCGAGAAAAATATGAAATTTATGAATTAATTGGTTGATATTTTGTTGTATAAATAAAGCTTGAGCAAGTAGAAATGTGTTTAACTTGAGGAAATATATTATTATGTGACTTGAGTTTATCACACGTATGTTGTTTATATCAAGATTCGTTGTGTTTCTTTCAGGAGGAAGAGAAGAACATTATTATCGTGAGGCCTCAGGTCGGACCCATCCCCGGCTCAGTGTTCTACGACAACACCCAAACTTTCCAGAACGCCGTGAAGCCAACAGAATCCGCCCCATCCTTCCAGGAAGCCGTGCCAACAAACACCAGACAAGAGGCCGTGCCCGAGTTCACCGTCCCCACGAGACAAACCATCGAGGAGACCGTGTCCGATCTCACCAGACACAACTTCCACCAGGCCGTGCCATCACAAGCGAGACCCACCATCCAGGAGACCGTGCCCGTGAGAACCATCGAGAAGGCAGTGCCAACCTTCACCAGTTACAACATCAAAGAGGTGAACATCACCCCTAGACCAACACATGCTCGACCAGCATTCGCCATCCAAGAAGATGAACCACATTACATTGAGAGTCTTCCAACTTTCCATGATGCCGTGCCGTCTTACACCAAATCCACGAGACCGATCACCCAAGATGCAATGTCTTACACGAAACCTACAGGAACAAACTCCCAAGAGGCAGCTCCATCATATACAAGAACTACAAGACCAGCTACTCAGACCAAAACACCAGCTTATACGAGAAGTAAACCCACCAGACCTTCAAGTCAAACAGATGAATCTTCAGACTATGACTATCAAGGGGGCCATGATCAAGACGCGCATGAGACCACAGAAGACGATGAAGTGCAACAGTTCTCTCAGGAATTCGGCGCGAGAATTAAGCCGACCAAGAAGACGAAATAAACGAACCTTAATAATTTATTAACAGATTAATCGATTGTACATATTAATTTAAGTATGATTAACGCTCAAAATAGTTCAAATACGTCCATGGGGATTTTATTTGTATTTGTTAAAGGTTCCAAAATTTCAAAAGTGAATAACAACCTAGAAACCATGAAGGTGAATAATGTTTTGGAAAAATGTGTTTAAAATAACTAACTGGTAACTACGTGTAGCACAGTGGTAACATTGTCTAGAGGTGAGAAACCCATCGGAATGCATTTTTATTAAAACAATAAAATACCGTTAAATCTGGTTTCTCGATTTGTGCTTAAATTCCGGTACTAAAACTAACATTTGCCAACTATTCTCAATAAATCGAACTGGAATATTTTTTTAACTTTCCTGCAAAACGTAATTATTTTATTGGTCTGTTTGTTATGATAGTGGGTATACTGTTAATTATTACAGTCAATGAAATTCAAAGCGGATAATTCATATTGCTTTTAAATTATCATAAGATTCGTTACATATTTTGCCAATGTTGTATTAATATAAATAAGTATAAAAGTACTTTTTGGAGTGAAGACATTCACAAATATTTTAAAGATCCGCGTGAAACGTAACTTGGTGTAAGAATTAAACGTAGATATCTGTGAACACATATTACTTTTTGTGTAGATCAGAACGATTGTTATTATAAAAACTGTGGTGCTTCGATTTTGTTGGATGTTTACTTGACGTTTTTTTTGTTTTTGTTAATGATAAATGCTAAGTTTAAGACCAGAATCATCTGGAAGTGATATCGCGTTTATTTAACAAGTGGCATGTGTTTATGTGGGCAATTATTTATTTATTTTACTACCTGCTTAACACTTGTGTTTGTATTTTTATACTACCTATTTATTGTTGTGAAGTGTGTTTTATTTACGTAAAATAATAAAAACTTGCTAAAAAAACATAATACGTTGTAATAAACTTAATTAATTTGGTCATACAAACTTATTCATATCAATCTGACATTTATAGCTGAAGAGTAACGTGCAGGGCTATGATTCGAAAGGTGCCGTCTCCGGAAATCCTGAAACGAGGTTTTTCTCCTAGTTTTTTTCTCAGTTGTTAATGAAACAGTCATTAGTCATTCCCTTCACAAGTGTTCTTACTCCAAAATATTAGTTAGACACCTTAAGAGGGACAACTCATCGACCCTGTCCAGGTTTTCCACGAGAAAAAATCGAGCTGACAGCGATAAAACTTAACAACCCCATGAATGGTTTTTCAAAGTTTGATTTTTTTTTAATTTGTTAAATCTATTGCCCACTCATTTAAGTGTTTCGATGTTGTTTTTATATTAAATTGTTCCATCGCCATTTAAATATTTAAAAAAAACTTTACCCGAAAGGGTTAAGTTAAATACAAGTAAGAAATTCAAAATCTTATGTGTTGAATAATCTAATTGTTAAATGTACGTCATAAATTTTATCAGTGAAAATAATCTCGTGGGACACCTGCCCAGGGTGCAATGCACCCCCTCTTCAGTGCCTTATAAGGTATTTTTGAGTGGAGAAAATAATGTGAAGGTATGTCCGAGTGCGTTTTAAGAGGATTCAATATCCCGTGCATTCGCAACGACTAAAGAAAATCTCGGAAAAAACTTTCATGATGTTGGTGGTGGGATTCGAGCTCTGGACCTTCCGAATCAGAGTCTCACATGTTACGTATAAGCCACCAATGTCGACTTTTGTTAGTAAATCACAAACATTGTGCAAGTCCTCTTCACACATTTATCAGAGTCAACCTTCCAGCAATAAAAGATTTACGTCCGATATACACAAACAGTTTATCTCGTCTAAATCATTTCCATGCCACCAAAAGTATTTGGCATCGTGATCAGTAGCAAGAAACGTTTATGGTTCCATCTGACAAACCATATACATAGGTGGATGGAGTGATGGGTTTTGTAACACATTCTCTGTTTGATGGATTCCATCACTCTATCATGATGACTTTTTGAACACATTCGATCATCAGACAAACCAACAGTGGTGGCTCAATCGTATAGAACGAGACTCTAGTTCTGGAGGTCCGGATTCGAATCCCACCACCGGAATCCCGAATGAAAGTTTTCTCCAACGTTTTCTTCAGTCGTTAATGCGAGTGAAAGGGATTGAGTCCTTTTAAACAGCCCTCGGATATTCCCCTTACAATTTAATACCTATAGTTTGTCTCATTTTAACCTGAGTCCGGCGTTTTGTGGGTTCAAAGAAACTAGAATGTCGCCAGCTCTACTAGGAAGCTTCGCAAACGCTTTTTCAGGCGCGTTGTTGGATGAACGTAATTGGTGCATTGAGCTGCCAAGTGTTATGAGGATTTTCTGTTGTTCTGTGAAAAAACCATTACTAGGTCACAAATTCGTAAAATTAAGATTCTGTAAAAAAATCATTACAATAGGATAGAGCATGTAGGTGTTATAAGTCAAAGAATTGTTTAAAAAAGAAAGAAAAAACGTAAAATTTTGATATTCATGAGAAATAATTTTTCGATTGCGCTCAAATTTCACACGAATATCTTAATTCATAAAATTAAGGTTCTGAGAAAAAATCATTAAAATCGGATAAAGCATGTAGGTGTTATAAGTCGAAGAAATTTTTAAAAAATCGAAAAAAATTGTAAAACTGCGATTTTCATGAGAAATAATTTTCCGATTGCGCTCAAAAACGTAACAGTTTAGAGATTTCGAAGGCCTCCAGAAAATTTCATCGCAATTGGAGTATCGGTTTAGCCGGAATTGTGTTAACAAAAACACAAAAATACAAACAGAAAAAAAACATTCCAGATTTTTTTCTCCAGTGTAGTGAAATGGAATCTTAGCTTCGCTCATCCTATTAGGGAATTTGCATAACATTATTTTATGGTTTTACTGGGTTAAGGCCACCTTCCTTTACACAAAAATATCTTATTTTCTTGATTTTGAGTATATTTTCATTTATAAAATAAGGGTGAAAGTTTCCTACATATTTTGGCGGGAAAAAACGGGTCATACGTCACCAGCCTTCATGAAACCAATCAACCAATCACGTAACGATACATCAAGTTACTCGCTTTCGGTGATTATTTTGGCGTAGAAGCTCATTTTGACATCTTGTTTGTTCTAATATGCTTAATATTTTATTTTATACATTTAGTATATCACAACGTAAGCTTTTAACTGTATTTTAATTGATAATAAGTAAAAACACATTGTTGATTATAAAACTTGGAAAAGGACATCAACTGTTGTTTATTGTTGGCCATTGTTGTAAGAACCAAAGACTTTGGTAAAAGGAGGGAATTTCGCCTTTTATCTAGGCGGCCGTGTTCGTCATGAAGGCCGGTGACGTAGGCAGCCGTTTCAAAATAAATGTGCGGGAACTTTAAAATGTCAAACTTTGACCCTCAATAGATATTAAACTATTTAACTTAAAAACCTCAAATTAACGTTTATATCATTTTTTGACGACAACGTATACATTACACATACTTTTACCAATATCGGGAACTTATGCAAATTCCCTAATCCCGTCCTAATTTGACGGGAAGGGTGGGCCTCCCCCTTAATAACAAAGTTTAATCACATGCGATGCAAGTTAGTTGCAACCTCCGGAGTATCGAAAACCACTTGTATGTAGGCCTCGGTCAGGGTCCACTAGATACTTATGCTAAGCTGCTGTAAGCTGGGTCTTCTCACCTGATGTAAACAAACCGCCATTTTATATCTTAGCGTGTGTTTTAAAAACTAGGGAGCTTCGCAAACGCTTTTGTTAGTCGCGTTGATGGATGAGCTTTTTTTTAGTTTTTAGTTTGCGTGGGATATCTTTACTTTTGCAAGTGCTTTGCTTTGCTGCCTACACATTGTAGGTGATTGTTGTCAAGTTTCTATTGTTACTTGTCAATTGGTATTACTTTATTTCTATGGATTCTGGCTAACTTTTTCAACTTTTTCTCTCAAAAGGTACTACATCACCATAACCGTGTATAATATGAAAATTGTAGCCTCACCCGTTTGGTCAGAATCGGCCCAAATGGCACGAAAATATCGCACAAAAAACCAAAAAACTTAATATTAAAAGCTTTATTTCTATGGATTCTGGCTAACTTTTTCAACTTTTTCTTTCAAAAGGTACTACATCACCATGATCTTAATGTCCATGTATAATATGAAAAAGTTGTAGCCCCACCCGTTTGGTCAGAATTTGCCCAAATGGCACGAAAATATCGCACTAAAAATTGAAACAAATCGTAAAAGTACGATATTCATGAGAAATATTTCTTCGATTGTACCCAAAAACAATACATACACCTCTAAGTTCAGAGATTTCGAAGGTCCCCTCCAATTTTCATCAAGATCGGATATGCCATTTGCCTGGTAGAGAGTTAACAAACAGCCAAAAAAAGAAAAAAAAAAAACACCGGAGCTAAATTTTTTGGGGGTCAGTGAAATTGAAGTCTTCGCTTCGCTCATCCATTAATCTGGAGCGCTCTGAACACGCTCTGTCATATTATTGGATGAGCGTAGCGAGCGAAGCGAAGATTCCATTTCACTACACTGGAGAAAAAAATCCGGAATGTTTTTTTTTTTTTTTTTTTCTTTTTTTTTTCTGTATTATTGTGTGTTTGTCAGCACGATTCCGGCTAAACCGATACTCCAATTGCGATGAAATTTTATGGAGGCCTTTGAAATCTCTGAACTTAGAACTGCCACGTTTTTTAGCGCAATCGAAAAATTATTTCTCATGAAAATCGCAATTTTACGATTTTTTTTCGATTTTTTTTAAAATTTCTTTGACTTAAAACATCTACATGCTTGATCCGATTTTAATAATTTTTTCACAGAACCTCAATTTTATGAATTTAAATATTCGTGTGAAATTTGAGCGCAATCGAAAAATTATTTCTCATGAAAATCGAAATTTTACGGGTTTTTTCTTTTTTTAAAACAATTCTTTGACTTTTAACACCTACATGCTTTAACCGATTGTAATAATTTTTCACACAACCCTAAATTTATGAATTAATATATTCGTGTGAAATTTGAGCGCAATCGAATAATTATTTCTTATGAAAATCGCAATTTTACCATTTTTTTCTTTTTTAAAATTACGATTAATTAAAAAAATTAAAAATTAAAGTTTATTTTTTATTTAATATAAATTAATTTAAAAAAAATTTCAACTTTGTAATGATTTTTTCACAGAACAACAGAAAATCCGCATAACACATGGCAGCTCAATGCACCAATTACGCTCATCCAACAACGCGGCGGGACTTAAGCGTTTTCCTAGTCCGTAGCAGAATGTGCTATGTTTTTGTTTTGTTTTGACAGATCATGGACAGCAAGGATTTGGCATTGTGGATTATTGCCATTATTACTTTTGTATTTACCTAGATTGTAGTTACAACTCCACGATAAAAGATTGTGTGCATAAGCCTAGGCTAGCTAGACTTTGTATGGGATTTTTCATAGACCAAGGCCTAGACCTTACCCAATAAAGCGTTCTTGTAGCCTGGGAATTAGGCCCCTAGGCATAAGTCGTCGTAGAACTTAGGTCTGGAGGTTAACTGCGTTCTTAGGCCTAGGCCCTAGGCTTAAATCAGATTCAAGTTCAAGTTTGATTAAAATGAACCATTAGGTTTTGGTTTATACATGGTGCAAGTATGGCTTGGGCTCATCTTTATCTCACCAATCACATCAATGCTGTTTGCCTCGGGCCCTAATATCCATTATGCAAATGAAAATTGAGATATGAAGTTGAAAGATATGAAAATTATTTACATCATAATGTTACCTGCAAATATAATAATCAAAGAATATATAAGTGGTAGTCTATTTATGTATTTATTGCATTCAAACGTGCAACCGACTACTCAAATTGATGTCCAGCTGCAGTTTGCTGTTTGTTTACAAAATTTCTGTAAGGTCCGTTGGATAATGTGTACGCGCGCTCAGTAGACACATTATCAAGTGGGCCATGACTTCAAGATATAAAATGGCGCTTATACATTGTGGAAGTACAAGCGAAGACCCACCTTACAGCAGCTGTTAGGTATCTAGTGGACCCTGGCCTCGGTTAAGTGGTTTACTCTTCTTGCTGCGCCTACATTACCAATAATGCCGCGCAAGGTCAACTTTTCAATTACACCCGCTCCATCAATATCATCCCCATACAGGATATAGGGTCAAGGTGTATGACTGTACTTTACAGCTCTGCAAAGTCCACTTCGGCTGTCAAACTGTGATACGTTTAAATCGTTACACAATGGAACAGGGACTGTCTGCGCTCTTTGAATCAGCAAAACGCCGGGCTCAGATTAAAATGAGACAAACTATAGCTATACAACTGAGGTGCATGCATTGCACCCTGGACATGTTGCCACGTGAAATTTCAGCAGGGACACCCTCAAAAGAAACAAAAAGATGTGAACCATATTTTTAGTTATCATATTATTTTAATATTTTTACTTTGGAGCCGTTCTATACCAACGAGGCTCATAATAAATTCAACAGTTGTTCCAAATTAATCATGCTGATTCTGGCGTCGGGCGCGGTCTTCTAAGCCCCTGTCTCCTAAGCCCCTGAACCTTGTTTTGGCTTCTAAGCCCCTGTGACCGAAGGTTGTGCTACACGTTGCTTAAGGTAACCTAACCTAGCCTAACCTAACCTAACCTAATTTTCTTAAATTTACCTGTTTTCAAAAGTTTCCATTTAAAAAAAAAACGGGTGCACGTTTTGTCCTTTTTTAGGCTTTCGCACGATGTTTTTGTTCGGTCCCACACGTTGCAATGCGGTCTGGACTTTACAATGAGGTAACCTAACCAAACCTAGCCTAACCTAACCTAGCCTAACCTAACCTAATCTAACCTTATTTTCTTAAATTTATCCTGTGTTCACAAGTTTCCATTAAAAAAAACGGGTGCACGTTTTGTCCTTTTAAAGGCTTTTTACGCTGTAAAAAAATATTTTTGCAACAAATGACGAATGCAAGTGATATTAAATTATACAGTTTTATAATATTTATCGTTCGGTCCTGTGGGTACTCAGTTTTATTTAAAAATAATTCGATAATAATTAACACTTACAAATTCGTTATCATTTCTTATCTAAAATGGCTCAAATAAATAAATAAATAAATTGTATTTAGAGTCTACCCACTCAGTTATATAACGGATTTTCAATGGGGGACTTTAAATCAAAGCGACTAAGCCAACCCTGTAGGCCCCGACGCAATCGGCGTGGGAACGAACAATGTTATCGTGCAGGCTTTAGGAGACAGGGACAGAGCCCGGACCGGTTTGTCTTCTTAGCCCCGCTTCACAACGTGTAGCACAACCGTCGGTCTCAGGGGTTTAGAAGCCCAAAAAAAGGTGCTGGGGCTTAGGAGACAGGGGCTTAGAAGCCGACACCTGGCGTCGCCTTCGGGTTAATCGTGTGCAACTTCATTGATCGGTGTCGGTGACTGATAAAACCCTGACCTTCGCTTTGCAGTGACGTAGTTTCCACCAGAGCAGAGATGTTGGGTACTGAAATCTCAGTAAGATGATGTTGCATGAAAAGAATGTAGCTAAGTAAACAATATTAAGCCTAACCTTGACGCTGTTTAGACGTCTTTCAGAGCACGACAAGATCTGAGCGACAAGATCTTATCCAGTACATGTGCACTAGTTCATGCTCTTCTGACAGTTCTTAGAACGTCTCTTGGTCCAGGCTCTTTCACTCGGCTTTCGCTAACTTGCCCTTTCATTTTGACTGTCACTCCGTACTCTTGGTAGGGATTTTGAAAATTTAGAAACAAACATTATCTGAGTGCATTTGAATTTGTTAAAGGGGTGTTTACCCGCTAAACTCAAAAAATATATTTCATTCAGGCTAACTAGTTATGAATTTAGAAAAAAACAGACAAATTATTGTGTGCACCATGACCCGGGAAAAATATCAAACTTGGTATTTTTCGAACTAGGTCCCATCGGTAAAAAATCTACCATAAGAAATAACATGGGGACGATCTTTATGCCCTATGAGTCCGATGACCTTGGAGGATTTTCATCCAAAAAAATACTTGCCAATATTGACGTACTCGACAGCCTTTTCTGTAAAATCTCTACATGTTGTTTTGTAATTTGGGCAAGTGGTTCGGTCAAAATACGGTGACTGATTACCAAGAAGGGATGTGATTTCGGAATGCCTATTTTTGAGTGTTTGAGTGTTTGTACACAGTTTCAAGGCTCGATGTTATACAGGGCCATTGGTATGATGCTCTAGTATCATGTAGAACAAAAAAAAGCCAGTGAAAGAAGATTTAAGAAATTTCTTAAAACGCCAATTTTCGAAAATTTCATGATAGAAAAAAAAATTGAAAAATTCGTGTAAAATCACAGTTACAAGATATAATTTTTTAAAGGTCATTTTAGTGTAGTATTATGCTATATAGATTATGTAGTAAAAAATATTTTTTGGGGTAATAGCCCCTTTAAGATTTTTAATTTCTCGTGGATAAATGCATGCCCCTCATCAAGATGTCTTTGGTACACTATTTTTTAGATGTGGTAGTTGGGATTCGAATTTCTAAGTCGGCTCCGAAGTCACCGTTTAGATCATAGGGACAGATTCAAGTCAATATCGTAAGTTAAAACACGTGTTATTGCTTTAGAATAATAAAACAAATGTAGCCCTAATGACTTTCCTTTTTGTCAAAGTCGAAGACCTTACCAATATTGCTAACGTTAAAAACAACCATTGAACTGTGTGCTTTTAATGTCACTTTTGTACACAATATCAATTACACCAACGTGGGAGGTGCTGGAGTAGAACCCAAGGTAGTCATACAATAGCAATATAGAAGTCTACTGAAGGTGATTTCATTTATTACAAAACATATTTATTTTGACCAAACAGCAAGCTACAGTTCAAAAATATTGATCACCGTTTGGGAACGATTACTTTTTGCAGTGTGTCGTTCGTTCTACACTCAAAACACATTCCATGGTTATATTATATTCATTTATTTATTATTATTATTATTATTTATTTTATATTATTTATAGTCATTAATCAATTTTTACACATTTTTAAGATTTGATTGAAAATTTGATAAAACATGTAATTTTCTTTTGTATCTTTTAAAACTTTGAATACGCGTTTTATTTAAATGAGAACAAAGTTTTAAAAGAAACAAAAGAAAATATATATGTTGTACACAAAAAATATTTATTTCACAAGAAAGAGCAGAAAATTCTCGAAGATATACGATTCATCTTAAAAATTTGTAAGAAATGATTAATGACCAGAAAAATAATATATACCGTAGAATGTGTTTTGACTTTGAGTGTAGAACCCGACACACAGCCTTAAGACTCACCGGTTTTAGATATTAGTCTTGGAGTTCAGAATCAGTAGATATTCACTTAAAACACCATTATCTTAGTTTATAACAATCTAAAGTAAATATACTAGTAAATATGCTATTCCACAGATGTACAGAGTTTTACGTTTACTATTTCCCGCGCTGGTATTGTGAAAACATGGTGAAAAGACGTGTGACGTCATAACCCTATATACAGCGTATGCGTACGAATGAAATTGACCACGGAGTTCAAAATAACGAAGCAAAACTCACCGCTCGGCCGTTTACCAGCTCGTGTTAAAACAAGTCCATTGTCGCCATTTTCTTTATAAATGTTGTGCAAATGTTATAGCTTGTTGTACAAATTATTATTTATTATAAGTATTTTATTAATCACACTTGAAAAGAAACAAATTTTATTTCTTAAGGGCTTCTACAAGTAAGATATTCAGTATTTTATTATTTTTTTTAGATAGGCCTTTTAGCACACTTTGTTGGTTGTAGTGTTATGACGTATTGCCCTGTTTTTCCGTCATTATTAAGTGTAAAACAACTCAGATCATTTAATTTTTACTATACATTTTATAGCGTTATACTATTCTTTACGAAAACATCAAGGCTAAGGCGCCTGTACCTGGAATGTGGTAGATCCGGGTTCGAACCCCGGTAGGGATGTATTTTTTTGTGACTGAATTGTATGAAATATTTAAAGCTATTTGCACAACGCACTTACTCAAAGATCGAAAGAAGTAAGGCCCAGTTGCCACTAATTGGTTTTGTTATTTGGGGAGAGGACATACGTGTTAAAGTGTTATTGTTTTAGTGTTAGTAAATTTGTTATAACAAAAACAAAATACTTATGACGGACCAATCTGACGTCAATAATCCTTAAGAGTAACGACGACCAATGAAAAGGAGTAACTTCATTATGACAGGCCACTAAACGATAACATAGCGATCAGGATATCGGATTTCTTATAACTAAACCAATTTCTCAAGTGATGGGATAGTCGCGAAATTAAAACCACGAGAAATTACTGTTTTTTCGTGATATCTCGAGAACGCGATGCAAAATATCGAAAAACTGATTCTAGACCGATATGTGGTTTTGTGAGAACTATAGCCTACACGAAAAAAATTGAAATGTGATGATAATTAAGTTTTTTATTAGAATTTTAATTAATTATAATATGCATATTTCAAATACAAACCGCACCGATTATTTTATTTGATTTTTTTTCTTGTATAACCTATATTGTTCTTACAAAACCACATATCGGTCTAGAATCAGTTTTGAGATATTTTGCACCGTTCTCGAGATATCACGAAAAAGCTGTTATTTCGCGTGTTTTAATTTCGCGACTATCCCATCCTCTTAAAGTTGTGGGAACAGGGCCTAAGTTACACGAGAACATACTAGGCATTTTATAAATAAAAAGTTTTAATGGTGTTAAGACGTGTATTTACTTTTGTAAACAGATAAGTGTCAATTGTGTAATCCATGTCACACAAGAGCAAAGTGATATGTTATTAGATTCAAACAGTATTGGCTCAGTATTATAGTACGCCTATTTAATATAATTTACCAATTGTTTAAAATCCAAAACATAAAATTTTATTCAACAAGTAGAATTAAATTTAGACCGTTATAGTTGCAATATTGTATTATTTGGCTCCCCAAATAAATTAGCCTAATACTAAACATCCAAACAACGTTTAGTATGTAACAAATTAAATTCTATGTGAAAAATCCAATAACTTTTATAGTTTTGGTTTTAGTTAGGTTAGAGAAAGAGAAATTGATTGAAGACGACCAGGAAACGAAGATATGAATATTTCTACAAGTGAGATATAATAGGTATATCTTCAGGGTAGGGTTTACCGATTATTATAGTGAAGTCGACATTCTTTGAAACATTCGACGCTATCATTTCCTTTAAATAAACTTCTAATTGGCTGGCTGGCTGGCTGGCTAGGAGTTCTCCACGGAGATTAATTTAGCCTACAGAGAAAACGGTAAATCTTAGAACTATGAAACTTGGACCACACTTAGATGTTCTTCAGACGCAGTGACTTTTGCTTTCAAAACCAAAATCGGGAAACAGGGACAGGAGAAAATCAAAATTTGGATGATAATCAAAACGCGTAATTACCAAGGCTTGGTTATTTGTACAAACTTGAAATTAAACATGCTATTAACCTATATAAATATCTTGCGTCCAAAACACAAGGGGCTAAATTTGGGGATGACCATGGGCCCAAAAATGACAAAAAAACATATCTGAACTTTAAGAAATGAATCATTCAAAGAAAACGCTACAACTGAGATGTTTCAAACGTGGAATACATTTTGATATCTCTCATTCTTTATCACTTTTGAATATGGAAAGCAAAATTGGGTAACGGGTACCGGAGAAAATCAAAATTATCAAAAGTAAGTAATTCCGTACTCTTATGAATAATACGCTTTACTGAGAAAACGGTTCATCTTAGAACTTTGAAACTTGGGCCACACTCAGATGTACCTCAAAAACCAAAACCGGGCAATTGGGACCGGGGAAAATGACCGGGACCGTGGGCCCAAAAATTTCAAAAAACAACTTTGAACTTAACAAATTTAATCATTCAGAGTCCATCATTCACACCTTGATAGCAAACGAACAACAAAAAGATGTAATATCCAACCAAATACAAAAATTTGTAAAAAAAAAAAAAAAAAAAAACGGCAGCCAAGCTCTCCTTCAAAAGTCTTCGGCTGTGAATGCTGTGAGATATAGAAGTTGAGTCAAGCTTTTTATTCTTTCTCCCTAATTTTGCTTTGAAAATAAGTAAGATCATTTCGCCTGTTGATGAGCGCCAAGCCAACGATATTTGTGGTAAAAAAGTAAAAATTTTAAACTATAAATCATAAAAAAAATTGCTTGGCCATGAAAAATCGTTGGCTTGGCGCTCGTCAACAGGCGAAATGATCTTACTTATTTTCAAAACGAAACTAGGGAGAAAGAATAAAAAGCTTGGCTCAACTTCTATATCTCACAGCATTCACAGCCGAAAATTTTTGAAGGAGGCTTGGCTGCCGTTTTTTTTTTTTTACAAATTTTTGTATTTGGTTGGATATATATATATATACATATATTTAAAGAATATTGATAGGCTATGTGAAGTCGAAAAATCAAGAGTCGGTCCCCAGTTGCGGAAGTTGAAAAAATATAATTGCAATTCAAAATGCAAAAATAATTGCTACCGGTATCAGACCAATGAAAAATAAAACGGTATTTATAAGCAGTATAGATCAAGCCATCAGTCTCATCAGTAGCCTACAATCATTGAGATAAAACAATGTAAACAATGAACTACCAATATCGTACACAAAATCACTATCACACCATGATCTAACGAGATATATTGTTAGATCATGCTCTCACACGATGACCTGAATGGGCCTTCAATTATATTTTAGTAAAGAAGATGTTTTTAGTCTCGTCTTAATGCTCAGCGTTTTTCCTTTCGCTTTATTCGAACGACATTTGTCACGCCTTTAAAAGACATGCAGGGAATCTTAAAACACGCCATCGCAGAGAAAATTAAAGAAAATAATATCTTTACACTTTCATTTAGTAGTATAATTATTAATGTATATTTTTATAGTAATTACGTTGTTGAAATAGTGTAATTGTTACTTCACTTATCTATTATCGGAGATATTGTATTGATATTGTTTAATATATTTTTATATTGAAAGCAAATGACATTTCGGGAAATAATTCGTGTTTAAATTGCAAGGGAGGGAAAAATTTGACCCTATTCAGGAGTCTAACCAGATTCTAACATCCGACCGAGGTAGCCCATGAATAACGCATACGTGACACTGCTCCGCTAGGTCAAGGGTTCGACTCCCGCCACTGGCAATGCTGACTGAAATTTAAGTCTTATCTTATGTATCCTTATAAATATAAAAATAACGTAAATTCGTATTTTAGAGTCTATACCCACTCAGTTATAGAACAAATTTTAACTGAAGGGCTTTAATTTAAAGATGACCCAGCCAATTGACGCAGATATCCACACATTTATGTTATTCGTTCTTTATTAGCAGCGGGATCAATATCCCAAGAAATTGTCATAAACATCATGAAAATGGATAAAATACTGTGCAATGCATGTTAAAAATAGAATTACCATAACTATGCATTTCCAGGGGAGGGGGGGTTATGGTTAGATCGGTTTTTAATTAAAAGCAATATTAAAAGTATGTAGAGATAATGAGCACACACTTTAATTACTTACTTTTAAATTTATTATATTAGGACTTGGGAAACCTGTAAGTGTAAAACCATTGAGATCAATTGCTGGCTATTGCAAACACCATCCATCTATACCAATTTTCTGCAAAATAAAATTGTACGGGTGTTCTAGCTTGCCTCCCCCGGTCCCCACGTGGATGCGTAAGTGACAGTGGTATCTCTCGCCTCGTTGCTTCTTAAAGAAAGTGTCACCACTAATTGCTGGTCGCGCCTCTGCCTGCGCGCACACGCACCACGCTTGATACCATCATCATCATCAGAGAATCATCTCTATATAAGACCTGCGACTGTCACAACACTCGCAGTGGTGGTTTTACTCTCAGTTTCGTATGTTCTTGTCAGTGTAGATACTTGGAAGTTCGAAGGAAAGTTCGTAACTAAGTTTCGAGAATACCATGTGAGTACTTACATTTTATTTCTCGTGGGAAAGGACAATATTACATGTCCCTCTTCAGAGCCCGGATTCACAAAGAGGATTTAACCAAAAACGGGGTTAATTTTAGCAGTAAGTTTACTTAACCTATTTCAGGAGTAAGAATTTAACTCCTAATAAATAGTAGAGTCTAAATTTTAGAGTTAAACAACTCCGAAAAATGTGTAACCCTTTTGTGGATACAGAAATTGGAGTTTATCAGTCCTAAAGTTTACGCCATGCTCGGAAAAATTCGGTTGTTTTTGGTTCAATTCGGTTAAATTCAATTCAATTTAATTCACTTTATTTTTTCAAATATTTTAATACAATAAATTTTAAATTGCATCATATTTGTATACCCTTGCTGTATGAGTGAATCTTGATTTGGGGCATACCATGCTATAGTCCATGAGCCAGCTAATCCAAACCCTCCCCCCCCCCCGGGGCGGAAGGTTTGAAAGTGGTTTCGAAAAGCTATTTTTATTACATTTTGATTTTCACTTGTTAGCCATCATGACTTTGGGTGGTGTACCCACCAGGGTGACCAAACATTTTTGTCCCAAAACTAAATCTATTTATTTAGAGCCAACTATACGCAAATGGACTAGTTTTTTCTTCATAATTTCATTTCAATTAAATATTTCGAATTTTAGAAATTAACTTTAGGGAGATATCATTACTATATCCGGAGATAGCACCCTATGCTGTTTTGGACAACATGAAAATTTTTCGTTCCTTTATGGGCATGTGACTATTCAAATGAAAGGTCTTGATGAGAAGATTAAAAATATGTAATTTTATGCATATGTTAATAATGCATTTTGGGTCAAATTTGTCAAAAAACACTCGAAAAACCTCGCTGTGGGAAGCCGCATGCCGTAATCTGAAATTATGGTCACACCGTTTGATGTTTTGTTTATATTTAGTTTGAATAAATATAATTAGCATAGTTTTTATGTATTTTGATCAAAAACTATGTATTTGTTTAATTTAAATTGTTTAAAAGTTCCGAAAATTTTGTATTATTTATTCAACTACAGAATAAATTGCATGTATACGACTTTTTTTTTCGTTGAAATATTCTATATAAGTGTTCTGTATAATAGGATAAATTATAATTAATTAACTGAATCATTTAGTCTTAGAGAGGCAATCGGTATTGAAGCAAAGATGAACATATTAAGCTGGCTACCATGCAATATAGGTACAATTTGCCTGTACAAATCCGTGCAATACAAATTATAATTTACAAAAATCTACAAAAGTTAATAGTTTCTATTACTTTTGAATATGTTATAAGTGAGATGCATATTTTTTATCATCAATAAATTTCAATTAATAGATGTATATAATAATACTTATAACTCAAAGGACCAGTATATTATATACTACTTGGCATTATTTTGTTGTGTAATTCGTAGCAACATTATAAAATGCTCATAAGCAGGTTATTATATACAAAATCTTTTACTGACATCATTTTAGTAACCGCGCTGTCCAAATAAATTATGTTGTTATATTATTATTTACCATATTAGGCGAGCGACAGTAGACACAGATTGCTTCTATTGATAGTTAGCTTCGTTCATCATTCAAATTATCAAATTGTGCACATTTATATTTATCTATATATTTTTGTATAACATGTTTTTTATTTCGTTAAATATATTTTCCCGCTTTGACTTCTATTATGGACACATAGTAGGGTTTCTCAACAAAACCCATTTAGGGTTATTCGGTTACAAGTTGACATCACAGAATACCATGCAATAAGCCATTATGCATGTACCATTACATTGTTATTAAAAGTGTGGCATTAATGCTACCTACCACTGGTATTTATCATTACAAGACTTGTAAACGACAAGTTTTAATAAAGATAGGGTTGCATCTTAGTTGATCACCTAGTATAATTTAAACTTTATACAATATTTTAATGTCTAGTAACATGATTTACATAATTTCTCATGTTCTTTAATCTATACTCAATGCTAATATGCAGCATTTTAAACTATTTTAAAAATAAAAATAAATTCCATGTTTTATATTCAAATACAATCAACTTGAAATCCCATCGTGGGTGTACCCACCAACATATTGAAAGTAAACAAGCCACATCTAAAGCATAGCAGCTATAGTGATTATTATTATACATTTGTTCTTGTTACACCAACCAAAGTGGATCAATTCGGTCATAAATGGCATTCAATTTAATGCTGCTAGATTTAAAATATAGATTTGTTTGTCATCGTTTGTACAACCCTACAAAGTAAAATAATTAATTTAATTAGACCACAAGTCGATAGGGTACAACGCAAAATGTCAATGTTTGGTTCATTTACAAGCAAAATTAGTAATTTATTATTGTTTACGGCTTACGCGGTGAAATTAATTTACTTCTGGTGGGTATACCCACCAAAGTTAAGGCAGCTTACAAGCTTAAATATAAACTCAATGTATAAAAGTATCTAAATTACCTTTAGACCTTCCGCCCTGCGTACGGGGAGTTTTACGACGACCGCTTACGATCGAAATTTAATATTTTTCACTTTTACAGTGGGTACTTTGGTCGCCCCTGGTGGTTACACCCACTAAAACCATGACGGATAACAAGTGGAAATCAAAAGTCAATACATCAAAGTACCTAAAACACCCTCAGACCTTCTGGTCCAGTTGTAGGGAAGGTTTAGGAAATTTAATTTATGATATAATCGACAGATATGTATTTTTAACGGTGGGTACTTCAGTCATCCCTGGTGGGTACACCCATCTTAACCATTTTATCTTACAAGCATAAACTTACACTAATATATTAAAGTACCTAAAACCACCCTCATACCTTCCGCCCTGCGTAGGGGCAGGGGAAAGACCCCTTTGCAACCGAAATGTATTATTTTTCATTTTTAAAGTAAGTATTCTGGTCACCCCTGGTGGGTACACCCACAAAAACCGTGACGAATAACAAGCAGAAATCAAAAGTCGATATATAGAAGTACCTTAAACCACCCTTAGACCTTCGGCCTAGGTGTGTGGCAGGTTTAGGAAAGTCCATTTACGATAGAAATTGAAAATTCTTTATTTTTTCGGTAGGTACTTTGGTCATCCTTAGTAGGAACACCCACCCAAACCATGATATCTTGCAAACTAAACTCAAATTAAATATATTTAAGGGCGTCAAACCACCCTGAGACCTTCCGCTCTGCGTAGGGGGGAGGATTGTATAGGCCCCATTACCACCGAAATTTTTTTATTTTTTATTTTTACAGTGGGTTCTTTGGTCACCCCTGGTGGGTACACCCACCAAAACCGTGATGGCTAACAAGCGGAAATCGAAAGTCAATATATAAAAGTACCTAAAACCCCTCTTAGACCTTCCGCCCTGCGTAGGGGGTGGTTTGTGAAGGCCCCATTACCACCGAAAATAATTATTTTTTAATTTTTACAGTGGGTACTTTGGTCACCCCTGGTGGGTACACCCACCAAAACCGTGATAGATTACAAGCGGAAATCGAAAGTCAATATAAAAAAGAACCTAAAACCACCCTTAGACCTTCCGCTCTGCATAGGGGGAGGTTTGTGAGTGCCCCATTACCACCGAAAATGATTATTTTTTATTTTTACAGTGGGTACTTTGGTCACCCCTGGTGGGTACACCCACCAAAACCGTGATGGCTAACAAGCGGAAATCGAAAGTCAATATATAAAAGTACCTTAAAACCACCCTCAGACCTTCCGCCCCGGGGGGGGGGAGGTATACCTACAGTTGGCTCAAAGTCTACTAAGTTAAAAATAATTTATGTCTAGTTTAGATAACAATATTTTAACACTTAAAGTACCGTTGTAATTTGGTTTATGTAAAAAAAAACGACAGCTAAGCGCCCCCCCCCCCCCCCCTCTTCCAATTCTGCCAAATAATGGCGTAAAAGCGTTGTCTCCTCTGGAATTATGTTCATTCTACTTTTACGGGTAAATATACCCGGTGCTGTTAAAGCAAAAGTAAATGTTACTTATTGCACTCAAACTAAACTAAAACAACATGAAGCGAAATTATGTACTAGGAAGCTTCGCAAACGCTTTTTTTTAGTCGCGTTGATGGATGAGCTTTTTTAAGTTTTTAGTTTGCGTGGGATATCTTTACTTTTGCAAAAGCTTTGTTTTGATGCCTACGCATTGTAGGTGATTGTTGTCAAGTTTCTATTGTTACTTGTCAAAAGTTATTATTTACCGTAAAAAACTTATATTAAACATTTTATTTCTATGGATTCTGGCAAACTTACTCAACTTTTTCTTTAGAAAGGTACTACATCACCATAACCTTAATGTCCATGTATAGTTTGAACGTTGTAGCCCCAACCGTTTGGTCAGAATTGGCCCAAATGGCACGAAAATATCGCACAAAAAATAAAAAAAACTCATATTCAAAGCCTTATTTCTATGGATTCTGGCTAACTTTTTCATTTTTTTATTTCAAAAGGTACTACATCACCATAATCTTAATGTCCAAGCATCATATGAACGTTGTAGCCCCACGCGTTTGGTCAGAATTGTCCCAAATGGCACGAAAATATCGCACAAAAAATCGAAAAAAAATCGTAAAAGTACGATATTCATGAGAAATATTTCTTCGATTGCACCCAAAAACGTAGCAAGTCTAAGTTCAGAGATTTCAAAGGTCCCCTTCAATTTTCATCAAGATCGCATATGCCGTTTGCCCGGTAGAGAACGAACAAACAGACAGAAAAACAAACAAAAAAACAAAACAAAAAACAAACAAACAAAAAAACATTGGAGCTAAATTTTTTGAGGGGTCAGTGAAATTGAAGTCTTCGCTTCGCTCATCCAATAAATGTATAACTGCACACATACAAATTAATACTACTATAGGAAGCTTCGCAAACGCTTTTTCAGGCGCGTTGTTGGATGAGCGTAATTTTTTTAAACGGAAAAAAAGCGTAAAATAGAGATTTTCATATGAAATTATTTTACGATTACGCTCAAATTTCACACTTATATATAAATTAATAAAATTAAGGTTATGCGAAAAAATCATTACAATCGGATAAAGCATGTAGGTGTTATTCGTCGAAGAAATTTACAAAATCGAAAAACAAATCGTAAAATTGCGATTATCACGAGAAATAATTTTTCGATTGCGCTCAAATGTCACACGAATATATAAATTCATTAAATTAGGGTTCTGTGAAAAAATCATTACAATCGGATAAAGCTATTCTGTGTTATATATAAGCCGAAGAAATTTTAAAAATGTAAAAAAGTCGTAAAATTGCGATTTTCGTAAAAATTAATTTTTCGATAACGCTCAAATTTCACATGAATATATCAATTCATAAAATTAAGGTTCTGTTAAAAAATCATTACAATCGGACAAAGCATGTAGGTGTTATAAGTCGAAGAAATTTTTAAAAAATCGAAAAAAATCGTAAAATTGCAATTTTTATGAGAAATAATTTTCCGATTGCGCTAAAAAACGTGGCAGTTCTTAGTTTAGAGATTTCTAAGGCCTCCATAAAATTTCATCGCAATCGGAGTATCGTTTTAGCCGGAATCGTGTTAACAAACAGACAAAAATACAAAAAAAAAGAAAAAAAAGATTCCGGATTTTTTTCTCCAGTGAAGTGAAATGGAATCTTCGCTTCGCTCGCTACACTCATCCAAAAAGTCTGAAACACTTGCATACTGCAACTTATCACTTCATGCTACTATTTGTTATAACGCTAGGGAAAAAATTAAAAAAAAGTTATTTATTTTTGACGGTGGAATGTATTGAATCGGTGACCTTCCGAATGAAAGTTCCGTGTATAACGCGTCAGCTACTTCTATCGTTATAATGAATCCATACGCTACTTCTATCGGTGAATAATGAATACAACCGATAACTTTCTTTCCACTGTTACCAAACACCCAATACAACTAGGAAAACGCTTAAGTCCCGCCGCGTTGTTGGATGAGCGTAATTGGTGCATTGACCTGCCATGTGTTATGCAGATTTTCTGTTGTTTTGTGAAAAAATTATTACTTAGTTGATTTTTTTAAAATTAAATTAAATTAAATAAAAAATTAACTTTATTATTTTATTTTTTCTTAATCGTAATTTTAAAAAAAGAAAAAAATCGTAAAATTGCTATTTTCATAACAAATAATTATTCGATTGCGCTCAAATTTTACACGAATATAATAATTCATAAAATTAAGGTTCTGTAAAAAAATCATTACAATAGGATAAAGCATGTAGGTGTTATAAGTGAAAGAATTGTTAAAAAAAAGAAAAAACCCGTAAAATTTCGATTTTCATGAGAAATAATTTTTCGATTGTTCTCAAATTTCACACAAATATCTTAATTCATAAAATTAAGGTTCTGCAAAAAAATCATTAAAATCGGATTAAGCATGTAGATGTTATAAGTCGAAGAAATTTTTTAAAAATAAAAAAAAATCGTAAATTTGCGATTTTCATTAGAAATAATTTTTCGATTGCGCTCAAAAACGTGGCAGTTCTAAGTTCAGAGATTTCGAAGGCCCCCATAAAATTTCATCGCAATTGGAGTATTGGTTTAGCCGGAATCGTGTTAACAAACAGCCAAAAATACAGAAAAAAAAAGAAAAAAAAACATTCCGGATTTTTTTCTCCAGTGTAGTGAAATGGAATCTTCGCTTCGCTCGCTACGCTCGCTACGCTCATCCAATTAAAAAAATAATTTATGTGGTGGTCTTTGTATCAGCCACTTAAAATTCACATGTCATCATTATGTTTGTTCGTTCGCGGACCTAGTGTTAACACTCAAAAAGTCAGTGTCTACACTTTACACTGGCTTCTAGGCTAGTGTTATGAGTGCCAGTTTTAACACTGAAGCGAACGAACTGACCAAAATGGCTCTTTTCACAAAAGTGTGTGCGAACGAACAAACCTATTGCTAATACATAATGAAGTACTTGTATTTACCCAATTAAAAAACAGTGCATAATTCAAGTCAAGTAAAAAAAAAAATTACATACCAATTTCATAATCAGAAACGATTGGAAATATTGCAAATACCGAAAGAGAGTACGACGAAATAGCACGGTAGTTGTTAGTTAAACTAGGAAAACGCTAAAGTCCCGCCGCGTTGATGGATGAGCTTTTTAAAATTTTTAGTTTGCATGGGATATCTTTACTTTTGCAAGTTTTTTGTTTTGCTGCCTACGCATTGTAGCTGATTGTTGTCAAGTTTCTTTTGTTACCTGTCAATTGGTATTATTTACCGTAAAAAACTTATATTAAAAGCTTTATTTCTTTAGATTCTGGACAACTATTTAAACTTTTTCTTTTAAAAGGTACTACATCACCATAACCTTAATGTCCATGTATAATATGAACGTTGTAGCCCCACCAGTTTGGTCAGAATTGGCCCAAATGGCACGAAAATATCGCACAAAAAATCAAAAAACTTATATTAAAAGCTTTATTTCTATGGATTCTGGCTAACTTTTTCAACTTTTTCTTTCAAAAGGTACTACATCACCATAACCTTAATGTCCATGTATAATATAAACGTTGTAGCCCCACCCGTTTGGTCAGAATTGGCCCAAATGTCACGAAAATATCGCACTAAAAATCGAAACAAATCGTAAAAGTACGATATTCATGAGAAATATTTCTTCGATTGTACCCAAAAACAATACACCTCTAAATTCAGAGATTTCGAAGGTCCTGTTAAATTTTCATCAAGATCGGATATGCCGTTTGCCTGGTAGAGAGTTAACAAACAGAAAAAAAAAAAAAAAAAAAAAAAAGAAAAAAAAAAACACCCGAGCTAAATTTTTTGGGGGTCAGTGAAATTGAAGTCTTCGCTTCGCTCATCCAAAAATACAATAAATACTAGGCCGCTTCGCAAACGCTTTGTCTAGTCGCGTTGATGGATGAGCTTTTATGGTTGATTATTTTTGTTAGTTACCCTCTAAAAGAACGATTTGTATGAAACATATTTCTTAGATTGTACCCAAAATCATAACAATATCTAAGTTCCGTGATTTCGAACGTTCCCATAAAGTTTCATCAAGATCGGAGTAGCCGTTTGCCCGGTCGCGGGCCAAATATCACGAAAATATCGCATTAAAATTCGAAAAAAATTGTCAAAGTACGATGTTCATGAGAAATATTTTTTCGATTGTACCAAAAAACTTGGCAGATCTAAGTTCAGAGATTTCGAAGGTTCCCTGAAAATTTAATCAAGATCGCATGTGCCGATTGCCCGGTAGAGAGCGAACGAACAACAAAAAACACCCGAGCTACTTTTTTTCAGGCTAAGTGAAATTGAAGTCTTCGCTTTGCTCATCCAACAAAAAGTAAAAATGAAAAAAGTGTGAATTTAAAAAAAAAATACTGGAAATACAAACTTAAAAACTATCTTTATTTAAGGTGCAAAAAACATCTGCTTGATATGAGTGAAGTTTCATCCAATATTAATCAATTTCTGTATCAATGGCTAAGAATTTGGTTTAAGTGTCTTGAATTCGGCTGATGTGGAATGAGTTAAGATGCCTCTATTTTAGGCTTTAAAGCGTATAAAAAATATTTTAGCTACCAAACGACGAGAGCAATTCAGATCAAATTAAATAGTTTTAAAACAGCGAGACTTAAGTGTCTAGGGACACCTGTGGACCCTTAAGGAAGTTCGGCAATGTGTGTCAGGATGTGAGAATGTGCGGAGGCATCGCATTATAACGGAACGGTACAGAGTGGAGGTGTTGACATTGCCTATGTCAAGGACGTATTTATGAACTGTCTTTCTGGCACAAAGAATAACAGCTGGTTTCAATCCATTATTGTCTAGGACCTGTACATTATAACAAACACAAAATAATTAATAAACATGCAGAAATGTGTAAGAAAATTCTAGATCGGAGTTCCACGTCTAAAACCACATTCCAACATATTTATTATGTTTTATAGCAATTCCCTCAATATTGGAAATACCTCTGTGGTTAAACGACTCAGATCAACTTATTATTATTAGCCGACTTTGTAAATCGGTTTCAAGGCGCGAAAGCTGTCTTGTGGTTATTCAATGGGAAAACGCAGAATAAAATAAAACAAAAAACAGAAACTAATTTCTCGATTTGGATAGTCGGGAAACACTGCCGTAAGTGGAATTGTTAATATTACATACAATTAAGAAATTAAATAATCCATCCCGATCATGGTTCGAACCCCGATCGGGATGGATTTTTGTAATTTCTGAATAATTGTATTGTATTAAGGCTATTCGACCGCGTTTTTCTTTTTTCCAAAATATGCTACCAAGTCAAAATATTGTGAATGGCTTTGAAACCTGGCTATTTTAGAAAATATTAATAGAAATATTTTTTTCAAATTTTTCTGATCCGGTACACGGCCAACATAGCCATCTCAAAATAATTTCAAACTTCAATTCGCCAAGGCACACCATTCAACGTAGGGTGTTGTGTTTTTGTGACATTAATTTTCAACTGTTTTCTATAGACTGACTGAGAGAAAAAAGATTTTTTTTAACAATTGTCTTTCCTGCGAATTTTTTTGTTTGGCGGTACAAATCGGTAAAAAATACCGCCAAACGAAAAAATTCGCAGGAAAGACAATTGTAAAAAAAAAATCTTTTTTCTCTCAGTCAGTCTATAGAAAACAGTTGAAAATTAATGTCACAAAAACACAACACCCTACGTTGAATGGTGTGCCTTGGCGAATTGAAGTTGGAAATTATTTTGAGGTGGCTATATTGGCCGTGTGCCGGATCAGAAAAATTTGAAAAAATATTTTTGATTTTCCAAAATAGCCAGGTTTCAAAGCCATTCACTATATTTTGATTTGGTAGCAGCATATTTTAGAAAATAGAAAAACGCGGTCGAATAGCCTTAAATATTAAAAACTTTTTTGTTTGAATTAGGTTTTTCTTCAGTCAAAAGGCGCATGAAAAAGTCACAACGTGTTATAATCTTTGTTGAAGCTCAATAATATAAACAAAAAACTGTAATCGGTGGCCATGTTTGGGTTTTATCGTGGTGAGACGCGGCTCATGCACATACATACAGAAAAGTGATGCATACAGGAGAGCTTCGTGACATAATATTTTATTTTAAATTATAATTCTAGAGATACGTTTCTTTAGCGTTTTAGATTGTTGATGATTTTTATATATTTTTGTAAAATGCTACAAAATGATAATTTTACTAAAAATAATATTTTTCCATAGCTATTGAGAACTAGTTTAGCAGAGTGTTCTAACGGTTCCCATGGTTATATTAAATTGAAGTGTTCGTATATTCAAATTAAGTGCAAGAAACACCGAAGATTAAGGGTTTTGGTGGAAAGAAAAAATCAATGCTACAAAATGCTAACTATGACAAAATTAATGCTGAATTAACTTTACCACGGTCCTTTAAGTGCATATTAAACACAAAAGTGTTGTGTCTCATCATCATCATCATCATCATCATCATCATTATCCATCGCCGCTTCCTACTTCTGGCAGGGTCAGCTTGGGTTTCGCAACCAAATTCTTCCACTTCTTTCCATCCTCCCACATTTGTATCTCTTCCACATCTTCCCAGCTCTCTCCTCTTGCCTCCAAGTCTCCTGCTGTGATGTCCTTCCATCTCTTCCTTGGTCTCCCCCTTCTTCTTCCTCCTTCAATCCTTTTCTCATACATTCTCCTGGGCATCCTCTCTTCCGTCATTCGTTTCATATGCCCAAACCATCTCAGCCGTGTCCTTCCCATCCTGTCACCTAACTTCTCCACCCCAAGCATCTCTCTGATGTTCGTATTTCTAACTCTATCTCTTCTTGTCTTGCCCACTGTGCTCCTCAGGAATCTCATCTCTGCCACCTGTAGTTGGCTTTCTTCTCTATCAATGTCTCATACACTCACTAAATGATCATCACTAAACAGCCTCAGATTCACACGCATCGGCCGAGCTCAGGCGAGCCAACCTACGCACAAAACGTAACGTAGTTCTCACGATTAGCCTAACTGTTACCTCATGAGTGATAATTATATAATTACCCTAGGGCAATGTCCCGGAATTCTCATGGTCTACAATCTACATCATACGGGGACTGTGTTATTTTACCCCGTTACTCAAGTGTAAATAATAGTTTTATCTTGCGTTTGAAGATTCGTGTTTAGGTTAGTGTTATATATTTTAAACATGAAGTACGTAGACCACACAGAAAACAATTACTGAGTTAAATTACCCTCCTCCTGAATTTATGACAATTCGTTTGTTCAAAAGAGTTTATGTGGCCACATAGAAAGATTTTAAACGGTAACTGTCAGAAATAACTCTAAAGCAACGCACGAATCGGATTTATGTGTTCTCCGGAACGATAACCGACACTGGCAATCCTGCCTAAAAGTTTTTGGCTTCATTCAGTCGTCATTAAAAGATTATTGGAAACCTGCCCAGGGGGTTCCCGAATCTGTTTTTTTTATTCATGAATCAATACTATAATAACTTGCCAGCAGAGATAAAAGAAACTGAATCGTTGGATGTATTTGAGAGGGAACCTAGTAAATTTATTAAAAATTGAAGAGTGTTAAAATTGTATGTACTGTAAATAATAACTGATGTGTGTAACTTTGTGTGCATATGTAAAAAAAACTTATATTTGGAAGAATTGTAATGTTTTAATGTTGTAAGTTGGTATGTAAACTATGTATGTATATGTGTAGCTGATTGAACGACGACGATTTAACGTCTGAGGAAATCCTTGGGGAAATATTTCAGTTCAGATTGCCGGTGGCAGGAGTCGAACCCGAACCCGATACCGAATCAACACGACTAATTCCGAACAACAGTTCGTTGTCAGGACGGCTCCAAAGTCAATGTTTATACAATTGAAGGAATTAAACATTTACATGTCACTCTTCAGCAAATTCGATATTTTGGAGTATTGAAATTTTGAGATTATTCCCATAAAAAGAATCAATCTCTAGCAATCGTAAACGACCGTAGAAAACCCTTAGAAAAATAATTTCATTGAAATTATAATAATTAATAATTAAGTCTTGTGGCAGAACATGTGCTGTGTTAGTTTTGTGCTTCAGCAAGGCTCTTCGCGGCACAAGTTTTCTTAATGGATTTTAAGTGTTTTAGTAAAATATTTGCTAGCGTCGACGCCGTTTCTTTTTGTTGTTGAATGTGACAAGGATAAACAATAAAAATAAAGTCTGAACCTCACGCTTGAGCTACATCTGTCAGTAAGTACAGATTACAAGTTAAGAAACTTCTGCTTGAAGTCAATCTCCTTGTGACTACTCAACTAATTAATTAGTTAATTAAGCTTGAGCAATGGTATTGTACTCGTGACCTTCATGAGAGACAACGTATAAACAAACCGCCGTTAGCCTAGTAACTGGTGAATGGCGGGCACGGATAGCCATCAACTCAAACAACAATACAATACTTGGCTGGAGAGTGGAGATGGTCTCCCAACAAATTAGCTGCGAGACAATGGTCAACGTTTCAGATAGAAGATTAAGCTTGTACGCCGAGCTGGTATTAACATGGGTGTTATCGGGTGGTGAATATGAATGGGTTGTTAGTTCAGCAGAGCACGACGAAATACATTTTGCAGCTTTTGCATTGTGTGTAATCAATTGAATTTTTGAAAATTACGAAAATTACCCTTGCAGGTCAACGGGTATACTTTTTAAAATATGTTTTTGTATTTTATACTGTCGAAAAATAAAATGAAAACAGAAAAGGAAAACCAAGTATGTTGCAAATTAACATGGTTTTCCGTTTAAAATGCAGTAAATACTCAAGTAAAAAATATTATAAAAGGTTTAAAATATATAGGTTAGGATTTTGAAGTTAAAATTTACTTCCTATCTTTTACTTCATATCACCCTCATTAATACCGAATTGTGCTTTCGAAGATAGTAAGGTCAATTATCTTGTTTTATGTAAAATTGCATTAGAGCTGTACTAGACTCGAATAAAATAAATGTATACCCGATATCATTAAAATGCACTTAAGATACGTGAGTTGTCTAATAAAAAACGAAATTTATAACACGAACAATTGACGACGTATATTTGAGCGAGCGTAGCGAGCGTCTCCACTTGACTCTTATGGCTCGAATGTCTGTTTTTTTTTTTTTTCTGTTACTGCTTCGGTACAGGTCGCACCGTTTCTCTGATCGACCTGAAATTTTTCACACATGTACATACCACCTAGGCGGGTTGCTGTACGTTTTTTGAACAAAATCCGATCTTTGGTCATAAAAAATATAAAAAAAATAATTTAAAAAAAAATGTTCCGATCGTTATGAAATTTTGCAGGGTCAATAAGTACAACATTCTCTCCAATTTTACAAATTTTCAGCTTACAGACTTATTGGCATGTAACATTATGGGAATGTCGTACTCGGGTCGTTGTTGCACGTACCGGTGCTCGCTCAACAACGCGACGGGACTTAAGCGTTTTCCTAGTATTTTGTTATGACCACAAGACAGCTTAATTGTGAGACTCGTGTAGAATGTTGAATATTAAGATGATTTGCATACAATCATGAAACATTCATCTAGACAGATTCGGTTGAATAGAGAGGTATGACACCGTAGACAAATGAGTGTAGCAGTAGAGAATGTATTCAGAGATGAATGTGTGGACCAGAATATATTAGATGAGTGTTGGTTGTTAGGCCACTTGTTTGAGATGTGGTTCAATGCAAGTCGTGATGTGTGGAGTCTACTTTCTATAGCCACTAAACTAGAGGAGTGGTTCTGCATTGGGCATGCATACATGTTATTAGATGTGTATGCTAAATCTACGTTTATTATTATTTATTATTTATTAACGTCTATCCTCTCAGTTATAAAACGATTTACAAAGAAGACAACTAAATAAATCTAATAAATAGATGCAGACACAACAATGAATACATTAAGTAAATATTTGAAATAGTAATATTACAACAATGACATTAAATACTCAACAAATTTGATAACAAATAAAAAGGGTATTAAATGCAATTTATGAATGAATCTAATATATAAAGGGTGGGAATGATAAGAAAAGAAAAAAAAAAAAAAGAAAATAAAAGAAAAGGAAAAAGGAAAGGAAAGAAAGAAAGAAAAAAGAAAAGAAAAAGAAAAAGAAAAACATTAAAAAAGAAAGAGGAAAAACTGATATGATATGATATGAATATGATACTCTTGTCTACATTAAAACTATTTCTACAGTTAAAACGGGTCACTTCTACAAAATTTTATTGAACAATCAATTTTATAATTGGCCACCATAAGTTCACCAAATAAAATGCCCCCGAGTATATGAAATTACTTGGTAAGTGCAGAGTTCCCATCAAAGTTTCCAAGTTTCCCTTCTATAAAGATGGCTCATGCACGCCTCACCTCTCAGCCACTCCCACCTAACACCACCACTCTAAGAATCACAATACACTGTGTGTCATTCTTGTCGAAGGCAATTTCAATGACAACCAAAAACGTTTGCAAATCGGAGGACGTGTTAGTTTTATCGTGAGACGTGAAACCCACACGCACACACACACAAATGGACTGACCTACTAGTTATGCACCTAAAGGGATTTTTTAATATTATTTGCCAGCGGTTTAGCCGAGTATTAGTTAACCGTTCCCACTTGAACACCGAAGTTAAGCAAACTCGGACGTGGTCAGGGGTAAAGAGGGTGACTGCTCTGCCCTGAAACTCACGTATATCGCTGGTTAGAGCAGATGGAGCTAGTTGTAACGGCTTCGTTCTCCTCGACGTCTGCTCGGCAGTCGCGGGTTAGTGGAGGAACCTATATGACTGTCAAGGTTACACAGTCCTTTCGAATGGGAGAGTGTCTATTGTCCATACTTTTCGAAAGGAGTATGCTACATGCCGGGTTTCCCCCTCCTCCCTTCTGTTCATACTTCATCTTCATATATCACCACTCATCGTCTCGAATAGTCAAAGTGCATTAATATGAGACGTTAAGCAATATCCAATTAATCCAATCGAATATTATTTTGTGTGGGCATTTGATGGGTATTCTGTTTGTTATTAAACTTGTGTATTGAATGAATAATATTTATATTGTGTAATTGAGTAGATATCGTCATAAGTAAATTTCGTATGAAGAGTTTAAACCCATCTCGGTCACAGACCTGACTTTCAGCGTGACTTCAACTATTAAATGGCCCCGAACCTGTCGAAAGTCCAACTCGTACCTTCCCGTGGTTTGGCCTGTGAGTAGGGGGTAGTGTATTCCCCAAAACTAAGGGCGAGCTCTGGCCGGTTGGGGTGCGTGTTGCAAAGAGAGCTCTCGCGCAACTTTTTATCACACCTTTTTTCATTCACATCAGCCGTACTCATATTTATTTTCTTCTTTCACTTTTTCGTCTCCATACTTGCCGGCCCTCTCTGCAACGAGCACTCCTCCGTTCCCACCCAGTTTAACCCATTCTATCCAACATCCTCACTCCTTCCCATTAACCCCACTCGTCTTCCCTTTACGTTCCTCCCATTGGAAAGAAGAAAACATGGTGGTACTCCATAATCCACAATATGGAACAAGAAAATTTGGAAGATTCCAGTACAATTGACAAGAGCACTGATAACTCTACTGTTGAGTGCCCTGAAACAACACTCACTTACTAACTAACGCCGACGCCATTGACGAGCGAATAATGACTTACAGATATCATAAGTTCTTTGAAAGTAAACGGCTGGTTGGTCCGTTTCACAGACATACGAAAGCAGCATGTAATTCGGAACATGACATTCACGCCTCATGCAAATAAGACGCCAATTGAAAGCATCGTAAAAAAACAACAACTACATTCTCATCACTTTCATCTTCGGTAAAAAGTAATCTAATTAATCATCTCAGTGATGGCGTCACCGAAGAAACTGTCGGTCAGGGGTCGTTGCCATGGCAATACTTTCTTCAAAGTCAGGGCACTTGATTTGTGATAGAGAACAGCTCTGCGAAATAACCTCTTTGGGATTAAAACTTGGCATTCACAAATGCAAACTAGTCTTTACAAATACAAATCATTGGACTTTTCACTGTTATATACATAATATTAGATTTTTATTTAAAAGGTGAAGTTTCGACTTCTTTACAGAAGTCTTTATCAAACACATTAACAATTGATAAATTTTTGATAATTTTTTTGGGAAATGTTTTTGTCTTGTCTGTTGTGTTTTTTAAATAAAAATAAAATAAAATAAAAAATAAATTAAAAAATATAAATAAAGAGTCTAAACATGAGTCTAATGCCACTACACGGAAAAAGTTACAGGATTAATTATACAATAAAGATTTCTATATCATACCCCACCACTGTCCAACTTGTCAATTTAATGTTCTGTTTTTTGGTATTTTTATTTTTATTCATAAAAAAACTTTTTTTTATAATTTGATACAAATACACAGCCATATTTATAATTTGTTGGTGAATGTTTTTGTCTTGTCTGTTTTGGGTTTTTTAATGTTAATTTGTTTCATAAAAACTTCTGTAAAAAAGTAGTATTAAATACAAATATTATGTAAATAGCAGTGAAAAGTCCAATGATTTTTATTTGTAACGTTACGACCTGTTATATAGTTTCATTTTTTCAAAGAAGTGTTTATGATAGCGCTAAACGCACATAAAAGCACTTAAATTTTGTGTTCAAAGTATATACAAGTTCAAGACCCAATCAAGCAGGAGTTTTTTATATCTGTATTGTGAACTCATAAATATATAGTTTTCGTATACAGTATTGTACAACTCAAAATATTTTACATTCAATACACCACGCAATTTTTACAAAGGAATTAAGTTGAACGTATGCCTCTCTTCAGGTGAACTAGGTGTATTGCGGATAGGACAATTAGGAATGTCCGAGGTCTCTTACATTTGCATTATACTGAGGAAAACCTCGAAAAAAAAACTTCATCCAGGATTGTCGGTCTCTGAACAAGTCAACAATCACAACAAAATATAGTTATTGAGTAAGGTTGGTTCTGTAGTTTGAAATTTTTTCACATATGTCAAGAATGGAAATATAGGGCTCTGCAGTAACACATTTCCAAATTTTGTTTTAAAATAAATTATATAAAATAAATTAGTTTTAAACGAATTTTGATTTTGTTAAAAACTCCAAAATTAACTATATTCGTGATTTTCTTCTGACAAAATTTTGAAAATTTATGACAGCAGGGCTGTACATGTATGCTTTATTGAAAACTTTGCAAAGTTTCATATACTTCGGTTGCATCTTGGCAGAGCGAATAGCTATTTGCTAACTGCCAAATGTGTCCCATTCCCTCTTAATTGGCACGTTAAGCCGGAGGTTCTGTCAAATCCTAGATCGTGGCGAACTTTAACAAGAATTGCTATGAATCAATAAAACTCCAACAAGATCAGCGAGTACGATGTATGGGCGGGTCGGGCAGCTTTCTTTAGCGGTCACCTACAGGAATAGACGGGTGACGATGTCAATATCCTCGGCCAGGAGATCTCGAGTGTGAGCGACACGGATCAGCATTAGAAAGTAGCGGGACCAAGCCAAGTGTCATAACACAGCGCCATATCTCTCCCGCACAGAGGAAAGTGCAAGGAATGCACTAGACCTTGTTGGACGAACCAAGAGCAATATCAATCACCCCATTTTAGTTTGATTTAGTGAAGTTTACTTTAGTTTTGTTTAGTTTAGTTTAGTATAGATAGTTTAGTATAGATTAGTTTAGTTTAGTTTAGTTTAGATTAGTTTCAATACATTAGTTAGTTCATTCAGTTTAGTTTAGTAAAGTATAGATTAGTTTAGTTTATTTAGCCATATACGTAAGCATTTAAAGTCGTTCACAGGTAGTATGACAAATCTATTTACACCTGCAGCTGTAGCTCAAGCATAACGCACGAGACTCTTATGCAAAAAGTCCCGGGTTGGTTACCCCAGAAAGTTTGAAACTTCATGACCCGGCACCTCCACCAAGTAATATCAACACTACATTTTTTAAATATTCTTCGGCGATCTGTTAATTCGCTCCCTCGTTCCCTGTACCAGCGATTATTTTTTTTTCTCTTATTCTTTCTCTTTACTTCTCTTTAACTAAAATCTTCCTTAAATGTTGTATTCGTTATTTTTTTTCGTTTAATTTTCATTATGTGTTTTGTTGTTTAATTATTGTCTTGGACTTAATTTAATTACTGACCATTACTTTGTATACATTTACGTGAGTTTATTTTTGTTAATTGTCTTTTGTAAATCAGTTTTTATAATAAAATATGATAGAAGTTAAATGACATGTTTGAACGAACTTGTATGAAGCGAATGGTAAAACACCTTAGTATGCTAGTCTTTTGTAAATCCGGGTCCTAGAATCCACACTCTCACAGTCTATAGCCAACAGTAGCAGAACAGCTTCTGGTAAATCGATAAGAAAGTTAATAGATAATTTCCCCTCCCAATTGATGTACATTTCGGCACGTTTAGTCCGTACCCTGTGATTGCTCTACCGCTTGATGTCTGAGGAACAAGGCCGACAATTTCACTAGTTGTATCTCTCTCTCTCACTCACGTACGAGTCAATAATACTATAGCAACACGTGCATGTCAATGAACACAATACACATACATGGGCGTTTTAGAGAAATGCAATAGTAACCAGCAATTATTTTTTACCCAAATGTATTAGAAATTGTAAAAGTATACGAATTTTCACTTTATAAAAATACGTGCAGGAAATATATCACATAGAAATTGGAATAAGAAATGCAACATGAATGTTAGTACTTGATAGTAGTATATCAAATTTGAAAATTATACCGACGGAATGGCCAATTTGAACAAACGCGCACATTTTCAGATCAGGTGTTAGAAATAATATTTTTGTACCGGTCGACGAACATAGTCAGAGAAGTGGAAGAAAGGTGTGTTGAAACAATATTTAAAAAATCAACACTAAAAATTAAACTTTGCACGTAGCTTAGTGTGTATACCAATGATATTTAACATCTATAGTAGGCTAGATCCACAGTCTCTAACACGTCCGTACAGGCGCGAACGTACCAAATTGAAGCATAATCTGCCATATTCAAGATGGCGATTAAGCGTTTTAATTTATGCTTTTTTAATGCAAAGTATTATTCTGGATTGTTTGATATGGTTTTAGCTTGTGTGCAGCATGAGAATGCAAAAACAGAAACAATAAGAAGTCATAGCATAAGGGAATTTAGTAATCATTTGGTGTTAATGGCTAATATGCTCACCTGTCAAATTGAAGGCCATCTTGAAAAATATTTGGGCTACAAATCGCTCTATCTACTTTAACATGCAAACTGACAAATTCAAGATGGCTTCAAATTGTCACGGAAGTGGATTAATGACTGGGGATATAGCCTACTATTGATGTTAAACATCATTGGTGAATACCCTACTATCGTCCCAAATTAGCATAAAATGACTGATAGGAAAGATATGTCAGACCCCAAAAAATGCAAACATATTTTACTGGTATTCAATTTTCTCTTTTATTCAGCCCACTTTTCAGACATCTCTTTCTTTATAACTTTTAAAATACCAGTTAGATGGTAGTATACCAACTTAACCCGAGAATTATGTTGAAACATATTTTAGCGATCCGGAAGAAGTATGCGCGGGCAGGTGGTTCCTAACCTTCTTCGGTCACACCTTAGCACCGAGACTAGAATCAAACACACCACATCGAGAGTGAAACTGTTTGATTACCCGGCACCACGTGGTAATCTTACACCAGGTCCCCCCCCCCCGGACGTAGTGCTAGGAGGGGGGGGATTGCTTCCGAACGGGAAAGTGCGCGGAGCGGAACAGCGTCCTCGCATTCAGTCGCGCGCCGGGTGTTTTTGTAGGAGGATCGTAGAGAAAAACCTACGCCTTTCGCTTTAATGAATGTGTTTTAAATAACGCGCTTGAGGATTTACTTTAAAAACAATTACGTGTGCCTAATAGTTATAATTCATTGATGAAGAATTTGCATTAGTTTTGGGTTTTCAATTGCAAGACAAAAAATTTTTTTTTTGAGGGAGTGTAATTTTCCCCAAAAAAGTGAAAGCGTGTGTTTATTCAATTTATTTGATTTTTTCAATAAATAAATTGTGATATAACATTGAGAGTGGATTAACGATGTGTCGATCTTCTGGGTGAAATGCAACTGAGGAAAATGTGAAGTAAATAATAAATTAAATTTTTTTAAATTTTGGTGTTAGTTAGTAACGGTAATTCTGCATGGTGATGGGTTCCTGCGTAATTTTGCAATATTATTTCTGTTATAAACAATGTAAAATAATTGTTTTTTTTTACATGCCTGGGTACCCAAAAAAGGGAGCAAAGCAAAGCTATTTAATCAACAGAGAGTTAAAGTGCATGGGTCACTTTGGTGGTGGCACCGGGTCAAGACAAAGTTCACCATTAAAATATATTCCTTGCTTCATTTATGGTGGTGGTGTAGGGCAAATGAAACTTTACCAACTCTTTCCCCTACCACCCATGTCTCAGGGTCGCCAAAACATTATGTATCATCAAAGATCAAGGATAATGTCAATTAAAAACTTCATGTCAATCGAAAGATCATTTTTTAAACCGTGATACATGACACAGTATAGACGGGCGGACGGAGAGATAAGTGATAGGTGTGCCTCGCACCCTAAAAGATAGGTAAATTAATAGTGTAGTAGTTTAATAATTTATCTTATACAATTATAGCAGATAGGGGATGTGTACAAAACATTTTCAAGTGTTATTTTATAGCGTTTTGTATAGTATCGATTTTTGGCCACCTTCAAAAGTTTGTATATGAAGCTTTCTCATATTTTCATTTTGAAATTAAAACATTTTAAAATTAATATCAAATGAACGAATTAGTTTACAAACAAATCAATGATACCATGTTTAATGAAATAAAATAGGACAGAAAACCCTTATTTTTAATTGAGAAAATACTGCTTTGTATCATCTATAAACAAACTATTTTCACGCCACTTCTTTGCGAGGGGTTGATAAGTAATGGTATAGATGGAAAAGTTTCGTGTGATGTTCTGTTCCTGGTATTAGGGGGGAATGCCTGGTCAACGCCGATACTCCTGTCTGATGTACGTGGTTTGTAAAACAATATTTGAAGTTTTATTTCCGTGTGGGGTGAATAGCCACAGCTTTATGAAAGTTGTGGGAAAGTGTGGGAACGCGTAGAGTGTAGAGGGATGCAACGTGAGCTTAATATCAGGCTGGCTTGATAAACTACATCGCCCATCCTACAACACAATGCACGCACAACAAACTTTAATCTGGAACTCATTCTACTGTAGAATCAGACAAAACTTTAAATAAATAAATAAATCCGTAGTTTTAGAGTCTACCCATTCAGTCATGTAACTGATTTTTAGTGGGGAGCTTTGATTTTAAAGCAGACGCTAAGATAATATAAGCTAAGATTATTTTCTGAACCGATTGAGTAACATGGATGAGCGTAGCGAGCGTAGCGAGCGAAGCGAAGATTCCTTTTCACTACACTGGAGAACAAATCCGGAATGTTTTTTTATTCATTCTTTCTTTCTTTCTTTCTTTTTTCTTTCTTTCTTTCTTTCTTTCTTTCTTCTTTTCTTCTTTTTTTTTCTTTTTTTTGTATTTTTGTGTGTTTGTGAACACGATTCCGGCTAAACCGATACTCCAATTGCGATAAAATTTTATGGAGGCCTTCGAAATCTCTGAACTTAGAACTGCCACGTTTTTGAGCGCAATCGAAAATTACTTCTCATGAAAATCGCAAATTTTACGATTTTTTCAATGTTAAAAAAAAATCTTCGACTAATAACACCTACGTCATGCTTTATCCGATTGTTATGATTTTTTCACAAAACCTTAATTTTATGAAATAATATATTCGTGTGAGAATTTGAGCGCCATCCAAAAATTATTTCTTAGGCCTATAAAATCGCAATTTTACGATTTATTTTTATTTTTAAAACATTCTTCGACTTATACCTACTTGCTTTATCCGATTGTAACGATTTTTTCACAGAACCTTAATTTTATGAATTAATATATTGGTGCGAAATTTGAGCGCAATCGAAAAATAATTTCTTATGAAAATCGCAATTTTACGCTTTTTTCGTTTAAAAGAAAAGTTCTTCGACTTATAACATCTACATGCTTTATCCGATTGTAATAATATTTTCACAGAACCTCAATTTTATGAATAGCGCAATCGAAAAATAATTTCTCATAAAAATCGCAATTTTACATTTTATTCGTTTAAAAAAACATACGTTCATCCAACAACGCGCCTGAAAAAGCGTTTGCGAAGCTTCCTAGTTAATTTAATTATGGCAACATTCAAATTCCGTAGATAGGCACTGGCACCATAACCATGATTGTATTGTGGGAAAATTAATATATGACACTTTCTGTTATCAGTTTTTGAAAACTAAATGATTACATGGAAACCAAACCATATTTTTGTGATGTAAAAAAATGATCATTTGCAAAAAAAAAATTTTTGCATGTTTTGAAACTTCCTTTTGCGACCGAATGCGAGATGTAGTTTAAGGTGTGTGAAAATGTTCTGGAAGATCAGTATATTTGGATTGATTGATTGATTGTTTTGTATTGCTTCACGTCTCATATTAATGCACTAAGTCTATTGTGATGATGAGTGGTGAAAGATTAGGATGAAGGATGAATTGATGAATGAATTTCACATTTCACAATCTAAAACTTGTCAACATTCTTTGAAAGTCGTGATTATTTCATTAAAAAATCTTTAAATCAGATTATAAAAATACAGCCGGTTTCAAATACGTTTTTTGTTACTTTAACCTGCTAAAAAGGAACCCAAAGAGTGGAAACATAAATTTAAAAACTTGTAGTCGGACCGTAAATTAAAATTAAAGATGACGTCAATGCGTTTATGTGTTAGTTATCGAGCGGAAAGTGAGGCGCGAAAGTAGATGTCGTTTGTAAACAGTTCTCCTGACATCCATTCCATTATTATGACGTACCTTCGCAAGATAAACATTTACAACCTTTCGAAAGAAAATATCCAAACAAGTATATACATGTGTGCCAACGGTATTACTATGGTGTCCAGAACAAAATGGACTTTAACATAACATTGGACATCATTGCTTGCTTTGCATTTCATTTTTATTTCATTAATTTTAATCTAGTTAATTCAATTTTGAATAATTTTATTTTAAGTTTATAACAAACATTTTCAATCTGTTACCATAATTTTAGATATTTTCTTACTGTTATATTATTATTTTCGAATTTGTTTAATATATAATTTTTTATTATTTTGTGTGAAATTCGTTGCCTTAGTTTTTATCGTACTTCTTTGTAAATTAGTCTTTAATTGTTGTATTCACACATTGTTGGCTGTATATATGTATAAAATAATAGTCAGTTAATGTCATCTTCGCGTCAATAACATGCCATTGTAGTGTTTATCTTTTAAAAGTTGTACATGCCATTGTAGTGTTTATCTTTTAAAAGTTGTGAAAGCCATCAAAGTAGATGGTTAACACTTCATTAAATGTTGCCACTTAGACATTCGGTAGAAACTAGTACTTAAGTTTTGACAGTCATGTTCGCAGACAAACAAACGAGGGCTCTGATTCCCATGCGCAAGTTATTCTGCGCACTGAGAAGAGCACATGCACACTAACATGCACACTAAGTGCATACACGCATACACAATCATAGACGTATTCCATTTTCATACAAATAAATACACACACAAACATACTCGCTTGCATATTAACCGCGACAGTGTTAGCTCGAGCGTTAAGCGCGCGACTCTGATTCGGGAGGTCCCGGGTTCGAATCCCGTCGAGACTGGTAATCCTGATTGAAGGTTTTTCCGCAGTCGTTACTGCGAATTCAAAGAATTGAGTTCCTTCATACAGCCCTCTGACACAATTGTCCTATCCGCAACATACCTGGTTGAGGGGCATATTGCACCCTATAACAGATTAAAATTTTTGCTTAGGGAGCAAAGCTTCTCTACATTTATCACTTTTCTGTCCGTCTGTCCGTGCGAGTGTCACGTTTCACGATAAAAACCGAACATGACCTCCGATTGACATGCAGTTGGTTTGTTGACATTTCCCTTCGACAAGGATGATACAGAATGTGCTTGGTGACCAGGGGGTAAGGGGGGAGGGACCAGCTTTCCAGAAAGTTTGAATATTCATGTGGGCCTGGCTTCTCCACCATTAATGATGGTAACTTTTTAAGGATTGCTCCCTGTTCTTGTGTGGTAGGCCTATTCCTGTACTGGTGATTGTTTATTTAAACAACCAACCAACAACAGAGCAGACTCAACAAGTGTAATGTCAGCACTGCAGGAATATAAAATGAAAACCTGACAACAAAATGCATTAATATATCAAAAATAAAAGAATCAGTTGTTCAAGAAAGGGCAGTGGTCTACTTATGGACGAAAATTAGTTAGGTATGAAAATCAACTCTTCATACATAGACATACGTTTTGACAAGAAACGGCATGGGTCCCTATAGTGCATGTGCTGCAGAAATTAGTCGACCTATTTCGTTTGTTCAAGAAAGGGCATTAGTCCATGGACTTGTGCCCTTTCTTGAACAAATTAGTTGCCACAATAAAATTGATTGTCGCGAAAGTGTACAGAAGGCAGTGACAATCGAGGCTTATGCCTTCAAGAATACCAACATGTCCACACAACAGACAGTAACGTCCAAGACACAAACTTAACAGTATTTAAAACCATTAAAAGTGGTATCTATAATAGTATGCAACATTTCCATATTTTCAAAAAGGGCATTAGTCCAAAAAGCTTATGATCTCATTAAAAAGGTTTTTTCTATTTTATCTTACTATTTAAATACTATCTAGTACTCAAATGTGTTGTAACACTATTCTATTATAAAAATTACAGTATTTTATCAATTTTTATATCAAAAAAGTACGCAACATTTACATTTGTTCAAGAAAGGGCATAAGTCCACAAGGTATATGCCCTCATATGAAGACCCAAAACATTTTTTTCATTCTTTTTTTCTATTATATTATAATGTCAAGTACTCAAACTTATTATTGACAGGCTTAAATTGTATTCTATATATTAATATATAACAATGGAGACAGTTTTTTGTTGTTTACTCAAAACTATTCTCTGAGGACTCGTGCCCTTTCTTGAACAACTGATTCAATTTGTAAATTGATCTACTAAATTATATAACCACATTAATTCTATCTTCAAATACGAATACACAACTCTCACGGACATAATGATCATAGAATATTATTAGCAATACAAATAAAATTTTATACACACGCAATACACGCAGAATAATTCACTAAATGTGTTTGAATATAGATGACTCAAAATTGCAAATTTTGGTTGAAGAATAACTAAAAAATGCTCACCTCTACTAGAAAAATAATGAGCAAAACATTGGATGAGTATCGAACACGGAACAGTCAATTTGTTATTGTGTTTGTTATGTGTTTCTGACCCATATTTCCCTCATTTAATAAATAAACACTCATAGTAACATGCGAGTGTATCAAGCAACACTGTTTAAGACGATACCATCATTTTATTCACACACTATTCATGCTTAGGTGGAAATTACAGCATAGACCTAACTCAGTTCAAATATAACGGGTTATAATAATATGCAGCAACGTACTCTACACGCCACGCAGTTTTAGTGGTTTTGACTCATTCGGGGCTGATTCTGTCCTAAACAGTAAATACTATGTAATGTCATGTAATGTGTTTATTGACCAAAATGAGCTTTCGCTCTTTACAGTGGCAATTTACAAACTAACTTAAATATCAATGTATTTTATATTAAGAGTACAGCTGCTCCTGTTATACTAGAGAATACTAGTAGGCCTCGTATGATCTAGGCCTACACTAATATATTAACTACTAGAAAAGCAAGAGCATGGACATAAATATATAGTAAGATGATTACCTATTTAAATTGTACATGACAGATATAGACAAGAAGCTTTTTTTTTATTTCACATAAATATTTGAAGTACAAAAGCTAGATAGACAAATAAGTTTTTAACATTAGGACGAAGTCATTCACAAGACAACTGACTACGGTAATGGCCTACTGTAGACTATGGTGGTACCCTAAAGGTAGCCAAACTTGAAAACACTCACTCAAAACAGTCTTCAAGTTCATTCCTGAATGCTCTGTTTCTCAGCATTTTAACTTTTGTGGGTAGCTTATTATATTGGATGAAACCCTTATATTTTATATTTACGCTGCCACAACTTACAAGTATTGACGTGTTCAATGTGAAGGTTATTTTTGTTGCGAGTATTGTAAGTATGTTTGTCAAATCAAAGATGAAATCTGTTGAAATACAACTGGAAGACGATTACAAAAAACTAAATGTCAAAATACGTTAAAATCGTCAAAGTAAAAACAAAATAAGTTATTGCATCATGTATTATTTGCACTACTGAAAGAGCAAAGACGATATAGCATTAAGCACACATGGAAGGTATGTGATAACTTATTAATATCAATAAGCGGTTTATTGATATTAATAAGTTATAACATACCTTCAACCACCGAATATGCCAAATGTACACTTTTTTCAACGATTGTAACACTACAACAATATACAACACTGTTTATTATGAAGATGGTGGAAATTTGATCATTATTAAAAGATTGAGATAAGACAACCCCATTCCTCCTTTTCCCGTTTTATCTAGGGTGTTTCTTAATAAAATGAAATCCTAAAGAAAAACACGAACAATGTATTGCGTCATCGACCTGCCAAGGGTTGTTCTAACACTTCTAACGCGTGATTCGAATGTAAAACAACCCTTGCATGTCTCACCATTTCCAAGAAAACTAAATTAAGGGGTAAAAGTTTTACCTAATGCATACTCATGGGAGAAAATGTCGAGGTTACATAAATATTTAAAAATGGGCATATTATACTTATTACTTTTTATGTAAGCGTGGCAGGTGCATGACGTTGTAGATTCTTTGCAATAAAGCTTTATGATTCTGCTTTTTAAACGAGACTGTGGGTAACATTTGAATGTAAAACAATCCTTGCATGTCTCACAATTTCCAAGAAAACAAAATTAAGGGGTAAAAGTTTTACCTAAAGAATACTCATGGAAGAAAATGTCGAGGTTACATAAATGTTAAAAATGGGCATATACTTATTACTTTTTATGTAAGCGTGGCAGGTGCATGACGTTGTAGATTCTTTGCAATAAAGCTTTATGATTCTGCTTTTTAAACGAGACTATGGGTAACATTTGAATGTAAAACAATCCTTGCATGTCTCACCATTTCCAAGAAAACTAAATTAAGGGGCAAAAGTTTTACCTAATGCATACTCATGGGAGAAAATGTCGAGGTTACATAAATATTTAAAAATGGGCATATTTACTTATTACTTTTTATGTAAGCGTGGCAGGTGCATGACGTTGTAGATTCTTTGCAATAAAGCTTTATGATTCTGCTTTTTAAACGAGACTATGGGTAACATTTGAATGTAAAACAATCCTTGCATGTCTCACAATTTCCAAGAAAACAAAATTAAGGGGTAAAAGTTTTACCTAAAGAATACTCATGGAAGAAAATGTCGAGGTTACATAAATATTTAAAATGGGCATATTATACTTATTACTTTTGATGTATGCGTGCATAACGCAGGCAGGTGCATATGTTGTAGATTCTTTGCAATATTAAAGCTTCCAAAGATTAAAGCTTCATGATTATGGTTTTTAAACAAGACTGACTATGGGTAACTTTTGAATGTAATCTGACGTATTGACTTTTGTTACAGGTCTGTATTTTCACTGTTGTCATTAGAAGGATACTGAAATCACCTGAAGTAGTACACAAATGAAATAATTATTATTAAAAAGAACCGTAAACAGTCCAAAATGTGTGCTTTATTGTAACTATTGTAACTATTCCGATAGTACATCTTTTTTAAAATAGTCTCAAAATTAATACATATGTTTGTTCAACAAAGCAGTGCTCTTCAAAACATTAAAAAGTTGGCACAATGCCCCAGATAAAATTAATTATATAATAATTCTTATTTTTATAACCAAGGGAATCAAGTGGATTCCTCTATGTGTTAGAAAACTAACTAAATAACAGACAGGAATCTAATGTTTTGCCATAAATCACAGCTGGAACGTTTTGAGACAAAAGGGTTATAAATACTTAGACGTCTTTGTATCCCACGGCCTCTACTAATTGTTGGGAATTAATGAAAATAAACGTTAACCGGCAAAACAACACAAGTCACGTTGATCTAGAAATCCTGCACTTGAAGTTAATTTTAATATTTCAAACAATACGGTGATGAAATTGTTGATGAAAAGATCTTTAAAGCCTCACTAAACAAATTATTGCCTCTTTCTAGGTCTTTTTATCATCATCTTTAGATGTAGGTCGCCCCTGAAGTAATTTGTAGCACACTTGAGGACTAAATAATTTATTTTAAATTAAAATAGTTGGCAATTTTACTACCAAATATTTGTCATCAGATAACAATATTTTGTCAGCTATTATTGTCATTTATTTAGCCAAATCAATTTTATATTTGCTATTCTTTCTACAACGACCGATATGGTAAAACCCATTGTCTTACATTGCAATGCAGTTGAATATAAAGAAATAAATAATAATAAATTTTATTTAGAGTCTACCCACTCAGTTATATAACTGATTTTCAGTGGGGGACTTTAAATCAAAGCGACCAAGCCAACCCTGCAGGCCCCGACGCAATCGACGAGTGAGCGATAACCAACCAAAGATCGATATTATTAATAGGATATATAGCAATCAGTGGTATGGACAGTGCGAACACCCGCGAATCAACGCCAGAATCAACAAGGCCGATTCAGAACAACTCTGAATTTATTATGTGCTTCGTTGCTAGGACGGCTCCAAAGTCACCGTTTACAAACTCCTTTGACTGATGGACTTAAGTCCAAATCAGAAGTTAAAAAACTTATGACTTGGGGCGGGAATCGAACCCTGGACCTTCTGCATTGGAAGCAGACATGCTAACCATTAGACCAACGAGCCACACATATAAAGAGATGGCTTACGTTATAAGATAAACGAAATATAAATTACAATACAAAACACCGTGATCGAATTATTGAAACATTAACAAATCGACTATTGACATTATTTAAACAATGCGCAGCAAAGTTTAATAAATTTAACACACGAAACGTTACTATCTGATCATCTATAGATACAATGCAAAAGGGTGTAAAATATGAATTATCACACATAATTCACCTATATCTACAAGCATGCAAATACTATACTACTTATAAATATATAATATATATATATATATATGATTCATAGCAGTTGTCGAAAAAGTTTGCCCCGACTGGGGTTCCAATGGTAGAGCTATGGCACGTTAAGCCGGAGGTTCTGGGTTCGAACCCCAGTCGGGGCAAACTTTTTCGACAACTGCTATGAATCAATAACTATGTCCTTAAAGCGGGCTTATGGTTAAAAACCATATATTCATATATATATATATATATATATATATTTAATTTCAGATTTTCGCGGACATATGTAAACATATTGTTTTTTACTGGGGCTTTTTGCCGCGAATAATTTTTTTTTCTTCTTTAATAAATTATTCGCGGCAAAAAGCCCCAGTAAAAAACAATATATATATATATAATACTACTTATAAATGGGCATATTGGATTATTTTTGTATTTACAAAAAATGTCAAATGTCACCCAATACAATAACTTGTCTTATCTTTGCAGTCATGAGGACATCACCGATGCAACCAAACAACTCTATCGCAAAGATACTCCCTCCAGTGTCCTGAAGTGTGGGATATCTCCAGCATCTAAGATCTCCCAGACAATGATCACCGCCTGCTGAAGACAGTCCGTTAGTTTCTCACAGGCGGTGCATTGAGAGCGAGCCGAGAAGGCAGCGAGATAATGAAGTGTAAAGAGAAGTTACTGGTGAGTAATCGTCTCTTGAATTATACATGGATGTGAGTAGGACATTGTCTGTATTAGCACGAGACCCAGTTTCAGCTCATTAACATCGATTTCGTCGACCCAAAATCAATTTAACAAGTATTGATTTTATTTTAAAGATAATATTGAGTGATATCCCAAAATCGGTATAGATCAAAATATGACTGATTTTGAAGTAAAATTTCGAAAAATGTCTTAAAATCAATATCATAATAATTACTGATTGTTTAGGATAAATATAGAGTGATGTCCCAAGATTGATAAAAGATTAAAATAAGAGCAATTTGAAGGAGAAGTAGCATCAAGGTAATGTCCCAAAATCGCCATAAGATAAAAAAAAACGATTTTGAAGGAAAATATCAAGTTATGTGCGAAAATCCATATACAATAATAAGTAAGCTATTTTATTTATTACTGTGTTCTCGATGTATAGGGAAAAAACAGTGAAATTGTAATATTTTCTCCGCATCACTGTAAATTAGTAATCTAAATTATATGCACACGAAATAATGCAAACACAATAAAATTAATAGTGTTTAAATATAAATTAAAATACGTTTGTATTTTATATGTTGTAGCAATATGTTTTACATTCGAAAGAAATAGCATAATTCCAAACACCCTTTACTTAGAAGGCAAAGCACCCTCCACACCAAGCGCAGGTACCTTCTCCTTGTCAAGTGTACCAAAACCACTGCCTCCTAGATGTTCGTCGTAACGAGGAGCCACGACGAACATCTAGGAGGCAGTGACCAAAACACTTTCTTACGCGTACAAAATACAATAATGCCCAGCCATAAATAAAATTAAGATAGCCATGCAAAGTTTGTTCGGCGTAGGCAATAGAAAACACGCAGCGTGTCATGATTAATTAATCAATTTCTCGGTCCTGGGCGTGATAGCGTTTCTAACAAATTGTGGGAGATTAATCCAGGGTTGTGCACCCCCCTCCCCCCCCCCCCTCCTCCTTGGGTTCCACACCTTCTCAGGCCGCACGGAAGAACCGAGATCACTTTTAACGACTACGTAGCATGCAACCCTTACTTGTTTCTGGTGGGTTTCGGCTGATTTTTGTAATAAACGTGCTTTGTTGTAAATGTCCATTAATAACTCACAACACACACTTTTGGGATTTATGAAACACCGATTTCTGAATTTGAATTCTGTAGTGGTTTATTCATTCTCCTTCTTTGTAAATTAGTGTATAATCAACGGAATATGATACATTGAATGATTGTAATTAAATATTAAAAATAAATTTCATTAAATAATTGTAGGTTGCCCTTTTATAGTAATCTATAAAGCAATCATGTGTTGATCAATAAATATTTTTTTAATGTAGGGCGATTGTGATTTATATTAAGAGAGTATTTAGAAGTTGCTTACATTCAACATATGAATAAAAAAATTGGTTATAAAGAGGATGAAACTTAATCTTGAAAAGTTATAAATCCAAGTACTCCTTATAACTTTCCAAATACATTCATTCCAAACAAAACGGTTATAATTTTTTTAAGTGTAAGATAACATACATTCGACATTCAAACCCAAATAAGAAAATGAGTAGAAGGATGAATTATTTAAAATAATTGTGTGACCAACTTGCAAAAGTTATAAATCCACGCTGTCCTGAAATTTTTAGGATACATAAATAATTCCAAGAGAAATTTTGCATTGGTAAAAAGTTATACAGAACACTATGACAGCTCAAAGAAAGTCCCGACAAAAACAGCGACTTCCTAAAAATGTCAAAAAACGAATTCACAATGTGTAAATCTTCATTAAATTTCGTCCTGTCATTGAACTACGCAAACTACAAGATCACATACTTTCATCTCGAATTATATTTCCCCACAGTGACACAAGTTGACGTCAGTGTCAGGGTACATCACATTAAACCTGTCTAGTTTGTCTTGTTTCACGGAATATGTATCCGACTAGACGTTACTTTCTCCCATGCTGATGAAGTGTCTGCATGGTAGAGACAAGGGTGCCAACACTCCTACGCTAACTAGCCGCACCCACCCACCCACACGATGGCGAAGAAAGTCAGGAGTCTCACGATCTACGAACTAACGTTTTGTGGATTACCCACTTGAGAGATGACTAAATTATAGGAAGAGACGAGACTTGAAATCACGAATATTAATTTAATAAGGAGTAGTAGTAGACTTCTAGAAATTACCCATCTCCTAGCCAGGAAATGACGCATCTCATCTGTTTGAGAGTTTACATACATATAGTTAATCGAGAAATTGATTATATCTATTAATTTAATTGGATCAAAAATCAACAAGGCTAATTCGGAACAACTTTGTACATTATATTAGAGTGATGAAACTTATAGAGATAGAAGAGATAGAGATTTTTGATACGTAATTTGTTCGAATGTCACTTCACAATATTGCAACTGGATTATTAAATAAATTGACACCTAATTTTTATACTGGTGTTATGTCAACTTGTTCAGGGGCGTAGACAGGATTTTGATTCGGGGGGTATGAATTTCGGGGTTTATATTAAGAAATTTGAAGAACTTTGTCCATGAAACTATCCTTTCGGGAAAGTGCGTATTCTGGTATAATAGGGGGTCTGGGGGGGATGCCCCCAGCTAGTGCAGGTCTGGGGCGCATAGCCGCAGAAAAAAGTTGATTTCTTACATTGCAAATGGTGACATTTTACTAGTTTGAGTGCTTAAGTCGATCATTTAGTAAAATTAAGATCTACATACTGCCAGTTTACAAAATCTTGCCATTGTGTAGGCCCTACATGTATATGATGCCACATAGAACAAGCGCTATTAAGTATAACTAACCCCCTTCTTCTGATTTAGGGGGAAGGATCAGACACCCTGACCCAATATGATAATAAACCAGTAAAGAAGGTGACTTAAAATAGGCATCGAAATATTGTAAGGGGTCTTTTTTAATTTATTAAGTGCAGTGGACTGTCCAACAAATAAAAAATTTACAATTTGTACATTATTCTGTGCTTCGTTGCTCTAATCGATTCAAACACATCCCAGCCCAAGTTTTTTTTTTATCGTGGGAAACCTGTTATAGGGTGCAATTAGCCCCTCTTCAGGTGAACTAGGTATGTGAGGATAGGAAATTGTGAAGGGATGTCCGAGGGCTGTTTAAGAGGACTCAATCCCTTGCATTCGCCTTAACGACTGAGGAAAACCTCGGAAAAAAACCTTCAGTCAGGATTGCCGGTCTCGACGGGATTCGAACCCGGGACCTCCCGAATCAGAGTCGAGCGCTTAGCGCCCGAGCCAACATTGTCGGTACCCAAGTATTGATGGATTTTAGGCCATGAGTAAAAACTCAGCCAGTAGCTGGATTCGATCCCGGAACCTTTTGCGTTGCAAGTAAGGACCTATTTGAAGAGACACAAATAAAATGGTTACAAATTGTATTTTACCTTGTTACTTCACGACTATAGGGCGTGGTTTAGGTACTTCTTACACCGCTCAAGCTCAACAACAAAGGGCATTGTCCCTCTCGCATGATCACTGATCAGTATTCACCATGTGCGGTATACGATGTCCTACTTCCAAGCGGTCTTGATCTTGCCCTCACTACCACTAGGTATAACCGCGCAGGGAAAGTGCGACGCAATCCACATCCTAGTGACGGAAGAAAGCGACAGTGAGGTAGGTGTGTACAAGAGGTTATTGCGACGACAAGAACTAAATTACTCATTGGGTTTGGAAGAAATTGCCAGAGAAATTACACCATATACGTGAAAGGTATTCAAAGTGATAGTTGGATTTCCGAAAGGAGGACTGTTGGTATTTTATGAGAGCAAATTATTAATGACTACATACATGCACCGTTAACAATTTTCCTATAAAGCACTTTCATTTTCAATCTGTAGTCTTTTCTACCATACTTTTTACTTAGTTCTAAATTTGTTATAAGAAGTATTAATTTTGTCATTTAAAAATAGCACGGGAAAAAGATTTGCAGTCAATTTTTCTTGGTGGAGGTGCCGGCTAAGTAATCGTTTTTGGTGGGGATAACCCTCACCCCTCATGGTCACTAAACACATTCAGCGCTAATTTAATATAATAATTTACGAAATCCATATTTTGTACAAAGTATGAATTAAAAACGCAAGTTAACCGGAGAATATGTTTGGTTTTGTCGTGAGACGTGACACACGCACAGACGGACAGACGGACGGACAGACGGACGGACAGACGGACGGACAGAAAAGTGATCCACTTCGGGAAAGCTTCGTTCAATCCATGGTTCAATTAAAATCAACTGAATAAGAAAAAGTATAAGAATTAAACAAATAGGCGACACTTGAACTTGAAAACAGCGAGTTTATTTCTCAATTTCATTAATCGGGGAACACTCATGAAAGTGTCATTGTTTATATGTAAATCAATCCAGAAATTTAAAATAAAAATCCATCTCAGCAGGGTATCGAACCCGGGTCTTTCGATTGCCGGTCGGACACTTAAAAACGTGCGTTTATTCTTATAAGTGCTTCAACTGGATCCTGTATTTTTTCGTAAATAACTTAATAAATTTAAGACTTTTGCGCCGCCCGGTGAACGAGAAAAATGTGCGTGTGCATGTGTTCGCATATGCGTGACGACCTCAAAGACTTATATTTAAAAAAACACTTCACATTATTTCCATACATGCCCTTATCCCAACAATTTATCTCCGCTAAAAGTGCTCATAAAAACCATTCACCTTTCTCCATGAATAAAACCGAACACGAAACCAGCCCAGCCCAACCCATGTCGATAATATATTAATACAGAAACCGAGACTCGACCGCACGATTCAATGTTTGCCCTTCATTTCTCAAAGTGCGGTCTCGGCTTTTCTAATCTAGACAACAAATGACTCTGTTGGGATTTAGATCATGGAATGAAAGCAGACGGTGATAATTGTATTGTGTGTGATCCCCGATCAACGCGTATGAAGGAGCTGAGAACGTCTGGCTTGAACCCACGCTTCATAGCGAGCGAGAGATAAACATTTTATTGCCTTGGCTTTATGTCTTGCTCCCATTGAACAAATACGTATACATCACTGAAGGTTTCTATACTTAATTTAGCTAGGACCAGTAAATAATAAAAATAATAATAATAAAAAAAAAATAATAATAATAATAATAATAATAATAATAATAATACCTCTGCAAGCCTACACAATAAGCCTACCCCAGTTTTCAATAAATCGACCATCACAAATCTCTTGAAGGTTGTGCTTATTATACCCGTATACCGTACTTAATGTAGGCCTACTATTTTTATCACCTTCCATATACCTTAGTATATTTGAATGTATTTTATCACTAATTCACCGACAGTGTTGGATCGACCGTTAAGCGCGCGACTCTGATTCGGGAGGTCCCGGGTTCAAATCCCGTCGAGACCGGCAATCCTGACTGAAGGTTTTTTCCGAGGTTTTCCTCAGTCATTAATACGAATGCAAGGGAGTGAGCCCTCGGACATCCCTTCACAATTGTCCTACCCGCAACATACCTAGTTAGATCACCTGAAAAGGGGCATGAATTGCACCCTGGGCAGGCTTCCCACAAAAATTATTATTATTATTATTATTATTATTATTATTATTATTATTATTATTATTATTATGTTTTTATTATTATTATTATTATAATCACTAATTCGAAATTAATGTTGGCTACATAATAAACCAAAATGATTAAGCGAGCGAAGCGAGCGTTTAAATTTGACTCTGCCGGAAAAATAGTCACTGTTTTTTTTTTTTTTTTTGTTTTTTGTTTGTTTGTTTGTTTTTTTTTTTTTTTTTTTTTTTTGTATGTCTCGCGATAACGTTCGAACGGAGGCTCGGATCGAGTTGAAATTTTCACCATCCGCAAGCTTTGTTCTCGATTGAATGCCATTAGTTTTGTGGCAAAATCGTTCAAAAAGTTAAAAAGTTACATTAAAGTTAATCGAAAGTTTTTTTTTCAAACTCAACGGCGACAAAATCTGAGATAGCCAAATCATTAGAATGTCCGTCGGTCACGAATATGTTAATTTTATTTTGATCCGATAAGTAGTGTAGATGGAAATTACATTATAACAAAAGTAACGTTGCCATGGCAACGAAAAGAAAGCGCGAAGTTTCTAATGCACTGCACCTAGAAGTAATCAAAATACTTTCGAGGAAGCAGTCTATTATTTGTCAAAAAAGAGATTAAAAAATATCCCCAAGGAGCCAACGTCCTCTAGATAGCGGTGGATTTAAAGTAAAGATTTAAACACGGGTTTACCCAAATACCTTGGCAATAATAAATAATACTGGAAACGCAAACGTCGTAAATTTTTAAATTTAAAAAAATGTGCAATGTGGGTCTAGCTATAGCACGTGCTCGCTTATCAACGCGTCCAACAGAGCGTTTCCTAGTATATATCTTTAAGCGAGCGAAGCGAGCGTTTCCATTTGACTCTGCCGGAAAAATTAGTCACTGTTTTTTTTTTGTTTGTTTGTTTGTATGTCTCGCCATAACGTTCGAACGGAGGCTCGGATCGAGTTAAAATTTTGACCATCCGCAAGCTTTGTTCTCGATTGAATGCCATTAGTTTTGTGGCAAAATCGTTCAAAAAGTTAAAAAGTTACATTAAAGTTAATCGAAAGTTTTTTTTTTTCAAACTAACCGGCGACAAAATCTGAGATAGCCAAATCATTTAGAATGTCCGTCCGGTCAAGAATATGTAAATTTTATTTTGATCCGATAAGTAGTGTAGATGGAAATTACATTATAACAAAAGTAACGTTGCCATGGCAACGAAAAGACGCGCGAAGTTTCTATCTAATACACTGCCACCTAGAAGTAATCAAAATACTTTCGAGAAAGCAGTCTATTATTTGTCACCAAAGAGTTTAAATAGTTTTCCCAAGGAGTCAAGGTCCTCTAGATGGCGGTGGATTTTATCCACAAAGTAAAGGTTTTCACACACGGGTTTACCCAAATACCTTGGCAATAATAAATAATATTGGAAACGCAAACGCCATAAATTTTATGTGCAATGTGGGTCTAGCTATAGCACGTGCTCGCTTATCAACGCGTCCAACTGAGCGTTTCCTAGTCATGTATACAATAAAAAGAATAAAATACATACATATTATTCATCTTGAATTGAGTTTTACCTGACCATAGGCAAAAAAACTAATGCAGCTTGCACGTGTCGCCCTCTACTCTGCAACATAGCTCTATTTTACAAGAAATTAGAGATACTGTTCAATCCATTCAGATCTGTAATGCAACTACAATTCAGAAGTTAAAAGGTTACCGTCTTGGTGGTCTATAGTTAGCTAAGGCGGCTACCTGGAATGTGGGAGACCCGGGTTCGAACCCCGGTCGGGATGCATTTCTTAATTTCTGAATTGTATTAAATATATATAAAATTCAGTTACAAGTTCAAACTCACATACATATCGTAAACAAACACCGAAAACACACCAAGAGAACATCAATCATAAAGCTTTCAAATAATTTAATACTATAAACATGACTTTTCTGTCCGTCCGTCCGTGCGCGTCTCACATCTCACGATAAAACCAAACACGACTTCCGATTGGCTTGCATGATTTTACTGAGGTTGTCCTTCAATAAGGATACAGAATAATTTTGGTGACCCAGAGGTCAGAGGGCGAGGCTACCGCCACCCAAAGTTGACATAGAAATACCCAACTCATTTACCATCAGCGAGACTTAAATGCACGAACAGGAACGTATTTTTGTTATCGTAACCCTCTACATACCCGGCACCTCCACCAACAACGAGATACTAAGATTTTTTTTCTTCTTCTACGACAAATTGATTAAGTTGCTTCGCTCCCTTTTTTAGGTACTTTATTTACTTATTATATTTCGTCAGAAACTAGCCAAAGTTTGCAATTGCGAGCCCCTCTTCAGGTGTCTTAACTATCTATACGTATTTATTGTGGAGTTTGGAGAATTGTGAAGAGTATATTCAAGGTTTTTTTTATGGGGAATCCCTGCACCTTTTATTTCATTCATTATGACTGATTTCGTCATTTTACAAAAAAAAAACTTCAATTCTTAGTTATAATAGTCATTATACAATATCAGTAGACACGTGCACTATCCAATAGATATTCCTTAAAAAAACAGTCTTAAAACGTTGAAACGAATCAATTTTCTTAATATTAGTAGGAACCTTATTGTACAATCTTTCACATTTAAATTTTGGTCTTCGTTTAAAAACACCAAAATCATATTTCACTGTGTGAACATCTTTCTGTAGACTAGTATTATGTGAATGAATTTCGTCATTTAAAATTAAAATTACTGTGGTGTAATATTCTCACCCATAAAACAGATTAAAAATAATAAGCTGGGTACAGTTAACATTCTCAATCGTTTGAAAATTGGATTATATGATGTCTCATGGCTTAATCCTAGCGAACGACTGAAGAAATCCTTGATGGAGAATACTTTCAGTCAGGATTGCAAGTGGTCTGCATCGAACCGTTGACCCCCCGAACTAGAAGCTCGTTCAATAGATAATAAATAATATCATCACCACCATTTCCCATTTAATTTCGGTATAATTTGACTTTGCGCCGACAAGAAATATTACTATAATATTTATAAAAATAAATTATGTTATACATCGAATTAAAAAACAACAAAAAACCGACAATGAACGAAAACAAGAAAATTTCGCCTCAACACTTTTTCTACCAAACAACTTCCACTTTCTACGCCCATTGAAACCATCTCCCAAAATAAAAATGACAAACGATCCTAAAAACCGTCTAGTTTTACTTTCCTTTGATAGACTCTGTCACGCGATCACGGGCAGGTGAGAGAGAGGATGGTCTCTACGCCCATGCATACATTCGACCGTGCACTTCCCATTCGCTCGTCTTCGTTAGCCTAGTTACTAGTAAGGTTGGGTCTAGATCGGGCTTTGATAATTAAGGAGAAGACGGTTTAACTCACGATGTTAATTTACGATACGTTGGCATTTGACTTGCAGCTGGTTTAGTTGTCATGACAACTAGATCAAGAATGTTTTAGGTTTCATTCTTCCTATTACCCCCCCACCCCCGCCTTTAAATTTATTTATTCGATTACATTTTTTATTTTAAGTTTTACATGTATTTGTATATTAATTTATATTCAATTTTAATTGATTTCACTTCGCTCCCTAATTTGGGTAATCCGGAATCTCGAACCAGTTCGTGTTAAATTAATAATCATTGTATTATAGTCTTAGGCTAGATAGGCTTTTTAAGGCAGGGTCTAGATCGAGCTTTGTCAAGAAACAGACGGTTTTACACAAGATAAATTGTTTAATTTTTTCCTTCTATACGCCCCCCTCCCCTCCCCCCTCTTTAGGAAATTATTTCTTACATTGATTACTGGTACTTTACTTATCTAACATTTTAACAATTTTAGTTAAGATTCGATATTGAACCGATTTCACTTCCCTCCCTATTTTGGTTAATTCTGTACCCATGGTATAGTACATTGATCGCTTATGATTGTTAACAGGCATTGCTCTTGGCAGCAGCGTTAGTTCAACTCTGCTCCACCGACATCGCCACCAGTCTCGACGACGCCACGCCCCCAACAGACTCGAGCACCCACCCCTACCCCTCAACTGTGACGAGCGTTGAGGCCATCGCATCCCCTACCGACGAAGAAGGCGACTCTTCGACCTTCGCTAACGATGCGTTCGAGAACTCGACCGAGGCTTCGAGCGATACATCGAGCATCCGAAGAATTAGACAGGTGTTGTCGAGCGACGCGATGACGCGAATGCGTCCGCCCCCTCCCCCGCGGGTCTCCCCCTACCCCTTCTGGCCTCGGACGTCCTCCCCTAATAATCAAATCCTCGTACACCCGAACGTTCACTCTCGGTCACCGCAGACCCTTCAATTTCCCTCAAAGAGCGTTCACAAACCGTCCCCCACAAACCCGCATCCTCCAACCGCAAACCTTCAGCGTACAGACCGGTTTCAACCCAACGCTCTTCACATCCAACCCATTCCCGGCCTATACTGTCTTCAACACCGCTTTCGACCCTAACCGGCAACGTCCGCAAGATTTCCAAGGACAGTTCGGTTCGATAAACCAAAACACCGTTAATCTAGAAACGCAACAAACGAACCCCGTTCAAGCGGTTATCGGTTTCCCTAACGGGCAACGTCTACAAAATTTCCAAGATCTAAACAACGTAGTTCAGATTGTGCAAGGTCCAACAAACAACGGCCAACCGGTTACGCTCAACAACGTACATACTTTATTACAACACAACGGTCAAACCTTTACGAATACCGTGCTACCTCCTCGCAACAGTCGACAACCAATACTTAACGTTGCAAACAATCCTTTAAGTCATCAAATCAACGGACAAAACACCCAGAATGTACCGGACCCGTCTCAACAAAATCGCCCACAAGATTTGCAACACAGCGCGTCTAGCCAGGATCAAACGGTAATCAACGAGGTTCAGGATTTCTCTACACTCCTGAACACAGCGCCCCACCTCCAAGCTGCCTTTGGAGGTGGGAACAATGCTGCCACCACGACAACTGCACCGGAGACGAGGAAGAAGGCCACTCTTAAGGAGATTCTAGCGGAAGACTGTCCGCTCGCGAGCGCGATGGGGTATTGCCCTTCGCCTCCACGTTATCCAGCGTACGTACTTTTAATTACAGTATTACATTACAATAATTGTATGTTGAAAATATTTTAAAGTTAACTGTTACTAGAAATTCTAAAATAAAAATTTAACAATTCATAATTTCACACAAATATTGAAAGGACATTTCATATCTAAACATAGATAATTCACAGCAGAATGGAAAACAAATTGGGATAATAAATACAAAAATTTAGTAATAACAAATAATAAAAATAAAAATATTAAAAATATTCGGTTCTTTTCTGGCGGATTTAATATTTAACATATTATATAGCCATTCTCATTCCAACATTTTGGCAATAAAATGCCAAATAATGGCCGGTATTCTGCTTAGTACAAAATACTCCCTTCATTTTTTTGTTTGAATGTAAACATATTGGTTTATTATATCTGCCCTTTAAAAATGGCAACTCTACACGTAGTTCTACAGTGAGTGCAAGCATTTCAATAAACATGTTGTTTGTTTGTGTTGCAGCCACCAGGTGGGTGTAATCACGCGACAGTGCGAACAGATAATGTCTTCTCTGTACGCGCCGCTACCCGCTCAAGACAGTATAGTGTCCACCACGCTACGCTCGGCTGTACTATCCTCAAGTAACGCAAGTGATATGGAGCGGGGAAACAGACAGGTATGAATGATGCAGATACGCAATGTTTTCATCAGAAACTAGGCCTACACAACATTAGTTGGACACAATGGTGGTGAAAATATATTTTTGGAAAATCAATAAATTTTTCCACAACTTGTCAAATCTTTCCAACTCAACTAATATAGACCTTCCTTGGCCCACTACAAAACTGAATGATATTATTTTGGACTATTGGCCTACCACGAGTAACAATATTACAATACGGTTTCTGCTGTGGAACCAGTTAAGAAGCCGGCGTGATTTGATATCCGGCGCGTTCCTTGTCCTGCAGCCATAAATCATTACATCTTTATACAACTTGGTATACTTGATAATAAAGGACATCTGTACGTCCGTATCATATCAGATTTTCGATATTTATCATAGATCAATCAGAAAATGCGAAGTTATTTTAATTTATTTTATTTTTATTTTTTACCATTTTGATGGATTCTAAACTCTAGAAAATTGAATTTATTTTTTGTTTATTTTTGATAATCAAATAATGGAAAAGTGCTATGGTAGGGCTATGCCTTCATAATTCATTTTTTCACAATGATATAAAATCACAAATAGATGCGACTAAAATTGGCTGAGAAATTTGGAAGCGTGTAAAATGAGCGTGTCAGGCTCCTCTTAAGACCTACATACAAAAATATAAAGATAAACAATTATCTAACCTGAGACAAAAAATTTGTTCAGTTAAATAAATAATTGTTTAGAGGAAATTTATTATTAACACACAAAATTAAATTTCTGTCTCTCACTGCTTTGACATTTGATTTGTTAAACTTTAAACTATAAGCCAGTGCTTACTATATTATTTCATTAATTTAATTTAAATTTAAATTTAAATTTAAATGGTATTTCCGGTGTGGGCTAGTAAAACTTATAACTAACAACATTCTTATCTCCAATGGTTACCAGTACAGTACAAAACGATATCAAGAAATTTATGTAAGATTTATCACACTATAGATTAACACAAATTTTAAACCACACAAACATAGCTTATCTTCCCAAGTATAAAACAAAATTTGTTCAGACAAGATTTTAGAAGTGTCAGGAATCACAGAAAACAAATTAATCTCATTCATGCAGAAAATATGCTAGAAACTCAAGTTAGATAGGTACATAGTTTAGTTAGTTGAAAATGAATCCTTGTCAAGGTTTTTGACAAGGGTAGTACAGATCGAACACACATTTTTAATTTATAAGTATACTTGCTCCCAACGAAAGAATGCAGATGCTTTATAGTGGTGAGGGTTATATGAATGTGCGGTAATGTAAATGGAAAGTCGCCTTTGTGAATGAAAGAGAAATATCTTTTACCAACGCAAGCAAAGATTATCTGTGCTAGATCACGGAGTTCCTCTGTGTGCAAGATCCACGCTGAGCTAGCGTGAATAAAGTTGACAAAATTGTTAAGTTGGGAAAACAATTTCGAGCCATCTGCATTCTTTCGTCGGGACCACTTTAATGTTGTTAACATTTTAATGACTAGTACTAAAATTATTATAATAATATATTTTTTTTGCCAAGAAATGTTATTAATTTAATGTTTCTCCTGTTGTGTCTGTAGATATGGTCGTGGGCTCGCTACAGCCAAGAGAAGCCCGAGACAGACGCGGAGCAGAACATGATGTGTTCGTCTGTGCGCCGCGAGATGGAGCCAGGGTACGCGCGAGACATGACCAGCGGCCGGTGGTTCGTGGTCATCCAGGCCAACAACCGATACTCTCAGAGGGTGACTGTCGACAAGTGCGCGGGGGAGGGGGAGCCCTGCTCCGGACTCAAGGGGGCGCACTGCACCGGCTTCAGGACAAGGTACAGCCAATGATGCAATATATTTTACAGAATTACAAAAACACAATGTATGTTCTTAGCAATATTTCACTGAGTTGATGATTTAAAAAAAAAAAATGTAATTTATGTTATTTGTTCTTTTAAATTTTAAATAGTTATTTAATTCAATGAAACTTTTAGAGCAGGTGAGGTTTAGTTGTAATTACTCTTTTGGACTATACACTGCAAAATCTTGTAATTTATTTATTAAAATGCAGTGTATAGTCCAATAGAGTAATTACAATTAAAATAGTCATTGATACAGTCAAATACCCCCTCCCCCCAAAAAACTATTTTTGGTTAGCACTCGGGTGCCCGTACAAATCAAAACAAAGAAACAAAGAAACAAAATTTAACAATCCAGCAGTTATTAAGAGCATAGAGGTAAAGCATCCGACCGGCAATCGGGAGACGGGTTTGATACCAGTTCAGTTAAGATTTTTAAATTTCTGGATGGATTTCTGTATAAAATATGACATGTACTGAAATAATTTAAGGAAGCCTGTAAGAACACATTTTTGTTAAGTAAAAAATATATACTGCTTCTTTCTTTCATGCTGGACATCACTTAGGGGATTTTAGCAAGTGCTTGCATTTTGGTTACTGTCACCGACAATGTAGGATTTATATTTTATAGTACCAAGAGTTGGATTATCTGCAAATAAACAAACATGGTAAGATTAATAAACTATTCATACTATGTATCTGCTGAAAATAAATAAAATAATAATAGGCACTACGTAGTATGGACACCGGTAGGAGTCACTACCATTGATTGGAAACAATAATTGTTATGTTTTGTTACCCACATTTTAACACAACCAAAATAATCAAGGAAATCAATGTTAATCAGTAACTCAGGTGATAACGTAAACGGAAAGACAAATGTGTAAACAACTAATAATAGCTACATTAAATAGCTCATGAGAGATTTCTTTGTTTAAAATTTGATTGAATAGCATCTCAATTTATTTTCAAATTAATTAATAAACTTTTTTGACACCACACATGTTTAAAAATTGTACTTCCTAAATGAAAGTACTATAAGTGCACTTTATAATCTGAAATCCGTGCAAACGTTAAATTTATTTGGTAACTGAATCCATGCGAGAACATAAATATTTGTAATGGGAGGATAAAAAATATAAATTATTAATACAAAAAAAGTATTTATTACAAAAATACATATTGCTGGTGGCAAAAGTAGAGCAAGGCCCCTTTCTACAATGTTCCTTAGTTAGACCTATTTTCTTCAAAAAGTAAATTCTAAGTAGCATATTTTTCTTGACGCAGGTTCAAACAGTCGGCATGCGTCCAGCGATCCTCGTACATCAGTCTGATTACCTGGGACCCCGATCAGCCGCAACAGTGTCCGAAGATGCGTCTGTTCAAGTTCCCGACGGCGTGCGTGTGCCAGCTGAACTGAACAAACGCCGGCTAGAACTTAAAACATTTTGTCAGTACTAAGAACTAAGAAGATTGCTAGATTGATTTCCAATCGAATAACTACAATATCCGAGTGATTATATCGTGTGTTGACATTTAAGAAGTGTGTGTCTTTTAGTCTTCTTGTAAGATAGGCAGAGCGATGAACTTTTTCTCACTTGGATACTGATGGGTTGCCAAAGATGACCTAATAACATATAGAGTACAATATGAAATTGTATGACCTATTTAAAAATATGTGTTGTCAAAGATTATTAATTGATATCAAATATTAATAATGTTCAAAGAAAACACAGCACAAAATATGAATTTTAATGTACAATATATGTATTGAATTGGCATAATCTAACATATTATATAACGTCAACTACTCTCTAAATAAAAACACATTAGGCATATTGAAGATAGACAGCGCTGAACTGATCGTATGACTGAATTCAAATGCGAACAATATAAAGCAACGTACACGAAAGACGGACAGATTCCTAGCGTGTGAACTAATGAGAATGAATATCAATCTGATGTGATGTGAACCAAGAAACGGATTTGTGTACCCGTGTGTGATAATATAAATTAAAAAATGAAATCGAGATGAAAGTTTGGTTTGCTCTTAATCGTGTTGAACAAGAACAAATCATTAAACAAAAACTTGAACTGATGACTAAGAATGGTTTTACCACAGATAATAGAGTACACTACGTGGTTTTACTATTTGATTCCAAAAATCTTACTTATGTCTTATGTAGAAGTCAAATTAAAAAATTGAAAATGTAATTAAATATTGTTAAAAACCAGAACCTTCAATGAAAAATATTATGTTAGATGTATTGTCTCCTATAAAAAGAAAATAATTCAGGATGTAAACATAATATTAGGTATATTATTATGCAATTTTTATTTTACTTGCTACAGTAAGGCAAATGGCAACCATTCCGGATGAATTGCAATGCTAAACTATCTATAATGCAACTACAATTCAGAAGTTAAAAAATTACCGTCTCGATCGGTGGTCTAGTTGGCTAGGGCGAGGGTTCGAACCCCGGTCGGGATTGATTTTTAATTTCTGAACCAATTTTAAGAAAATTGGTTGCTGAATGCTGACCCATTTTTTTTAAATTTTGCACATAGATAAGTGCATATGTTATGAAGATTACAAATCAGTTCAGTTTATATTTTTAGAGCAAACCATGTCTGATACATACTGGCATTATCGCATTTGCCGGTGGAGCTTTTTTAGGTTAGTTGGTTATTCCTACCATTTGCATGTTTTCTAACATCCATACTAGCATTAATACTTTTTAAATGCATTGTTCTTTAGAAATATGCAAAAACAAAACTAAAAAATATCATAAAGGCATGAACTAATGCATCAAGTTTCCTCGTTAAATTTGTGTGTTTTTTTTTAACTCTTTGAAGCACAACAATAAAAAAGGGGACCAAGTATCAAAACAGATGCTTTTGTGCAGTTATTTCTCTATGACTCTAAGTACATATCATACTGTGATATCATGGTACATATGTATGAGAAAAAATAATTATGTTTTGATTCTGCGTCCCCTTTACCAGCCACCAATCAGTGGCAGTGTCAGCAGCAGGAGAATCTACGACAACAACAACAACACTATGAAACACCGCCGTCTGGAAACACCTAACTAGCCGTGTTGTGACGCATGCACGTTGCGAGACGTCCGACGTGACTTCAATCCTAATTGAAAGTTTTTTTCGGAGGTTTTCTTCGGTCGTCAAGGCAAATTAATAATTGTGTCCTGTTAAATAGTCCTCGCTCGGACATTCCCTTCATTACGTTTAACACCCTATTAAACCTAGCTAACCACCTGGGTCCAGCAAAAGATGGCTCGAGATTGAAGACATCCCCGGGGTACTCATGTTGCGTGTCGAGGAAAATAGGGGAGGGAGGGGGGGGGGGGGGGAGGTGACCAATTCCCCAATATTTCCAGCTTTCTAGATTGGAAACCGTATTTATGTAGACTGAAAACTTATTTGAAAGCAATATAGGACAAATCATTTTTTGCCACATAGAATTCATGATTATGTATCATGGGCAGGGATTGGAGGTTCCCTGCGTCGTGGTTGTCTTTGTGTCATCGTCCGTGTTGTCATTGTCGTCGTCGGGAAGGTAGTCAAAGAGAACGGAAGGGGAAAGTTCCCTCACGACGTTCTCATTTTTTACGATGAACATAAGAGGTAAGTTCTGGGCCTCTTCTATTCCCAGGGATCCGCCCAGACCCAGACCCAGACCCAGACGGGGGGTAGAGAAATGCTGGGTGTAGATAAGTTAGGCGACACAGGATGCTATAGGACATGGTTGAGATGGTTTGGAATTTGGGCATTGTGCAGAAAATGGTGGAGGAGTGGATGCCCAAGAGAATGTATGAAGAAAGGATTGAAGATTGAGGCCACAAAGAGATGGAAGGAGACAATATTGCAGGAGACTTGGAGGCAAGAGGAGAGAGCTGGGAAGATGTGGAAGAGATACAAGAGTAGGCCTAAGAAGTGGAAATATTTGGCTACAACTCCAAGGTTGACTCTACCAGAAGTGGGAAACCGTGATGGATAACAAATAATCATAATAATAGTTTTTATAGTATGAGCAACTAGAAAAATGCTAAATACGTAGAACTTGGTTTTGTATCTGATCATGAAACAATAGCTCACTTTTGTACAGGAAAGAGGTTTGGAACCACGAGGGAAAATAAAACATCCTTTACAAGGATGCTTTGGAAGTCGGTGAGGCTAGGAGGGGGGGGGGGGGGGGGCATAGACACACTTCAAACATAGGTGCAGGTACTTTTACATTCATATTACCAACTACCAGTACGCAACTTTATCAACACACACCTTCACATGCAAGTATTCATAATTCTAAGAGAAGAATTGAGAGGTCAAATTGCATAATACATACATTTACAGTTGCATGCTGGTTTAGAAGAGAATAAAGCCTGAACACATTATAATACAATAATAAAAACATACTTTGTTGCAAATGTTTTTTAATAGTTTAATCGCAATAGTATGACAGTAGTTGCCTTGACGGAAATATAATAATATGACGTGGAAAATGGATTACAAAACTAGAAAATAATATAAATGCCCATTTGGCCACTACTTGCTAAATACACTAGTGTGTGATAGATGAGTAAATAAATACTACGATATAAGAGATATATCACCTTAATCCATTCTATATGATATACATGATAAGTAAGTATACAGTTAGTCACTCCGCATAACATGGCTTGATATCAGTGGTGAAAATAATCATCGGTAAAGCAAGTACAGTGAGAGTACAAAGTTATCACGTGTGGTATGTTGTAGGGTCAGTGTACACATGTAAACGTTTTTAATGCGAGTACACGCTTACTGTTTCTCTAAAAACAATAAACGCATGTTGTATGCGACCGGCCGCCGGCTGTCCTGCGGACGAGGTCTATCTACCCCCTTGTTTTCACTGTTATCACTGTTACACACTAGGCCATCTTCCTAGGATGGACAATACTAAACATAATATACAAACAGTTTTTAAGGGTATCCAAAAACATACATGTGTAGAGTGTACACTGTACACGTATAGAAAAGTGCACGCATTTGCCCATCCCTAGTGTTGGCCATTTCCTTTAAGTGGCAAACAAGTTGAATGTGCCATTGCAACAAAACTAATCAAAAAAGAAGATAAGAAAACTGGCTTACAAATTGTTAAATTGCAATCAAGATTGACTTTGCAATAGACAGTTTTCAAAATCCCCTGCGTACTGCGTTCCAAACACAGTCAGTGCAGTCCGGCAAAAACTCAATCATATGACTTTTAGCGTGTAAACTCCCGTACCCCCATAATGCTTTGCACAATGGTCTATTAGATTTGTGCTTGTGTCGAGAATGATGAACACAACGAATAACAACACTGAATTTGAGTATACAACAACAAAACAGTAGACCTAAAATACGTATAATAAATATGAATTATTAAATATTCTTTTTGAAATTGATGGCAATAAGTTTTTCAAGCTAAAACATGCCGAACGTGACCAGTTTATATATTGTACAGTTGCAACTTTGAATATAAATCCCAGCCATGTTATGTGTGGTGATTTACAAATGGTAATACTAAAACAAATTGCTTTCTCTCTCTCTACCCTAGGCCTATCTCTCATTATTTACAAATAGGCCTATTGGTGAACTACATAATACATATTAGGCAAGTTTACGTAAAACATAAATAGTATTGCACATTACACTAATTAGGCTATGGGTATGACTATATAATATGGAATTAATAACACAGGCCACAAACCACTATTTAGTATGTAGTACATAACTGAATAAATGCAAGAACATGATACACCTTAAAGGAAATTGCAAAATGCAGTGGGTTGCAACAGATACCAGGAGGAATTTTGAATGGCTGAACACTCCCTAGCATAATGTTTTCAACATTATTCAACCTATTTCTGTATTTGTGTGTATAATAATGCCAAAAGGCTGGATCCATCAGGAAAGTGATAAAAGAGATCGAGTTACCTGAAGAAGAGTAGGTAGGCCACGATAGATAAACACATACAAAGACTAACGGAAATGTTTCTGTGTTATGTGTTTCTCTATTGCGGCCTACCTACTCTACTTCAAGTAAGCTGTTGGTACCCTATCTCTTGTATCACTCTCCTGTAACGTTTTTGTTTGGAGTAAGATGCCCAATTACAAGACAGTGGTAACACAATAACAATCAGGTTCTTCACACTTCACAACATGTGGCAATGAAAGGGGATTATTGTTATAGAATAAATCCTAATTTCATCTATTGTTCAATTTCAATGTATTGATTATCATATCTTCTCGTACTATCGTTCATTCCCCAGCAAAGAATTCAATACATTTATAAAATACGTGTTTGAGTAACGTTTACTATTGCTTACAAGTCACAAATTGAAATCTGAGAATGATTGCAAGTCCACATAATTGATCCTCAAGCATCTGTATTTCATTGATCATTGATCGATCTTTGAAGTACATTATTGACATTGAGATAATGTGTAGTTACAGACCCAACACCCGAGGCCACTTGTCTACTGCACCATATCACCAACAATACGCTAGTCCGCAAGTACTGTTTATTAATCATATGCATGGAGCTTCAACCCCACTGCGCTACTCTGCACGTATATGGTTCTAGGGATGAGAGAGTGTACACGTACAAACGTCAAAAAATAGCAATGAGTCACACAATAAATGCCATCATGCATGCATGTAGTATTATGTTGAGTGCGACTGACTAACCGGCTGAGGTCTATTTACCCCTTGTTACTGGGATTGCTGTTGCACACTAGGCAATCTTCAAAGGTAGGACACTAATAAAACTAATATACAAACATTTTTTAAGCTATCAAAAAACATAATATGTGTAGAGTGTACAAGTGCTGATAGCCAAGAGTGTATGCATTTAGGAAAGAAAGCACATTTGCCCATCCCTATATATATATTATGGTTAACTGTCTTCTGATATCACAAATGTACTAGTCAACTAGCAACTTTGTGTATATTAAATATCCCTACGCTAGTGTATTTTCTGCGGTATGGTGCAGTAGGCAAGTGACCACTGGTATTGACTCTCCAGCTACACACTTAAACTCAATGGTATTATATTATATAATTAAAACATTTTTCTATTTATCTATGTAAGTAAAATATAATACTATTTGTTGACTAGGAATAGTGAAAATATTCAGTTTTATGCATTTGCTTACCTGGTGTTAATATTATTAACAAGTCTTGGAAACTTGGAATTACGACAATAGATGTGATTTTTACCGAACTAAAAATGTGTCCAGTAGGGGCAGAAAAATAGGGTATAACACAACTATGATGCAAGTTTCAAGTTACGACGTCAACTTGGATTCGCTAAAAAATTATTCCTGCACACATGCCGTTCATTGTTAGGCTACACTTTCAATTTTAGCATTTTGCATACTATACAATATTATGATAAATAGAAAATGGAATGATACTAATTCTTTAAATGCAGAATCCACTTCAGTGGATTTCTCAATTTACATACTAGTTTTCTGAAAAATCCGGAACTCCCAATGAAAATTAACAAAATTGAAAATAAATTTACCCCCCCCCCCCCACAAAATGATTGCATTTAGATTATAGATAGACTGTTTGAAGAATTTTGTCAGTTATGATTGGTGGTCAATGGTCAAAACACATTTCTAAAAAAATAAACCATTATCGGAACAATGTGCCTGATATTTAAGGTTATAGCAACTATCGCATAACGGGGCCCACATTTCAATAACATAAACACTCACATTTAACCCTACAATTCCTTAAATAGTTTAAATTTATGCATCCCACAATTCCTATAGGAAGCCACAATGATAAGGCAAGCCAATCAATATAAGCAAGAACGACAGACAAAAATGTGGCATCAAATCAAATAGAGGCTTAAAAGTATGATCTGATTTTTATATCTTTACAAAACTTTTACCTTAATAAGGAGTTACCATACACATTTATTTACCATTAAAGCTTAGCTTTGAATCGAGAGCAGTATTGATAACAGCAGAGTTATTTAGGCCTAAGTTTACTATAAAACAAATCATGTAAGTACCTTGACTTAAATACAGTATTGGTTGGTATAGCCTATCAGGACATACATATTGTAGCATTAACCCTAGAAAGGGTAATCTTTTACCGACCCCACCGACCCTCACTCGGCAAATCTCGGATTTGTTCTTAAAGGCACCTTTAAAGTCACACTAAGCTAGCACCCAGCGGATGGCAAGGAGTGGATGGCTTGCCCTATTTATGTCACTAGAAAAACTGTCCCTCATTGATTTTTACACTAGAAATAAGCCTGCGCTAAGGTTATGCAGTGTTTGGTGAATCCATAAATATATACAAACCGCAGATAAGTGTACTCTATTATCTGTGACCAACCTGTTCTAATATTTACTCAGCCCACGGCCCAGTGTTTAAAAGTCCCAATAGGCCAAATACTAAAGTAAAATAGGGCCGCCATGTTTTCCCACGGCGGGTTAGATTGACGTCATCGAGTGGTAGCTCTGTGAATATAACAACGCCAAAACAAACAGAATATTCATGAGCGAGGTCGATAATGTCGATAATAATGTTCTAGAATCTAGACCCCTTGATTTATATATGACCACGGCAGTACATGTGTACGCTTGAGTATGAACATGTGGATGAGTGTGTTCATGTCAAGATGTAGGTAAGCAGACAAACGGAATGGATTAACTTAAAGTTAAGTAAGTTACGTATTTAAATATGTGTGCATATCTGTCTTTATGCATAGGCCTATACACCAGAATGTAGATTTGGTATCTATTATACAGTAGGTAGACTGGTAGAATAATAAACAAATATGTGTAGACATTATACCGAAAGCAACAATAACACTGTATTTATGCAAGTATATGCCCCAAGTAACAAGTTCAACAAGCGCGGCCATTATGCGAGGCCATTTTGTAAATAGTGTTTATAACATTTGTTTACAATCTTTAGTGATCAATTAGGGGTGGGCCAATACTCAATGGTGGCCTATAATCGTGTAAATAAAGTATGTTAATATGTAGAACTAATAAAAATAATATTCTCTTATCGAGTCCTTAGGCCCGCATGGTCAAGTAACGTTAGATGAGTAGGCCTACCACACATTTAAGAACTAAGTACTATCCTTTGTGAGACTGATTGATCTCCACAGTATTTCGTATTGCTCGTTCCACAGTTCACGGACATGTTTTGATCGACCGTTTCCACCAGAGTACGTATTTATTTTTAATCACCGCAAACATGTAGGCCTGTGTTGATAATATTAAGCAGGTATAATTTACAAGTGTGAATGATATAGTATTATTGGGTTTGAGGGTTGCTAATTGTAATTGATGTGGGAAAAAATCCATGTTGCCTATACTTATACATACAGTGAGATTATGTACATAAAAAATACAGGTTAGATTGTAAAAATATTACAATTTTGCAATGATTTGATTGAATTTGAAATAAATTAAAATTTCAATCAAAGACAATAGGTAGTATATTGGTTTATAAAATAGATAAATTGAGTTGATTATCAATAGCAACCCTACTCAGTCGTCAGTTACCACTAAATCAAAGTAAAACTAAATAATAAGTATTCATTGCAAGTAAATTATAACATTTAAAAAATGTACAACAGGGATGGGATTTTCCGGCGTGAAACGTGGGAGTTTTGTTGAACTTATATACAATTTAAATGTAAAAAATAGATGTGCTTCTTTGTCTAGTCTCCGTCGGCTAATAAGACATTCTTCAAGCACATGAGGGGGAGGGGCTGATAACGATGATTCAAGTGCATTTTAAGAGGTTACTTGTTTTTTTTATTAAAGGTGTGTTAACGGGGTGTGCGAACAATCAAAATTTGAACTTGAACCCAAACTTTTTTTAAGTTAACTTTTTTAAGTTCTATTTAAAAAAAGTTCTACTTAACCCATCTGCACCCGTAAGCGGACTAGTCCGCGAATCATAGCCTGGCCACGGAAGCCATAAGCGGACTGGTCCGCATTTACGCGCGCTTCCATTCAAACTGCAGTAGTATCAGCTCCTATCGGCCAATTGTTGTACTTTTTGTTGCATTTCCCGCGTCAAGCATGTAGTGACATCTAGTTGTGTTCTTTGGTACTCTTACGGCAAAAAATTGAAGCTACAATCGACTTTGTTATCGACGTGAAACTTACGTGCCTGTCTACTGTCAATAATGGCAAATTCGGATCAACCAAAGCGTCGTTCTCGGCAAAAACAACCCTAAATAGTCAATTTTTGGATGTTCTTGGATCAGATTTCAGTAGTAGTGATGGTGAAGGTTGTGATTTTAATTGTATGAGTAGAACCGGTGCAGATATAGTTAGTGAAAGTGACAGCGAAGAAGAAATGTGATTTGATGTGCGTGGGAGTAACATTGAGGTTAGGAATGAGCGTGATCACGATCGCGAGGGTCTTACTCGTAGCCCTACAAATTCCCTACAAATTCGTGTATTGTTAGTTGTGAACAGGCCTAGGCCTAGAAATAATGCTACGGTAATAATAAGTGATAGTGACAGTGATGATGTTGATTACGTTGTTCTTACTGCACTACGCTGCAACTTCGATGTGCAGAGGGCAAAAGTGCGCGGTTTCCGTGGGCGCGCTAGTGTTTTGGGGCGCTGGTGCGGATGGGTTAAAAAAATACTAATTAGTAATTTGAAGTGGTGTACGGGCTCCTATTATTTGTCATGTCAAAAAATGGACAACAAAATAAAAAACAAAAAAATTGGATGGTGGAGAGGCCAGTCCAGACTTATCACTATTTTACCTATTATGATTTATAACTGTTTGATATCCCTTTAAGTTCGGTTCGAGTTCGGTTCGATATTTTTGTGAAGTTGGAAGTTCGAGTTCAAAGTAAAAAGAGTGGGTTCACACAAGCCTAATGTTTTCCCATCCCTAAGGTACAACACAATATTTGGGAAATATATATACAGTAAGATCTCTCTTATCCGAGTTGGATGAGACCGGGGGCACCTCGGATTTGCGAAAAACTCGGATGGCGCGGATCAATTGTTTATTTGCTCTCGTAGCATAGCCTGATGTGGTAAAATGATATATGACACATGTAATGGATAAAGGAACATAAAATACACACGATACACTTCATACAGGGTATACTAAATGATTTAATAGCTTAGTTTAGATTGGGGAAGGGTTGACAGGTTGGGAAAGCATAGAGAACATAAAGCCCAGCCTGAAGGGCTGGGGGCGACAAAACTTTTCACCTGCTGATGACAACTGTAGCTAATTTAAAGTTGTTACCTTAATCCACGACGCGTTTCGTCCTTCTGGGACTCTTCAGGCGGATGGTGGCCACTAAAAATCAGCTAACTACATGCAACCAAAACTCACAACACATAACCAAACCTGTGGTAGGGCCACGCAAGAAGTAAATTCTGCAAGCATGTTGTCATCATCAGCAAGGTTACTTCACACACCATTCATACTGGGGCACACAGTCAGCACAGACAGTAAGGGGGCTTCCCTCCCAACTCTGGTGCTCGGGAGACAAGAAATCCATGACTTACCCTGGATTCGAACCAGGACCCTTGGCAACAAGAGAAAAGCTGCCCCTCCTGCTGTTGCTGGGCAAGGGTGCCTCTTCATTCATACAAAGAGAAAAGGTTAGAGATAGGAAGGGTGGAAAGTCACAACACAGCACAACCAGTGAGGGGGCTTCCCTCCTAGACTCTGGTGCTTGGGCGACAAAAGAACCATGTCTTACCCTGGATTTGAACCAAGACCCGTGGCAACGAGACGGGCTGCCCAAGTCCCAGAAGGACGAAACGCGTCGTGGATTAAGGTAACAACTTTAAATTAGCTACAGTTGTCATCAGCAGGTGAAAAGTTTTGTCGCCCCCAGCCCTTCAGGCTGGGCTTTATGTTCTCTATGCTTTCCCAACCTGTCAACCCTTCCCCAATCTAAACTAAACTAGCCATTTGGCCTTTTCCAAACTAATTGATTTAATAGCTTGTAATTCAAGCTCACGAACACACGTACACAATTAGGCCTACATGTCGTAATAAAAACGTATGTCTAGGCCTAAACTCGACGCAGTAGGCCTAGGCCTAGCTAGGCCTACAATGCAAACATAGGCCTAGGCCTAGCTCTCTTTCTCATGTGGGAAAACCTCTCACTACTATGCCCGCGCTGAAGCTCACGACGCAAGATAAGTCTGGGAAAGAAATAAGATAAGCCCAGGAATAACAATTCAATGCGTTGTGATTACGAATTTCGTGAATCGGTTGAAACATGATTGCATTTAGTTCCACAACGACCATCTTTGAACAGCTGTGTGTGAGATGGCTGGATCGTATGCGCACGCGCAGGCGCGCGACGCACACTGACCTCTATATGCTCAGTGGGTGGCACTGACGCTTACCGGCGATGCGCCCGACGCACACTGACCACTGAACTCTATATGCTCAGTAGACTGATGCACACTGCTCGAAAGTCGAGATATATCGCCGATCTATCTTCTTTGCACTCACTCGTAAGGCATGCCTACAAATGTATGCGAGTACATTTAAAAATGTGCGGCGCGGCGTCTGTAATTATTTTTATGTTTTATTTACGTATTTAAAACTTTAATTTTTTTTTTTTTTTTTTTTTTTTTTTTTGGCGGCTCGGTTAACACGGAACATCGGATAAGAGGAGATCGGATAAGAGAGATCTTACTGTATATAATACTATATACTAGGTTTACTGAAAATCTTGCTTTAGTTAGATGAATATAAATACTATCACTTATAATAATTAATTAATTTTATGCTTGACTAGTTAGGCCTAAATGAAAATATTTATATTATATTTACAATAAATTATATCAGCATACCAGTAACATGTAGGAATGCGGACAATTATTGTTAATTGATTTCAATTTTAAAATGTAATAATCGTAAATCAATTTGATCCGCTGATTTTAGAAGAAATTACAATAATTTACAGTTAGGGTCTTACATTTTATTATTTGAATCACGATTTTCTTGATTTAGTACATCCATCCATACCATCTACCATCTACCAGCTCATACCATCTATTTTCAGATATATAGTACTATATACTTATATATATTTGTGAACATTTTCCAAGCCAACCCTGTAGGCTCAGACACCAACAACGAGTGAGCGATAACCAACCAAAGGTCAATATTTGTTTATAGGAAATCTAGCAATAAGTGGTATGGACAGTGCGAACACCCGCGGATCAACGCCAGAATCAACAAGGCCGATTCAGAACAACTTTGAATTTATTATATGTGCCTCGTTGCTAGGACAGCTTCAAAGTCACTGTATACAGATTACTAACCTAAGAACTGATGGACTTAAGCCCAAATCAGAAGTTAAAAAACTTCTACTTATAATGGGAATCAAACGCTGGACCTTCTGCATTGGAAGCAGAGACGCTAACCACAAGACCAACGAGCCACATACAAGACCAACGAGCTCCGATTATTTTTAATATGCTTATTGATTTTGTTTTTTAAATTGTACCGCATTCCTAATCAATATTATTAATGTGGGAGGTAATAAGAAACAACTTATATTACTATTATGTACATACTGTACTAACTGTTAGAACATTACATGCTGGGACATCTAGTATTCGAGATTAAATAAACAACTTGAGCGTATTGAATTCGCCAAACACTAGGCCTAGATCCACTGTTAGCTTGGTGAATTACTATCAAAGCCCCAAGCGAGACTCGGCACATTGGTGGTAGAGAGATAGTCACTCCCTTCCTTGTATATTTATTCTAGCAACAAAATACCATAAGCTGTGGTTTGTTTAGTGCCAAAATTCAATAATATTCAATGTGAATTGTGAATGTGACAGTTTTTTATGTTTCACACCATTGTAATTGCCATTCATTGGGTCAAGCTGGATTTAGTAGGTTCCGCCCAGTGGTTTCCTCTTCATATCACTGAAGATGAGCAGTGCAATCAGCTCGAAACATCATAATTTTAATTTTCATGACAATCGACACCACACGACGTATCCCGACAGCCAAGTTTTAATATTGACTTGGGCCGTGAAAGTTACGGCAAGTTTTAATTCAATGTGAATGTTTTCTAATTTCTAAAATTTTGCTTTTCACTAAGCAAGCTCTAGATCCAAACCTCATTGGTAGGGGTGGGCAAACATTCGAAAACTTGAGCCCGAGCCAAGCTTTTTTTGAAGTTCGGCTCGGCTCGGGCTCGACTTTTTAAGCTCGAGTTCGGTTTTTATCAAAACTTCGAACTTTAAACGAACTTCGTCTTGAAATTACTCCAAAAACACGCCAAAAACTGATTGAATACATCGTTTGCCTAATAAAACAACAAAGCAGCGATCGCCATACTGGATTTTTCTAACAGCTGATTTTCCAAGTTCCCGCGCCTTGAAAAGTTCTCGTTTTGTCACGCCATGACGTCACGACGAAGCTATCTGTTAGAAGGCGGTGCGCATCTGTGATTGGCTCAATCGTCACAATTCACACTTGTCGTGCAGGGTGGGCAACATAACAAACACAAACTAGAAATTTTGCTTCTTGATCTACGAAGTACCAACATTATTGAAACTTAACGGCGGGAAATTTGAAAATACGCAAAATTTGAAAAAATAGTTTGAATTAATTGAATTTTTTATGACGAAATGGAGCCTTTATTTAGAGCTTTTATATTTGTATTAAATTTTTTTTATAATTTTTTTTTAATTTTTTATAAAATGTCTATTCGTTACAGAATAATGGATTTTCAAAAGTTCGGCTCGAGTTCGAAGTTCGAAAATTTTTGGTTCAAAAGTTCGAGTTCGGCTCGAAAGTCAAAAACCTAAGTTCGCCCACCCCTACTCATTGGTGTAAAATAATAGTTATAGGTACCTATTCAAGTTTCTCGTCAACTACAAACAAACAACTTCTATCAAGGTAAGCTGCTGCTTTCTATTCACCTCCCACACCGATGTATTATTTGTACGTACGCCATTGAACGTAATTAAAACGCAACAGATGCAGTACAGCAGCGTTATAGTCTTTAAGGCTCTTGACAACCGAATCCTTGTGAGTCTCCCCGATACGTTCAAGCGGTTCATGACAGCAAGACGGTGTTGGGTAATGCCGATGAACAAGAATCGAGTGTAAAGGAGAACCTGAAAATACGAAAATGATTTTACCCGAGGAGAGAAAATATTGATCATAAAATTAACGTTATTTCAAACGAAATCGACATGCTGGCCTAGCCATAAGTTTACATTTTTATTTCTTGATTTTATATCATATAAATTGGTACGATTTATTATAGGGACCCCCAAAAAAAGGAAAGTAGGTTAGTGGAGTGGGGGGGGGGGGGGCGAAGCGCCATGGGGGGGCCTAGCTGACCACGATAATGCACTTCATGCTCCCCCCCACGGCGCATCGCCCCCCCCCCCCAACCCCACAAACCTACTTTACACTTTTTGGTGGGTCCCTACTCTCTGTAATGAACTAGTACCTACAAATTTTATTTAGCTATAAACCGTATTTACCTGATTGCCAGCTTACGTTTTTTGTAACATTTTAGCAGCTCAAAAAGGCATTCAGCTTGGAATCAATGACAAATTCATGGCAGTTTAAATGCTACTTTTTTGTTAGATGACCTTTTAATCAGGGGTCAACTTGCATTCGGTGTCGGCTTGCTACGAAGTAAATACGGTACATAAATGAATTACTTTTTCGAATCATACTGTGGACTAGAACTGCGGATATTCAATTTTCAGCCAAATTCGATATAGGTAGGTCTACAATAAACAACTTACCAAAATTCTTTTCAACCACCATGGATGGCATAAGGCATGATTTTGGTACAGAGACTTTATAAAATTTATGTTGAACTTACCATTACGAGGTATGTAGCAACAAGTTTTGTTAATACATAATTTTCTTTCGCCCACTTACATCAGTCAGCGTCGGTACGCTCGCGCTCAGCGGCCGAGAATTAGGTCGCTCTGGTCGTTGACGAGGAAGTGGTAGACGAAACTCATCTTCTTGCGGTCGAGATTCTGTTGGCTGAGCCGAGGTCGGGCCGGGTCCCGGCTTCGAGGGGGGTCCCGCAGGAAGACCGTTCCAAACAGAGTGGCTACGAGAGAGATATTACAAATTAAATTTAATTAATTATAGATAGAGGCAAGAGGAGAAAGCTGGGAAGATATGGAAGAGATACAATTGAGGGAGGATAGAAATAATAATAATAATCAAACACCCGGTTCCAACATAAGTCAGGTCGGGGGGTGACGTATCAGTATCACCAATTTCTCGGGCTGTGGACTTTCAGTGTTTGCTAGCCAGGCTCAACACCTCCTCATCTACTTCGATGTCTTCTATGACAGGCATTTCTACCAGTTCTCTCCATTTCTTTCTATCCTTTCAGTCTTTCTTCATTAATTATCCCCCACGATTTCCCTCTTTCTTCAACGTTCCTTTTATTTGGTCCCTCCATCTATCTCTTGGGGTCCAACTTTCTTACTCCCCCCATGTGCGTTCAAATTCTCTTCTTGGTATTCTATCTTGTTTCATTCTTCGTACGTGCCCATACCATCGAAGTCTTTCTTTTCCTATTTTATTTTGTAAACTTTCCACTCCTAGTTTGTTTCTTATTGTTCTTATTGTGTATTTAAATAAGTGGAAAAATTTTGTTGCTAAACCCAAGCTGACCCTGCTAGAAGCAGGAAACGGCAATGGATAATGAATAATGATGATATGATATATATATATGTTTTTGCGTAGGTTTTCTTGGATGTAATGTGACATTAATGAATTCTTTTGAGTTTCTGAGTTGAAATAAGTTTTATTACCAACGTAATCAACCCACGTTAATGCAGACCAGTTGCAGTTACTTGTTTTGTCTATTATGTTTTTTGGTTTGTCTTTTATATTATTTGTTATTGTCTTGCTTGCTTACTTTTTGGTTTTTAATTTGTATGTTGTTACCTTGATAAAGGGCAGGGAGATCTGCTCGAAACGTTGGTGATAAAACTTATTTCAACTCGGAAACTCGAAAGAATTCATATATAATTGAAGTGCCGAGCTTGGCAGGCTGGCGCTGATTTGGTGATGCCCAAGATCAATGGTGGAAAGTGGAAACACCCCTTTTCCCAACTAAATGATGTTGGAACAAAGTGTGATTGGAGAAGGGTTAACAGGTTGGGAAAGCAAAGAGAACATAAATCCCAGCCTGAAGGGCTGGGGACGACAAAACTTTTCACCTGCTGATGACAACTGCAGCTAATTTAAAGGTGTTACCTTAATCCACAACGCGTTTCGTCCTTCTGGGACTCATCAGGCAGATGGTGGCCACTAAAAATCAGCTAACTACATGCAAACAAAACTCACAACACAACTTTAAATTAGCTGCAGTTGTCATCAGCAGGTGAAAAGTTTTGTCGTCCCCAGCCCTTCAGGCTGGGATTTATGTTCTCTTCGCTTTCACAACCTGTCAACCCTTCTCCAATCTAACTAGCTGACAGGCATTTTTCACACTAGAACCTTGGATTAAAGTGTAGTGATTAGTTAGTTGGGTTGGGATTTAAATATGAATTCATAATTAGGGATGTGCGGGTAGTGGTTTTTGAACTCGGGTCGGGCTCGGGTCGGGTAATTGAAAGTAGCTCGGGTCGGGTAATTGAAAGTACCCTCGGGCTCGGGTAGTGAAATTTTTTTTATTTGTGAATTCATTTTTTTTTTAAATCCTACAAAACAGTTTTGCATTGGTTGCAGGTAGCCACTTTGGGCTGTGTTGACACGAAGTACTTCCAAATCGGCGTCTTATGAACTTTTGCTTGAGTAGGCCTAGGCCTAGTACAGTGAAACCCCGCTATTATCGTTTTCCTGCATCAATCGTTCGTTATTCTCGGAAATAATATCGTAACAATCGTTTTCTAATATTTCCGATACGAAAACCCCAAGAAAAACCGATGCGATCGCGTATTTTTCTCTTCCGGCCGACGAAATCATGCGTTTGTACCAGCCATGCATCTGACGAAATCGCGCGTTTGCACCAGCCTTTCGGTCTGACTCCGCCCAACACTCTGCTGCGCGCAACGATGCGCACTAGATCGGACTTCTAGATGAATTGCAACTTTGTTCTAGGCCTGCCGCCTAGGCATTAGACGATGTTTATTAGCGTTGTTTCTTTTTCACCATTCGCCTACGTACGTAATAATCAACTTGCTTTATGCCGTTATTAGCGTTGAATAACCAGAAGACGAGTAATGACGGTCAGTAGGGCCTATTACTCCAGCGGGAACAGCGCCGGAAGAGCCAAGGACACAGCATCATAGCATAGCCGCGCCCACGTCGTAGCGATTGGTCCGCTCCGACGTCAGCTGTTCGTTTGGCGTGTGAGCGGGAGGTTTAAAAGGAGCAGATTGGCGTGTTTCTTTATTACTTCTACCCGACCCGACTTTTTCGGGTAGGAATTGACGGCCCGACCCGAGGTCGGGTAATTTTACCTACCCGAAAATTACCCGTTTTTCGGGTACCCGCACATCCCTAATAATCATAATCAATGTCAAACCAAAAATGTTGACATCTAATGCAAAATATGTATTTATTTCATAGTCAATGGATGGTTTACATACTGTATGTAAGCTATACATGTCCACATAGAACCTAATTTTTAGTGCTTAAAATTAACTTAAAACATTAAACTACAATATTGAGTAAAAACTAAAAATCTCTAGGCCTAGGTCTGCCTACTACAATAGACTGGCAGCCTATGCACTACACTAAAATGTTATTCTATCTAGGCCTAGTATCGACAATAAAACTGTTACCTATTGATTTTCTCCCATTGTAGTCTGATTATCATTGCAAATTATGTGATGACTGAGTACAGGACAGACGACACCTGCTCGTATCAGGTAGGTTAAAGAAAGTAGTTGGCGAAATGCCAGAGGGCAGAAACATTAACAAACAAGAGGCATGTCTCTAGGCTACTGGGGGGCTAGACGCATGATGAAATAATGTGAATGCGCACACAGGAAAACACGACATAACACAAGATTGATGTTGACTGATGAAGATGGACCCATGATATATATTTGTCACTCATTGAATGAACTGGATTTGTTTTCCAACTCACCGATTGTCTTAGCGTCGAGTCCGTTATCATTAGCGTGACTAAGCAGCTCTTGCAGGAAGGCGCACAAGTATAAAAACACGTTCTTTCTATGCTCGGGCAGCTGCATAACAATCTGCAACAAACACAAATAACAGGAATGAGGTTCAAAGATTTTACCACAATATGACACAATTTTTACCTCAATGTTGTCAAAATACAAATTGAGTTTGATACGTAGTTGGAAAAAAGCCTCTACTAGTACCTAACTTTTCGACTACTATACCTCTACTGCTTTGCCTTTAACTTACCAGGTATGTACAAACTCAAACAGAAGTAAATCAACAGTAATCTTTTACAGACACCACCGACACTCACACAGAAATTCGAGGATTTGTTCTAAAAGGCACCTAAAGCTATCACCCAGCAGACAGGCAAGGAGTGGAGTGGACGGCTTGCCCTAATTAAGTCACTAAAAAACTGGCCCTAATTGATTTCCACACTAGAAATAATAGAAATAAGCCTGCGCTAATTTTATGATTTATGCAGTTTGGTGAATCCGTTAATATATACCGCTACAAAAGTTGTTGTTATTTATTTACGCCCAGGGCTCAGTGTCTATAAGTCCCAATATGCCTATACTTAAGTGAAATAGGGTGCCATTTTTCTTAAGGCCTGTTGGATATCAGCGAGTGTTGGCTCTGTGAATATAACTATACCATAACGAACCAAATGTTCACAAGCAAGGTCGATAACGGTAAGCATCTTCTAGTCCCCTTGATTCTTGTATGGTCGATAGCACGGTGCTACATATATTTAGGTGATTTCTCGCGTGCATGCCACTGCTATTTTTGAAATTGCATAATGAACTCAGTTCAGACAATCGCCGAGTGAATGCGCCACTGGTAAGTGGCCCAAAGACCTTAGATAAATAGGTTTTTATCTGAGGTCTTTGGGTAAACTTTTCGTATAAATGGCGGTGCTTATCCAAACAAGCAGACCTTGGTAGGCTGTGGAGCAATATTACTATCAGCTGGAGAATTATAGCCAATCAGATCTCATCAACCTAGAGCCCATCCTCTAGCCCATTCACTCGGTGTGTCTCTGAATAGTGTACATTAAGTGACCACAAAGATCCCGCTCATGAAATCACCTAAAGATATGTAGCAGTGTAGCACCGTGGTCGATCATGTCACACAGGGCTCTGCTTGTACGAGTGTGTACTTCTCACCTGCTTGCACTGTAGATAGTTGGTGGCTGCCAGCATACAAGGACTGTGGAGGTTGAAGGGAACTAGAGGCTCCGACGTAGACTCGAGAAGCAGAAGAAGAGACTCGGCCACGGAGTGAACGCCGCCAGCTGTGATTGGTTAAGAAATACTCTTTCCACAAGTCCTTACTCTTATTATACTGTAATTAAACTTATTTACACGATTATAGGCCGCACCTGCATTTTAGTTGTACATAGCGTATTTTTACTATTTACTCGATTCTAGGGCACATATTAAATTGAAAATTTAAAGATATACGGGGTGTAACTTACGATACAAAAAAATTAAAAATTAATTTTGATACCTAATAGTAATATACCGAAACTTTAAATTCACGCACACTAACTGGAATCGTTCACCCATTTTGACAACACCCACCCTCTCATAAGCCTTGTATTGCTTTGCTTCCATCTTTTATCATTCACATGAGACACAAATTGACTAGCAGTGGTATTGCAGACCGCATAGGTGCGGGAAATTTTACATTTTTTTTTTTAGAAAATGTGTAATTCCATAGTATTTTCATTTCATTATCAATTATTGAAATGGTGTTGAATACTGATAAAAGTATTGATTTTAGTTTCCCTAGTAAAAACTCTCAAAATAAGTCCTGAACAAGCAACTGACACTACATTACCATTCAACTCCCGAGTAATTGACTTTGGAATTGCTGACCACTATGCCCAAGAAATTGCAATACAGTATAATTATTATCAGCTACCTATACCAACCAAAATGATACGTGTTGTAAATGAGAACTCTTTAAATAATCTAGCTGAAAGCTTAGAAGGAGAAAATTGGGAATGTGTAACAGTTTCAGAGACAGCAGATGATAAATATGATGCATTTTCAAATAAATTACTTTACTATTTTAATAAAAATTGCCCACTAAAACAAATACAAAATAAACCATCCTACAAATTGCAAAAAGTAACCAAATAAAAATGCAAAAAGTAACCAAATAAGAGAAACCATATCAACTTCAGACAATAAGTCAAAATCAATTTGGAAAATAATAAATGAAGAAATAAATCGTAAGCCAAAAAAGCCTAATGATAATATAACTCTTCTCAACAATAATACATTAATTAAAGATCCCAACGTAGTAGCCACAACATTGAATAAATATTTTACGAGTGAAGCATCTTACCTGACAAATAATATAAGTACCAGAAATTATCCAAATAATCCAAATCATAATTTCCAAACTTACTTATCAAAGTCAAACAAAAGCCCAATTAACTCCCTATATTTGTATGAAACAAACCCTAAAGAAATAAAAGATATTGTACTTAAATTAAAGCCAAAGCACTCTGCAGGTATTGATGATTTGTCGATTATAGTTATAAAAAAATGTATAAATGAACTAGCTGAACCTTTATCCGACATTTTCAATACTTGCTTTGAAGATGGTGTATTCCCAAGGCATTAAAAATATCCAAAATTATACCAATATTTAAAAAAGGAAGTAAACTCATTGCAAGTAACTATAGACCTATATCCATCCTTCCAGCTGCCTCAAAAATATTAGAAACTTTGATATTCAATCGAATGATCGCATTCTTCGATGAAAATAATATCATAACAGAGAGACAAAATGGCTTTAGACGAGGCAAATCAACAAGTGACACAATTAGTAGATTTCTTTAACTATTGTTGAAGCAGTCGACTCAAAAACATTGGGCATATTTTGTGATCTAACAAAAGCGTTTGATTGTGTTGATCACAAAATACTGCTGGACAAGTTAGAGTACTATGGTATACGTGGGAATGCATTGAAACTCTTAACATCTTACCTGACCGACCGACTACAATGCGTAGTACTGACTGATCTTAAGAACAACAAATTTACAAACATTAAATCAGAATTTGAAAAGGTTATTTGTGGAGTTCCACAAGGATCGATCCTTGGGCCCCTATTCTTCATTATCTCTATTAACGACCTACCTGACAATATTGATGATGCCGAGTTGTTTGCTGATGACTTTACTACTAGCGTAACGGCTGCGAATACAGTTTTACTCAAAGAAAAGGGAGAAAAAAGACTTACTGAGTCTATTGAATGGTTTACAATGAACAAACTATTGCTTAATTCTCTAAAAACTAACTTTATCCAGTTCCATTCAATTCAAAAAAGAAATCACTAAACTTCATACATTGCCTAGCAAATTCAAATGGCAAATCAGTTGTAAACTCAGTTGAACAAACAAACTTTCTAGGTCTAACAATAGATAAAAACTTAACATGGCATGCTCACATTAAGATACTGATAAAAAAACTCAGCTCTGCTTGTTTTGCAATTAAAAGCATCAAACATATAAGCAATGTATCAACTGCTAAAGTATGCTACTTTTCTCTATTTGAATCACATCTAAGATATGGGATAGAATTTTGGGAATGTCAACTCACATTGATAAAGTTTTCATTGTACAAAAACGAGCAATTAGAGCATTATATTCCCTTGGGCAAATGGAGCATTGTAAACCTTACTTTATTGCTCTGAACATTCTTACAGTTCCATGTCTTTACATTCTTAAATCAGTCTTAAGCATTAAGAAAAACATCCAAATCCTTGCAGTTAATGCGAATGTACATACTCACAACACAAGGCAAAACATGATCTCCATCTTAGCCAATGTTCTACAAACCTTGGCCAGAAAAACTCTGATTATATAAATAAAATTCTCTACAACCTTGTTCCAAAAGAAATCAAAGATATACCTCAATACATTAAATTTAAAAATGAGCTGACAAAATTTTTATTACAAAAAGCTTACTACAGTGTAAATGACTTTATCACATCAACTGACCTACCATAATTTTCAATCAGTTGGTTGTTAAATGTTACAATATTTGAAATTTGGAAATTAATGTTCTTATTCATTTCTCTTTATCCAAGTTAATTAACAATGTAATATTGTAAACTTGCACTGTATCATTGGCTTTTGGTAGTTAGCCTTTATATTACCTAATATGAGAGACAATGTAATGAAAGATGATTATTTGTTAGTGTAGTGTATTTTGTATTATTAGTAGTGTATTTTGTTATTAGTAGATGTACTGTATGTATAGTATTTATACATATACTATTGTGTAAACTTCATTAAGTTTAATAATTGTGTACAACTAAAATGGACTACACGGTGAAAACTGTTGAAACCTGTAACTATTGTTATTTGTTGTTGTCCAAAATAAATTGAAAATAAATTGAAAATTGAAAATGGAATAACAGCCGACTTGTAAAGGATACGGATGGGGTCGGGCGAGCCGTGATCGAGCCAGTGTCGGATGAGAAGCAGCTCGGAGTGGAGACCGGGCTGGAGGAAGAGCTGGTGTTGCTTGAGTCCGTGTCTGTAGAGGTGGTCCACCAGAAACCACAGCTGCAAGGACACAAGAGTGCGTTAGCTAACTGTAAGCCTTTAGGTTTGATCTTTTGTCCTACCACAACTAGGTGTAAAATACCTATAGGATTTTGTTTCCCCCTTTGCAGAGAGAGGCTTCTTCAGCCATTATAAAGGTAAATATTATTTGATAACAACATTATCTATATTAGATAGGTTAGATTGGAAAAGGGTTGATAGGTTGGGAAAGAATAGAGAACACAAAGCTCAGCCTGAAGGGCTGGTGACGACTGCAGCTAATTTAAAGTTATTTGTTACCTAATGTTAATAGGAACATGAATACACATACGTATTCAAGTTTTGGGGAAAGGACAGCATCTTACCTTAAAATCATTAGTTAGGTCGCACAGACAGCATTTGTAAATAACTTTAAATTTAGTTCTTCTCTAACGGTCGGTGACCAAGGCCGCGTTGGCCGAAAGTACGACATTGTGTATCTTGTTTTGTAAATATTTATGTTAACCAGCAAGTTTCACGCAGCTGCCCATCTCGTTTAAGGTAGGCCCTAAGCTGTTGGTCTCCTTTCTCCTTTCCTCAATCACAAACATTAACCTAGCCCCTTCCCAATAGGGGCAATAGGCATTCTATCACAACCAACAAAACAAGACACAAATAGATGAGAAGACGAGTTGTTGATACGTTTTGACCAACTTGTGGTCTTTAACAGGTACAGGCTTGCTCTGCTGCTCCGAGACGTAGCTCTACCTGCCACCACCCACCTTCGACAGCTCATTGAATATTTTCATGCTAGCTACGATACTCCTCGCGTCGTGGATTAAGGTAACAAACAACCATCAGCAAGTGAAGAGTTTGTTTTGCTGTCCCCAGCCCTTCAGACTGGGCTTTTATGTTCTCTATGCTTTCCCAACCTGTCAACCCTTCTTTCTCCAATCTAAACTAAACTAGCCGGTTGGCCTATTCCACACTTTTAAACATGTCCCTAATTTAATAACTAAGGTATTCAGTATTCACTGCTAATGTGACCTACCTCCTTGGGGACGGGGTAGGGGTCCTGGGTAGTGACCGGCTCCCGGTTGTTGCTCTCCAGCTCTGCTATCCTCCCGACAGGGATCTCCCGGATAGGGACGCTCAGATGAACCAGGGCTTCGATGGAACAGCCAAAACAGCTGCGTTCATACGTTCCTGGAAAGCAGAGTGTTACAAGTGAGATTCATACAGATGTGTACAGGGTCCATATTTTACGACATGAAATGGATTGTATCCTTACGGTAATAGCACGAGAAGAACTCGAAAGCAATTAGTCACTGTGTCTTGACTCATCAATGCAATCCAGTTGAAGTTAGTATAGAATAGGGGCCCAATGTGTTGAGGAGGACGTCAAATGGGAAGTAAAATCAGTAAGTACAACTACACAAATGTTAGTATGCTCATTAATAATAATTTAATAAACAATAGAATAGAAACTGAGGGAGACCTAGACTGCCGAGGTAATAGAGATAGATGTGAAAAGACGAAATGCAGCTTGGGAAAAAAGAAAGTAAAATATGGCAAGAACTAGTGAGAAAAAGATAGTGAAAAAGAGAAGGAGACAATATGGGTGAAGCGTTCGAAATGCCTAGCCGAATTTGAAAGACCCCAAGGTCCAGGAGTTTAGTGGCTTCATTGCTGGATAAATTATATATTTTTTATATATTTTTTCTCTCTATTCTTTCCAACTTGTCAACTCTTCTTCAATCTGAACTTAACTAGCCAGTCAGCCTTTACCACACTTTTTCAACATACTATATTTTTTAATGACGTAGATACCTGTGACCGTGATGAAGATGTCCTTGCCTCCCTCCAGGTGCAGCACTAGAATGTCGTACAGTTTATCCTCCCCGGCGTTGAGCCTGCTCGCCGACCGCTTGTCCACCGACACCTCTAGTTGCACGTCGCACTTCTCTCCCGGCATGATGAAGCCGGCGTGGGGTACGATGCGGAGCCACTCCTTGCAGTGACGCACGTCATCCAGCTTCTTTATGAACTCGAAGGTGACCGGGACCTGCGGGGAGGGGGCGGGGGTTAACTACGACCTGTGACACTTGCGTTAGTTACCTAGCCCGATTGATAAATAATTATGTAAATTGATTTATTTTTTATTTTATAAGCACTTTTTACTCAAATTATTTTGTTAAATAAATAAATAAAATTAATAAAAACATTCATATGTAGAGTCCTTCCACTCAGTGCAACTGATTTTCAGTAGGACATATTAAATTTAAAGCAGATCAAGTCAACCCTGTAGGTCCAGACACCACCGACAAGCGAACGATGATCAACTAGAGACCGGCATATTTAAGTATGAAACACCGATAAATCAAGCTGGACACGATTCCACCCCCGAACAGTGCCAGAATCAACAAGGTTAATTCGGAACAACCTTAGAATTTGTTTTTCTGTGCCCTTATGCAGTTTTCCTGTTATGTGTCTCGTTGCTAGGACGACACCCAAGTCACCGTTTACACATTCCTAGGCCAAGAATTGATAGACTCCCTAGTCTGCATCAGAAGTTACAAAACTTTTGCCTAAAGCGGGAATCGAACCCTGGACCTTCTGCATTGGAAGCAGAGCCTCTATCTACAAGACCAACAAGCCACACATAATTTTTTAAAAGGCGACATAGGCCTACACAATACACACAAACACACAAAAATACATGTCAGTCCACCGCTTCACACCACTAGCCAGAAAAGAGTTTGCACAATCATACCTGTCCAGTATTGGCAATGATTAGCTCCTGGGTTTGAGGCTCCAGATAGCGAATTGTCTGAAAGATTATCTCAGTGTTGTCCACCGTTACCTGTAACACATTATTTATATTAGGTAAGTTTAGATTGGAGAAGGGTTGACAGGTTGGGAAAGCATAGAGAACATAAAGCCCAGCCTGAAGGGCTGGGGGCGACAAAACTTTTCACCTGCTGATGACAACTGTAGCTAATTTAAAGTAGTTACCTTAATCCACGACGCGTTTCGTCCTTCTGGGACTCTTCAGGCGGATGGTGGCCACTAAAAATCAGCTAACTACATGCAACCAAAACTCACAACACATAACCAAACCTGTGGTAGGGCCACGCAAGAAGTAAATTCTGCAAGCATGTTGTCATCATCAGCAAGGTTACTTCACACACCATTCATACTGGGGCACACAGTCAGCACAGACAGTAAGGGGGCTTCCCTCCCAACTCTGGTGCTCGGGAGACAAGAAATCCATGACTTACCCTGGATTCGAACCAGGACCCTTGGCAACAAGAGAAAAGCTGCCCCTCCTGCTGTTGCTGGGCAAGGGTGCCTCTTCATTCATACAAAGAGAAAAGGTTAGAGATAGGAAGGGTGGAAAGTCACAACACAGCACAACCAGTGAGGGGGCTTCCCTCCTAGACTCTGGTGCTTGGGCGACAAAAGAACCATGTCTTACCCTGGATTTGAACCAAGACCCGTGGCAACGAGAGAGGCTGCCCTACTAATTGTGACTGGGATTCGAAAACGAAAGGAAACAAGACTACAAATTGCAAGCTCTTGGCTATAGCACAGCAGTGTTCTCCCCAGAAAAAAATGTTCACTGGGTATTTCATAAACATTGCCGGGTACTCGCGGGTAGGGTCAAAAATAGTGGGGGTCCGGGGGCTTGCCCCCGGAAAAAATTTGAGATCCTAGATTCGATTAGGTGAGTTTTAGAGGTTTTCGAAGCCCTTTTAAAGTAGCTTACTTTTGTTGGTTTAGTGGTATGAAGTAGGCCTATAAACATTTCAAATTTGATTGAAATCATAGTCTAAGTCTATTTTCTCCTTTGTAATGTAGGCTATGTGAAAACTGAAGTCCTATTGCTAATACAATAGGCCCGTATAAAGGTGATGATGTTATTCTTTCTAAGTGGTTATTATCTAAGATTTGTAGGCTAGGTTTACAATTACTACAACTTGAAACATTGTTATATTTGATGACTTCATTTTTATTACTTTAAAATTTGTCCTAGCAATCAATAAACTTGGAAAATTGCTAAAATTGTTCACTTGTGTGTGCTCCTTGTGTGCAGTTAATGTTCAAGATCATAGCGATGATTGCCATTTTGCCAACTTATGAGTTTCGTTCAATGCATTCCTTGTCGGGTTCTATAGCGATCAGCGAGATTAGCCTCCACGATGTTGTGTACAATCTGTGCTGCAGTTTAGGGATGGGACGTTTAAACGTTTAGTGGACGGTTAGTTTATTAAATTCGCAAATCGTTTAGCAAAAAATAAAATTAAAAAAAAAATAAAAAAAAAAAATTCAAATTTTTTTTTTCAATTTTTTTTTTTTTTTTCAAAATTTTTATTGCCGGGCGGCAGGGAATTATCGCCGGGCGGCCCGCCCGGCGGTCCGGGCCTGGGGAGAACACTGCACAGGTACACGTGCTATATTAGCTCTTGGCTGCAGATGAAGAGGTTGAAGGAAAAGACGAGTAGGGTCTAACAGGTTCATCACCTGCTAGGCCCCCCCAGCAGGACAAGGAGTCACACTTGTTATGAACAAGGAAACACGGACCCACCAGAGGGTGTAGAGTAGGCTCGCCCATCTCGACCCCATAGGTGAAGAAAGATGGAAAGTGATAGGTGTCAAATGACTTGGTTGTTCAATTAGTTTGGAAAAGGCCAAATGGCTAGTTTAGTTTAGATTGGAGAAGGGTTGACAGGTTGGGAAAGCATAGAGAACATAAAGCCCAGCCTGAAGGGCTGGGGGCGACAAAACTTTTCACCTGCTGATGACAACTGTAGCTAATTTAAAGTTGTTACCTTAATCCACGACGCGTTTCGTCCTTCTGGGACTCTTCAGGCGGATGGTGGCCACTAAAAATCAGCTAACTACATGCAACCAAAACTCACAACACATAACCAAACCTGTGGTAGGGCCACGCAAGAAGTAAATTCTGCAAGCATGTTGTCATCATCAGCAAGGTTACTTCACACACCATTCATACTGGGGCACACAGTCAGCACAGACAGTAAGGGGGCTTCCCTCCCAACTCTGGTGCTCGGGAGACAAGAAATCCATGACTTAGGTAAGGTATTATTTATTTTAGCATTGTTGGGCTAAGTAGGAACTAGGAAGTAGGGATGACATCGGGTACTCGGGTACCCGACTCCTACCCGACTCCTGTTGGAGTCGACTCCATTTTCAATTTTTTTTTTTTTTTTTTTTTTTTATGATAAATTGTATGAGATTGCACTTGTTGTCTCGTTAGTTGTTATCTTATCTCAAAACGTAAACATAACAAATCAGCGAGCTTGTCTCTTGGCCGGGCCAAGAGCTAGTGATACGTAGCGGGTGGGGGCTGGGGGGGGGAATGGCCGGACAGCGTTGTGCAACCCCACTGAAAATCAGTTATATAACTGAGTGGGTAACTCATACAATTTATTTATTATTTATTTAACTAGAGTAGTGGGCTAAAAATAACTTTTGCATAATTTTTTTTTTTTTTTTTTTTTTTTAATTGCGGATCGGGGAGTCGACTCCTACCCGGTTCCCAAGGCTCCGGAGTCGACTCCAATATTTACTACCCGATGTCATCACTACTAGAGAACCTGGATCTTATTAACTACGTTAATAGAGAAGCGCGTTTGGATGTTCGTGTGTTAAAAATTTCTGGGACTCACCGCCCTAGAAATGTGGCGTTCTCACCGTCCAAAAGTATGTAACTGGATGTAGTCAAATCCATGTCAAGCAATTTAATATATTCTAATAGTTTGCCTGAGGCATGAACCTACGCCTAATAATGATAATATCTAATATAAAAATGTATATATATTATAACATCCATTGTCAACGAATAATACCTTACTTATCTGCAAATTTGTATATTCAACATTGTACTTTGTTTGGTCCTTGAGTTGATTACCGACGATAAACCGGGGAAACTTCCTTATCGACTCTGGTTGCCATGGTTACCAAGACCTTGGGCTCACTGCCTTTGCTAGGATTTTGATAGGAATTATCAAGGAACCAATGGATTACCCAGGCGGTGAGCCCTAATAAATGTGTAAACGCGCTACGTATCTAGAAGATAAAGCGGCGTTAATCACTACTAGGAAGGTTACTTATTTATAATATAACTTATGTCTTGTTGTTTTACCAAGGAGGGCAACAAATATAGTTCAATTGGCTTGTTCACTGCGACTTTTACTCACCACGCTGCGCTGCTGTACTATCCCCCCACCGCCGTCTGAATGCATGTAAAGGCGGATGTAGACGGCGGTGATAGCCCAACTTGCGGGTGTCATGGCTGCTCATAGCTGTCAGCAGCCTACTGTTTTTACTGTCAGTTTGCATAGTTTTATGTTGAAAGCAAAATGCCCAAAATTGCTTTGAGTATTCGTGTAAGGAGAGAGGAGGGCATACTGTCGTGTTTATTACTACAAATAAATACAATCACACATAACATAGTGACATGTGTCTTTATTCGGCCTCCTGCCTACGTAACCTCTCTCATGTCAACAAATCAACACTGGCTAGGCCTAAGCCCTAGGCTTTGCTGAGGCGTATGCAAGTAGGGCCTAGGCCTATACTTGCTAATTTATAATACCATGATATTGATATGCCTAGGTCTACATCTAATGCTGAAGAAAAGCCTAGGCCCTAGTCCTTAGTAGCCTTATTCCAAGTAGGCCTAGGTAACAGTGCTGTTTAAGACTTCAATGGCGCCATGTGCTTTCAGCTCTTCTTTTAATTTTCCTATCGTCCACGTTTCCATTGTTTAAAAGTTTAAACACAAACAAAATATGCTATTGAATAAAATTACTTGAAATAGGCCGTACGACTACTTACGTAAAACAATACGTAAACAAACAAACGAGGAAGCATACAGATTTGACAATGCAGAGCCTTCTATACATAGTTTATTTCAAACGCCGCCACGGTCTTAGGGAAGGGTCCACTAGATACCTAACAAGCAGCTCGGAATAAGTATCTAGTGGACCCTGGTTTAGGGGGTTAGTGCAGTGGCGCGATCTGCGCGGAGCTTTGCGTGAACAAGCCAATTAGTACCGGTATCATGAATGAGTGAACATATATTAATTACCTAGAATTCTTGACTTAAAAATAAATAAACTTGGGCCCTGTGGTATTATAACATTTATAACATTATGTTTTGTCTCTCTTTTAACCTCACCTGTGGTAGGAACTCGTTCTCTAGTTTGTCCAGCTTCTTCATGACATCTTCGTGCACCTTGCGATACTTGGTCGTGTCGATCTTGCGAACCTGAGGACACAACAAACAACACATTAGACCAGATATTAATATCATTATCCTATAATTTGTACTACTTAGTGGAATAAATGTATAATAGGTTTTCTCTAAGTGAGAAGAGAAGATTGAGAAGAGAGATAACAATTAACAACAAGAGAAGAGAGCATAAAGCCCAGCCTGTGATTTCCCAATCTGTCAACCCTTCTCCAATCTCTCTTATAGGTTTTCTATTAAATGAAAAAAAAAAACACTAAAAAGTACCAATAAAGTATAGCGGCGTCATAGTGCCTTGTTCATGTAAAAACATGGGAAACATGAATTCATCATATGAAATTGCAGGTGGCTGCATGACTATGAGACAAGTACTAGACAAATGCACCAACACAATTGTTGAAATGTTTCGGACCGTGTGGCCTTGGTCACTCAACCGTTAAGAAACTACTAGAGAAGCTACTATCTAGGTATGTGTTTGTAATTCAAAAGATAGTCTACATAGGCCAAATATAATTCAATTCCTTTTCACTTAAGAGGAAGGAGTTTCTGAGGCTGACGCGGAGACGAGTTTAGACGCTCAGCTTTCAGGTTTTTTCTGGGTAAACACTAAACAGTTAACGACATAAGTATCATATTTCACAACAACGTTAATAAAGGAGCAATCTATGAGATCCAGAGCGCGAATTTTTAGATAAATTCATCGGTTTTGAATTTAAAAAATCATGAAACCTCCATATAATTTACTCAATTTTGGTGAATTTGGGGAATTTATTCCAAGTAAACAAAATTTTTTAATGAAAATTTTTATACTGGATATCAACGTTTAAACCAATGTGAATGGGCACGTTAATTTGGTTTTATCATAAGATAAACATTTTGGTAAGAATTTCCAGAATTGAAATCCATGTTTTGGATTTTGGATTTTTTCCCGATTTGGACTTGCCTCTCGCTCATGCATTGATTTTTTTAAAGCTAATTCTTGGCAACCAAGAGTGGATAAAGAAACTCTAATAACATTCATGCAAAATTTGCCAATGATATAATTATCTAAACGTTCAGCTGCAATCGTCAACACCAAAATCGTCAACACCTGAGCGCGCGCATTTGAGTTCGGCCAAGTTCTTTAAGTTGTTAGATAGACCATAAATGTCTAATTTGAGTAATTTTCTATAATTATTAAGAAAATTAAATTAGTAATTCAAATATTCCCCAATCTTTTCCCGTTACCCGAAGAGTCTAAACGTGCGCACCTGCGAGGTGAACAGTGCGCTGACTGGCTTGTGGTCGCTCATCCTAAGCGTCGGGTGGCTCCGATACTCCAGCTGGCGGATATCCTTCTCATCTCCGCACCACAAGATCCGGTCGCACCACGCAGGAGCTCGGTTCTTCTCACTGCAAGACAACAAAAAAGATGGAATGAAAAAAAAACGTAAGAGGGAGTGGACTGATTTCATGCTTGGAAAGTTCCAAGCATCCAAGTTCCTACTCATGCAGCCATAAACCATCAGTCATCACATATGAATTAGGGGTGGCCAAACGTTCGACTACATCATCAGTCATCCCCACAGCGGTTCCGAAACGTCAAATACCCACTATAGTCAGGCGGCATACCTGGAGAATACTTCAATTTTAGTATAAAAGCATGAAATTTGGCATGATGATATTGATCGGACATACCCTACTGATGATTTAAGGAATTGGAGCCAATCGAAAATTTACCCAGGGACCCCTCAAATCAAAGATGGCGTCCAAACATGGCCTAATTTTTTTTAAATTATGGTCCTATGTTATTCATTTTCACTTTGCGCACGTACTTTCAAGTACTAAATATAAATTTAAGGTTAAAATTATTTTTTTTAAATCAGAAACCTCTTAAAATTAAAGATGGCGGCCAAAAAATCAGTTTGTCATTTTTATTAACGGATTTGATTGAATTTCGGTTTCTACACGTATATTGAGCTGCTGAGTATCATTTTGAGGTAAAAAATATGTTTTGTGACATTTATTGGTCACATAACCTAGAAAAAGTTTGAAAAAGGACGAAACAAGATTTTGTAATGTGATTATTTTCTTATCACTGGTGGCCAAACCTGATAAAAACACAGTAGTACGTATTAAGCAAACACTTATTAATGTTAAATACGTACTACTGTGTTTTTATCAGGTTTGGCTACCAGTGAAAAGAAAATAATCACATTACAAGATCTTGTTTCAAACTTTTTCAAACTTTTTCTAGGTTATGTGACCAATAAATGTCACAAAACATATTTTTTACCTCAAAAGAATACTCAGCAGCTCAATATACGTGTAGAAACCGAAATTCAATCAAATCCGTTAATAAATGACAAACTGATTTTTTGGCCGCCATCTTTAATTTTAAGAGGTTTCTGATTTTAAAAAAATAATTTTAACCTCAAATTTATATTCAGTACTTGAAAATACGTGCGTAAAGTGAAAATGAATAACATAGGACCATAATTTTTTTTTTAAATAGGCCATGTTTGGACGCCATCTTTGATTTGAGGGGTCCCTGGATAAATTTTCGATTGGCTCCAATTCCTTAAATCATCAGTAGGGTATGTCCGATCATCATGCCAAATTTCATGCATTTATACTAAAATTGAAGTATTCCGTGGATATCTCCAGGTATGCCGCCTGACTATTACCCACACAAGGAAGTGTCTTCCACGACATGACAAAATGACCCGTTTCACACTTTTCTTAGTAGACAAATTTTTAATTAGTAGACCTATAGATTACAAAATGGTAACACAAATTTGCTTGCAATGTACTTGTTGAAGAAAATATTATTCCTATTTAAATCATGTAAGCAAATAACAAAATTAAAAAATTAAATTGAATTGAATGAAGAATTGAAATTTTAAGGTAAAAAAATTACATTACGACTTCACTAACATGTATGCGCCCATTAGAAGCAAGTGAAAACGCACTTATGAAACATCGAAATTATTGTCGCTCCGTACCTTGAGTCCCAGTTGTCCGTGTTTGTGTCGTACTTGTAAGTTGGCGGAAACGTCAGCGTGCCCTCCTTGTAGTTGCCAAACACAGTCTTCTTGGCGTGTTGCTGGTTCAGTTGGTCGTACTGGAGGATCGGACCGTAGTTCGCTTGCGCGATGTAGTCCTTAACGATGTGTGGGTCGAGTTCCGTGATGCGGTAGTTGAGATCACCCAGCCAAAACACCTGGCTGGAAACACAATAAGACTTGAGAAACACATCAATACCGAGCCCCCAATATAATGTGTAATGTCCGTGTTAGCAAGCAGTTGTGATTAGTAAACATCAAATTATTATCATTCACACAAGGCACAAATTGGAAACAGTGGTGCGGTGGTGTGTGATAGCAATGGACATTCTATGACACATTTTGGACAACTTTTTCAGAAGAATAAATGCAATTGTCTGGCTCAAAAGTATGCTATCTTTCAGTAATGACAACAATGTCTTCTGTTTGACTTATTTATATCATAGCTCTCAACAATCACAACATAGATAATAATTTAGTAAAGGTTTGTCTTAGGCCCAGATAACTCAGTTGGTAGAGTATCAGTTCGAAAAGCTAGAATTTCTGAGTTCGATTCCCAGTTGGGCAAACTTTTACAATTGCTGTCATTCAATAGATATGTTAATTACGGATGACATCGATTCCAAAAAATTGAAATCGATCATTGTGACCTAAGAATCAATTCCGAATTGATTCCCAAGAAAAACTTTTTAATTCTAGGGCTATGCAGTTATTTTGGTGGTCATTTTCTATGGAACCTGTGAAGGCGTGTCTTGCCCGCCGTACATCACGAAACAATGTAAATTATTTAGTTGTCCTCCTTTGTAAATCAGTTTTTATAACTGAATAGGATAGACGTTAAATAAATAAATAAAAATAAATAAATGTATTTCGCAGCGTTGCATCATCGCCTGTTGACCGTACTGCCTGCCTTTGTGTACGATTGGCGTCTGGCGATAGAGGGAGGGAGGGACAGTAGACACGTGGTTCATCGCTCTGCCACGCTCCAAAAAATGACGCACGAATGTTTAAACTGTCTGGTGAGAAATCGATTCCTCCAATTTGGAATCGATAAATCGATTCTGCCATGTCATCCCTAATGTTAATTGATTATCGTGTGCATCCCTGAATAACAACCACTCCAACTCACTCGTGGTCCTTGATTCCCCGCGGAGGCTGGAGCCGCACGAAGCTCATCCGACTACAGATGTCGTGGTAGTCCTGGTTCCTGCGCTCGAACTCCTCGACGTGCGCGGCGAGGTGAGAGTTGACGAAACAGATCGAGGTCGAGTGAAGCTCCAGACGGATACCGACGCCGCCCTTGTTGCCCTGGGAAGAGAAGGGATTAGAAGTCAGGTCAGTACTGAGTACTAGTCATCATGACAGGTAGAGATGTGTGGAAATGTTGTTTTGTATTTTTTCAACTTTCAATGTCGTTTGTCTTTGTTGTGACATTTATCACACGCAAGCCTCTAGCTAGTCGCGATATCATTATTTTCTCTTATTGTACCTGATAACACTAGTATGGCACTATCACGTACATTTTATACGGTCGATTTAAAAAAAAGTGTTATTATATTTGCGGGAGAGACATCCAACCTTGCCGCTGCGGCAGTTTAGTGTCGATGAGTCTAATGTCCGACGAAGGCCTAGGCCTAATTGTTCGCCACTATATTTCAAGTTATATTTTCAAAGGGATGCCGCCAGTGTTGATTCTCCAGTCTCCCATTTCCTACTCACACCTTTTCAAACGTTTTACAGTTGGTGGGGGGGTACTTTACATAATTGTGTATCACAATTACAATAGCGGTAGCCTTGTTCTGACAAAGAAACCCATACCTCGGCTTGCAATTGATTTTTTTTTTTTGGGGGGGGGGGTGCTTGTTTAAAAAGTGGGGGTCGGCTAGCAATCGAGCAAATACGATACTATATACTTTGATTGATACTACATAATTAGGTATACATACTAAGATTTAACGTCATATCTGCCATCTAAACCTGAATTACCACAAAATATTATGCGCCCACACACAAGCCTTGCTCATGTGGGCATTCACCTTCATATGTAAATCAATGTTTGTTTTCTATGTTATGTATTATTTGTATCAATGAAGTTGAATAAAAACGTGCTGAATATGAACTACAAGAAGATAGGCCATGCACCTTACTATTGCATAGGCCTACATAGCCTACATACATTGTAGAACAGCAACTAATCAAACAAGTACCGTATGAGACTACAACTAGAAACTACACTCACCATTTTACCCATAATTCCTGTTCCGACGGTCTCCATCGCTACGTTCCGGACGTACGCAAAGTGTTCTCTGTACGAAGACTAGTAGCATCATGCCGACGAGCCTGACCAGCTCCACCTTGCGATACTTGGCTTCGTGTGGAGGCCATTGATGACAGCCTCTCTATTGACAGAAACAAGAACATTGATGAAGATATTTATTACACATTTTATATAATTTTGTAGTTTTCCAATGTCTTATTATTTAGTTTCTAGCAGTAAATAAAGAAGGATCAACTATCAGATTCACTATTATTTATTAGTAGAAGGTCCGTGAAAGTGGTTTTATTTTCTAGTAAATTTCGTTTTTAAAATTGGAGATTTCGGTGTTATTGGTTTAAAGCTCTATTTCAGCGGTTTTATCTATATTTACCAATTTATAATTAAACTGGGAACATGAATAAACATGTTTCAGTGGGGGAAAGGTACAGAAGGACGACAGCTTACCTTGAAAAACGTTAGGTAGGTCGCACAGACACAAATAGATGAGTAGACAAAGTTGCTGATACGTTTCGACCAACTAGTGGTCTTTATACACTCAGCGTGAGTAGAGATACTAAAAGTAGTTCTAAAGCTAGCATGGTATGTACAATGAAGGCGCTGTCGGTGGGTGGTAGCAGGTGGAACTAGGTCTAGGGGAGGCAGAGCTGGGACGCCTGCTACCTGTTGTTCAGGTTAGGAGGCTCGCGAGATCTGGTGATGTGTTGGTGAGATAGCTCCCAGTTTCTTTAGCTCCAACTGCCTACAGTCATCGGGAAGCGCCTTTGATGATTCTCGTTGTGAAACAGTCTTTGAAAGGGAGGCTGTGTTCAACAGCATGCTGGGCCACAGTTTGTCTGGATCCATCTGTTTTGACACTTTGACGGTGGCCTGTCATACGGTTCTCAGTTCATTAGTGGTAAGGCCTACATACTCTGCCGGACACTGCGTGCACTTGAGCTGGTAGACTACGTTGGAGGTGAGACAGCTGTTGTGGTGATGGATGGGTAGGTGACCCCTGTGGCTTCAGCAGTGAATGTCTTGGTAGGTGGATGCATAGGGCAGGTTTTTGCACCTAGGGCGGTTGCAGGGGTAAGATCCTATTGGAGGAGCTCTCTGCGGACGAGTTGGAGGCCTAGTGGTGGTCCCGTTTGATAAGCGAATCTCCTATGTTAGGTGGTCGTCTGAAGAAGACACGTGGTATCTTGTTGGCCAGATGATGAGTCTTAGGGGCAGCTTCAGGATGGGCAGTCCACTCTTGATTATGCCGTTAAGTCTCTGTAGCCCCGGGTGCCAGCGCGTCACTAGGGGGGATGGCGCTATTGTTCGTGTTGGCCACCTGGGTCTTCTGGGTTTGCGGCCTGGAGATCCGCTGTCGAACCACGTCACGTTCGTACCCCCGAGCTACAAACGCGTTGGTGATTCTGTCACAATAGTATGAGAGTCCTTCCGGGTCAGAGCATATGCGTCTGCCCGCACTGCTAACGAAAAAGGTAGGGTATGTTTAGTGTAGGTTGGGTGACAGCTGCTGTTGTGCAAGTACTGTTGACTGTTAGTCGGTTTGAAGTGGACCTTGGTGCTGATGTTGCCTTCATAGAGGAAGATGTCCACGTCCAAGAAGGTGACGTGAAACGCAAGATGCGGTTCCACGTGAAGTTCAGGACTGAGAATGCGTTGAGATTGTTAAGGAACAGCTCTAGGCTGTCAGCACCGTGGGTCCAAATTAGAAAGAAATCGTCAATGAATCTAAAAAAGCAGTGAGGTAATAGCTGCTGGTTTTAAGAAAGTCCGTCTCAAGCTTGCCCACAAAGAGATTAGCATACGATTGGGGCCATGGCGAGTCCCATGGCTGTCCCTTTGATCTGAAGATAGTGTTTATCTTGGAATCGGAAGTTTTTAAAAAACGTAGAACCATGTGGGCAAGTTGAGTGAGGAACTGCGTGCTGGGCTTGGTGTTCGCTGGGCGCTTATCAAGAAACGATTCCAGCGCTGCTAGGGCCTGGATGATGGGTATGTTGGTGTACAGGGACGTGAACATCAACAGTGACTAGCAAGGCACCGTCCGGCAGTGGGTGTCGAGTCCTCTGAGTTTCTCAAGGAAGTGGAAGCTATCTTTGATGTGGGTGTCCAGGTTGGTGACGAATGGTTGGAGGTGGCTGTCGATGTATGCCGAGATACGTTCGGTGGTGGCGAGTTGTAGCTGGAGACAATGGGTCGACCAGGGTTACCTTCCTTATGGATTTTAGGTAGGAGGTAAAAATACGGGAGTGCGGATTGATTGAGGCGTGAGCGCATTGAGGGTGGCCTCGTTGATGCCCTGTAATTTCCCATGAGAAGTGAGAAACTTCGAGATATCGTTGAGGTGTTGGCGCGAGAGATCCTCCTGCACTGGCCGGTAGGTGGTGGCGTCCTCTAGTTGACGGTGGGCTTCGGCGATGTAAGAGGTTACATCTTGTACCACAATGGTGGATCCTTTGTCTGCTGGCAGGATGATAATGTCCTGGTTCCGCTGGAGGGATTTCACGGCCCTGGACTCTTGGATGGACATGTTGTTAGAGTGCGGCAGTTTCTTGACAAAATCTTGGGAAGAAGCCTGGTAACAACATGTTTGATGAAGAGTTTCCAAAAGGGTGATCCGGGTGTAGAGGCGGCGGTTCCCAATCAGATTTAGGCCTAAACTTGGCCAGGGCAGGGTCAATCACTTTAGTCAGATCCGGGCTGAATTTATTCTCTTCAAAAAGTGTTTGAGCCTGAGGTTGCGCGCAAAATATATATATCTTTCACCATTTTTTCACCACTTTCCAATTTATATGCGTGTAATTATTCGTCGCGGACTGTCGTATTATTCTAGCCACATATCAAACAAGTTCGAATGTACTTATAAACAGACTGGTATTAGTTACTAAGACTAAATTTATAATTTTTTCTGATAGTTACTCTATAACACCTTTTGTTGTTTGAACTGTACTGCATACAATAGTGAAAATTACAACCGTAATTTAACAAAAATTCCCATTTTTAGTGCTTTTCCGTCGTTAAAAAAACAAGATTTTTGTGAATTTCGCTGTTATTGTGTAAGTTACACATATTTTCGCTGTTTGGCGGTGATTCAATTTTGGCATTTTCTGTTCTAGATTTGATCAATTCATGCTCATTTTTTTAAATTGAATGATTTATACATATTTTTCGGTTTTATCGTCAGTAGCAAAATACACGTACCTCTATTTATTAGGTACTAAGTATAGCAGGGGCCTAAACATTATAACACAACACACTGGTAGTAGTTCTGTCAATGAAAGATAATGTGATCAAAGTGAGTAGTGACCATGAGCGACAACCTTGTAATAAAGAGACGCAGGACTACTCTCGGGAAAAATATTTTATAATTTATATTAGACTGTATAAACAAAATGAAAATATAATTGGAAGTAAAATCAGGGAGTGATTAAAGTGATCTCTATGTATAAATTTTAAAACAGTCAATGGTAAAACAAATGACTATGGTCTAGGGGTCTGCGGGAACCCGAAATTTCGGGTAATTTCGGGTATTTTTACATACCCAAAATTCGGGTTTTTATAAATGTAATCGGGTTTTTTTCGGGGTAGGCCTAGGCCTAGGCCTAAATTGCTAACCACTTAGGAGCCTTAGTAAATCGTCAAACACGTTCGCGAAATGGAGAAAAATAAGACTGCTTTACCTTTAAGGTGAAAAAAGCCTGCTCTATTGTTTTTTTCGCGAAATTTGGGCGAAATCGGCAGTTTTTTACCCATTTTCAAAGTATTACTATGTTTTTCGCGAGAAAAAGGCCACTAACCAGCTGGTGAACTGCTGGTGACGTCACACCTCAAATCTCGTCATTTTCAAGGTCGGCAAACATAACAAATACAAACTTTACTTCTTCTTCTTGATCTACGAAGTACCAACGTTTGAAACTGAACGGCGGGAAAATTTAAAAATACGCAAAATTTAAAAATAGTTTGAATTAATTGAATTTTTTATGCAAAATAGATCCTTTTTTTTGAGTTTTTTATACTGAAATTAAAGATTTTTTTTTAAAATTTTAAATTATTTTTTTTTTTTTTTTTTACAGATTGGCTTTGCTTTATTGAAATTGCATTTTTTTTCTTTACCCGTACCCGTCCCGAAACCCGAAGTTTTTATGACTACCCGGACCCGAACCCCCCCCGAACTTAAAAGTATACTACCCGCAGACCCCTACTATGGTCACAAATACACTAAAGAATTACGACCTTTAAGCCACACTTCCTGGCTATTCTTTAAGAGCCAGAAGTGTGGCTTGAAAATGTTTTTTTTTGTGTGTTTTGTGACCCTGATCACTTTTTTCACGTGTTTTTTAACTTTATCAATTCCCACATCAATAAGCTTTTCTAACTTTATCTATAGAGAGCTAACAGAAGGTAGAACGCTGTACTCACTGCACTGTTCTTCTCTGGGCGTGTCATTGAAGAGGAACGCCTCTTACTCAGGTCCAGCTCTTGGAAGCCGACAACGTAGATATCCGGAGGCTCCTCGTCAAAAGCCAGCCAATCAGAGAGCGCCACAGATGGAGCTTGGCCGTTGACGTTCCATTTTACCCACAAACACTCTGCAATCATGCAAGTCATTACTTTAGCTACATGGGTAAATCAAAATATATACTATTACCGTATAAATTTACCTGCATCAATTTTCCCCCAATTTTACTAAGTTAATTAGTTAGGTGTGATGAAGGAATGCCAAAAAAGGGGGGCCTGGATCATGTGAGAAACATGTAGAGATAGGGTAGGAGACCAACAGCTTACCTGAAGTGGAGTAGGCGCGCCGTGATAGAAGACATAAACACAAATAAACAAATAACACTACATTTCAAACGTTTCGGTCTACGTGACCTTCCTCAGTGAGTAGAGAAGAGTTACTGAGGTGAAAAAACTAAAGCTAGGTAGCCGTTGGCTAGGTGGGGGTGGGGTGAAGTGAAAGATGAGTGGGGGGTGTGGAATGGGCGACAGGGAGGGGTAGAGAGGAGGAGAGGGAGGACTACCTAAGGTTTAAGTTAGGTTTGTGGCGCGATTTGCAAATCCATTGGTAGGCCAGTTCCCATCTTCTCAGTTCTCCATCGTGTACAGTGGGAGGGAGTGACCTGATGACACAAACTGTGAAACAGGTCATGAAGGGAAGGCCATGCCCATTGGCATGCAATGCCACAGGTTTCTCGAGGTTCTCCTCTCTTACATCCTGTCTGTGCCCATTCATTCGGGTTCGGAGAGTATTAGTGGTAGTAGGTATTACCACTAATACTCTCCGAACCCGAATGAATGGGCACAGACAGGATGTAAGAGAGGAGAACCTCGAGAAACCTGTGGCATTGCATGCCAATGGGCATGGCCTTCCCTTCATGACTTGTTTCACAGTTTGTGTCATCAGATCACTCCCTCCCACTGTACACGATGGAGAACTGAGAAGATGGGAACTGGCCTACCATGGATTTGCAAATTGCGCCACAAACCTAACTTAAACCTTAGGTAGTCCTCCCCCTCCTCCTCTCGACCCCTCCCTGTCGCCCATTCCACACCCCCCACTCATCTTTCACTTCACCCCACCCCCACCCTAGCCAACGGCTACCTAGCTTTAGTTTTTCACCTCAGTAACTCTTCTCTACTCACTGAGGAAGGTCACGTAGACCGAAACGTTTGAAATGTAGTGTTATTTGTTTATTTGTGTTTATGTCTTCTATCACGGCGCGCCTACTCCACTTCAGGTAAGCTGTTGGTCTCCTACCCTATCTCTACATGTTTTCTCACAAGTTAATTAGTTAAATAATGATAAACATGCATAGTTACAATGTTATTTTATCAATTGAAGTGTCTTGAAAGTAAATTGTAATAAATTCAAGGTCATCTTCTATTTGGATAAATACGACAGATATGTACGTATATATATAAAATAAAATAAAAAACTGGACAGTAGTGTTTCAATCTGTAATACAAAAAAGTAGTTCTAGATACTAGTACCTAGTAAATGCTCATTAAAAGTTATAGGCCTACGTATGTCAAAATAAAATCAGTAGGCCTACCTATTTACTAGGCTATTCTAGATAGAATTGAGGTTTTAAAAAAAAAAATTAAATATTTTAATAGAGTTTGATTTAATTTGAACAAAATCCATTAGGTATTTAAAAGGTAAACTCACTTAACTGAACTTTTAAAAAGTTCTTTCTTAGGCACACATTTCTATTATTATGTCATGATGCTTTTTAGTCTCTCTTTCGGCCCTCCCAACCTCACCTGAGTAGCTCGGTGTAGGTGTAGTGGTCGGAGTGCAGCGACATCTGGTGCCTGATGACGCTCTCCCGCGCCGCGATGGGCGTGGTCGAGCCCCGAGCGATGTTCTGTCGAGGAAGCGCGAGCTCAGGGCTGTCCAAGAGGGGGTCGGAAGACGCGTGTGGCGCCCATGGCTCGTACTGAGCCAGCCACCCAAACTGAGGGGGGGCTCGCTGTTTGGGGATCACTGCAACAGAAGAGAACAAAATATTTTCATTTACTGTATTTACTAGATTGCAAGCCGGCATATGAATAAAAGTTTATCAAACAAAAAATGTAGCATGTAAATTCCTAAAACTTTGCCATCGATTTTAGTGCCCTTTAGAACTGCAAAAACTTGTTGGTTTGTTGTTTTTTTGCTTCACGTCTCACATTAATGCACTAACGCTATTCAAGAAAATGAGTGGTGATAGAGACGATGAAGGACGATTACAAAAAACAAACATGCCTTATGCGGGATTCAAACCCACATCCCAGTGCCCTCATCGTATGTGAATTGTGAAATAGCGGATGGCGCAAAAATGTGTCAAAAAAGGTAGGTTAAGGGTAAGTATTCAAAATGTTCAAAACCCTTGTTAATTCCAACTCGGTTTATTGAAATTTATGTTTAAATTAAACAAGTGATGAAATTCCTACAGAAACTTTAGGTACAGGGACAGGGCTTAATGTTTATTCAAAATAATCAAATGGGGACTTAGAAATCTAGATAGGCCTAATGGATGTCTTAGAAGAAGAGATGTGCCGCTGACATTGTTTTAGATTCGTCCGAGAGAATGTGTGTGATGTTGCTGAATTGTGCGCAAGGTTCTCCGAGCTGCCCACAGAATGCGTATCAAAATGTTGCATTGTCACTTCCTGCCTTACCCAACCTGGGTTATTTTAAAGTAGGTAAATTATAGCACAAACCTTGTGCTATAATGTTTAGACCAAGGAGGTATGAATAATGTAAGGAGACAGCATGTCGCCGTCAAAACCATAGCCACTTTGAACGACAATGGTGGTGCGCGAAAGCCTCGAACCCAAAGCAAGGTCGTCGGTATTATTAGAGCTCATTGTCAAAGCTATGAACATTCCAAAACAAACAAAAACGCAGCACATCAACAAAAATTAAATTTCAACTCTTTATTATTCATTCTCATATTGATACAAGAGTTTTATCAATGTTTCAAGTATAATATCAGCTGTTTCAGTGCCGTCGATGGTAGTCGCCATATTGGTCAGCACCAACGAGAAGAAGTAAATACTGCGAAAAACTATGTTTTAGTAGCCGCCATATTGGTCAGCACCAACGAGAAGCAGCAAATACTGCGAAAAACTCGATCAGAGACGTTCAAAACGGCCACGTTCATTTGTACAGCCACAGATAGCGCATGCTGTCTCCTTACATTATTCATACCTCCTTGGTTTAGACCAGGGGATCTCCCTGCAACAATTCTTTAAAAGTAACTGTGTTAGTATTTTATTTATTATTATTAGATCAGGGGGGCAAGAAACAATTACCAGAAGAACATTTTTGCAAGCAAGAAATTAAATATACATATTGTTGGTTGGGTACATTGTCATAGAAATAAAAAAAGGCTACTTTTAAAAAAATTATAAAAAGAAAAAAAAATTAGTAAAATGTAACAAGAACAAAGTAACTGCTTTGGATTTCAAATCACATACAGGCGTGCACAATACTAAAATGGAGTGTGGTCAAGTGGAAGATGGACTCTTCGTAGACCTATTTCCAGAGGCTGCACTGGAAAAACTAATTCCCGGTCAAGACCAGAGTCAGACACAACTAGTAGTACAATCCTTTACGGAAATAAAACACAAAAGTGATATTTTTCCAGACCAACATCAAATCAATGAGTCGCCAGTTAAGAGATTACGGGGAAAATTGAAAGATTCAACAACTTGTATTGAAGAAAGAAAACCACAACTTTGTTGCTTCCAGGAAATCCCAAAGGAGGGAAATCCTTTGTCACTCTCTCCGGAATGCACGCGCTTACCTTCCAATAAATTAGTGCGCGATAAATTAAACGATTCAGAAACTTGTGATCAACATATCAATCTAGATGCAAAAGAGGCAAACATGCAGTCATTCCAGGAAGCCCCACAAGATGATGAAGCTGGGGAACTTTCACAGCGTCTGGAATTGATGCAAACACTATTTGAGAGACCCAATAAATCCAACATTTCTATAACATGCGGTGAAGACATCACCCCACCTCCAGAAACTAAGAAGCAGGTGTATCGCTTAGAAGCAGTCCCACAAAGAAACCGTCACCGGGAAAAAGAGACACCAACTACAACTAAAAACACCCACAAGAAACCGCGAACGGAGCGGTTGCAGATCGCAGACAGACACGCGAGAGAAACATCTAATCCTTCGACGCACTCATCTCACAGCTCTAACCGACACAGGAAGGCGGTGAACAACGAATCTAGTCATTCTCCCCGTTCTCATACAATCCCACTCAACAACGACCTACTTAACAACACCGCAGCGAGTTCAATGACTATTCACTGCACAAGCTGCACCGTTAACTATGTAACGCCTGACCATCACAAAGGACTTGGCATAGTGTTGTGTGAAATAATAATCATCATGGTTTTTGTATTTTTTATATACTTACGAAAAGACTAAAAAGATTATTTTGGAATGATACTAAATGTTTGTATCACAACTTGACTCAAACTTCTAATACGGACTTGTGTCTTCTACAGCAAGTCTCAGAACATGAAAATATACAATTTAGCCGTCAGACTACCTTGTTTACAATTATTTCATCAATCCTCAGACACCAGTGGCATATCTATACATGTATATACTCTTTCACCCCATTCCCAAAATATGACAGTAACTTGCAGAAACTACAAATATACCCCCTCATGCACAGACTTGTGTTGGTAAAGGTGCGGAGGCAAATATTGGCAAAGATGGCGAAATTGTCTCCGGCGATACTGTTTGGAGATCAATGGAAACCAAATGCATGCAAAACCAGTCCCAAATGACTCGAAAACATTATTCTAGCACTGAAAGAACATTTCTAGGTATAAAACAGCAATAATTTTTTTAATTTTATGTTTTGGGCAACCTGCAACGTAGGCCTATAGTGGTCAAGTCGCAATATTTATCGTCCACTTTGGAGTAGCGGTAACGAGAGGCATTCCTATGCTGAGGGTCGCGGGTTCAAACTTCAAATTTCACTCTAGTTTTAGAACATTTTTGCAATCTTTTACTACATATTTCACGTTTCTTGCTTGCTTTACTGTTTGTTGGTAAAAAAACTTAAAGTTGAAATATTCATTTTCTGATACAAAAAGGTGAGGGTCGACATTTGCGTCACATCCAGTGTAGCCGCAACTTTACCGAAATATCTAGCGACTTGCGAACGCAAGTTTGCTAACGCAACTACCTTTGTGCATACGTTTTTTTATAGTCCTTTGATTTAACATATAGATTTGCGTAAGTCCGCCATTTTTAACGAGACACAACTTTGTGCCGGTAAATCTTTGTGCATGATAGCCAATGCAGGGCTGCCACTGCATGACACCTTCCAAAATAGTTGCTTTAGTTGCCTATAATGTTAAAAAAGTTGCCTTTTAGTTGCCAAAATGCAATAAAATAGTTGCCTACAAGTTGCCCATGCAGCCAAATTCCAAACGATGTATGCAAAAAATCTAAATATCGGGGTAAAATCCAGTTCAAAAAACATGATTACAGGATATAGCCTAGGAGCTCTTTAGGAAAATATTCAATTGAAGTGTGATTAGGGTGACCATATTCCTGAAAATAAAATCTGGGACAAAACAAAATACTACAGCGGCAAAGCACGGTAAATTTGGGGGGAAAATCCCCCCAAAAAATTGTCCCACAAGGATTTTTTTCTGCCTTTTTTAAAGGTAGGCCTACCTTTTTGCCTACCTGCTCACCTATTTTAGTCATATTTGATTGCTTTGAAATGGGATAGGCCTATAGAGGATAGTAAAATAATAAATATTAACAATAGTTTTCGATGAAGCATGCCCCACATCATTTATTATTTTATTGAGTAGGCGGAGGTCTAATATGAAATAATTGTGTAAAAATTATTTGTGTGTTTATACATGCAAGGGCGTCTGCAGGAATCTTGTCCGGGGTGGGGGTGTGGGGGGGGGGAGAAGGGGCAAAATCTCAAGGGCTGTCCCCCAACAATAGCGGCCGCAGGCAAAAATTTGTAAAATCAAATCAGGTGTTTAGAGTGCATTTGGTGCGTTTTAGAAAAAAGTAAAAATTTTCAAATCATGGCTTAAAATAGCATGTATTTTTGTAATTTGAGGAAAAGCAAGATTTGGGTCTGGTAAATCTGTAATTTGGCATTTAATTGAGCGAGCGTAGCGAGCGTCTCCTATTGACTCATATGGCTCGAATGTCTTTTTTCTCTCTCTCTCTCTGTTACTGCTTCGGTACAGGTCGCACCGTTTCTCTGATCGACCTGAAATTTTGCACACATGTACATACCACCTATGCGGGTTGCTGTATAGTTTTTGAACAAAATCCGATCGTTGGTTATAAAATTTTTTTAAAAAAATGTTCCGATCGTTATGAAATTTTGCAGGGTCAATAAGTAGGGCTACAACATTCTCTCCTATTTTACAAATTTTCAGCTAAATCGGTCAAGACCTTAAGTAGTGTAGATAGAAATTACATTTTAACAAAAGTAACGTTACCATGGCAACGAAAAGTCGCACGAGAACTCTGGTCACTATGCACTGCCACCTACAAGTAATCAAAATACTATCGAGGAAGCAGTGTATAATTTGTTATCAAAGAGTTAAAATAGTTTTCCCAAAGAAATGATTTCAAGGTCCTCTAGATGGCGGTGGATTTTATCCATTCTCTCCTATTTTACAAATTTTCAGCTAAATCGGTCAAGACCTTAAAGACTTATTGGTATGTAATATTATGGGAATGTCGTACTCGGGTCGTGTTGCACGTACCGGTGCTCGCTCAACAACGCGACGGGACTTAAGCGTTTTCCTAGTGTATGTACAAAACACATGTGAAGCTAGAATTAGTTGCAAAATAGTTGCTTTTGGAGTATTTTGGCAAAAACAGTTACTGAAGAGTTGCTTCCTAAAAAGTTGCTAAATAGTTGAAAATAGTTACCAGTGGCAGCCCTGCCAATGGTAATTTGAAATTAAAAATAATATATAGCCTAAGCCTAGGCCTATGGTACGCAACTGCAATGAATCGAGTGGTTTTCTCAGAAAAGACAGTCTGTATCATTCTAAACCGCTTCCAAAAGTAAAAACAATTTTATGAAACAATTTACTGGTAGGGTACCCACAGCTCTGAATTTTGGGTGACATATTATTCCACTGACCCCCCCACGCACATGTGACATGCATGGTGCACGGAGCTTTTCAACAAATCAATAATTCTAGCCATGAAAAATACGTAGGCCTACATAGGGCCTAATACAGCTGATATAGTTATCATTTGAAACCGTAAAGAAATTCAAATACTAATTTTATTAATTTTATTTATTTAACTTCTATCATATTCAGTTAAAATTGATTCACAAATGAGTGTTCTTGTATTCCCGCGCACTAGAAAGCGCGACTGAAGATCCCTTTTCCCAGTGCACATCGGATCACATGGAAGTACAAGCCTTGGTTCTCCTCATCTTACTGTGACTCTTATTTTGTGACTTAAGTAGTACGTACGCTCGATGGCTCGGAATATCTCTCCTACGAAGCCACTTGTACGTACGCCCGGCGCCATCTCGAACAGGAGCTTGGCTTTGTCTCGCGACACGTTGACGTACACATCCGACCCGTCCTTCTGTCGACTGTCCGGGTCTGAAATAAGACGTTTTTGTTCAATGCAAAAATTAATAATATTTTTATCCAAAACAGAACAAGTGTCCTAGAAAAAAATGTAATGGTAGAACTACCCCAAAACCCCAACAGTAATTAAGAAATAATTATTTTATCACTTTAAGCAATAAAAAAGTAGGTATTGAAAAAATAAATTCTAATGGAAATAAATTTTTGGTTTTATTAAGGACGTGCCAAGCCCAAGGGTTAGGTCATTATTATGCACCACTCTAGACTAGGGGACAGTGTGGAGAGAACAGAATCATGCTGGTCCTGGCAGAGGGAGTAAAGGGAAGGGGGGATTCTCTTACCGTAGTCTTCATCATTCATAACGTTGGGGAGGTCATCAAGGAAAATGGGGGTACCGGTACCTGATGATGACTGCCAGACTTTTCCTCTAGTTTCAGGGAGTAATACACTTAGGCCAACCTATAAGCTCATCAAAAACTTTATCAAATGGTAAATAACCAGAAAAAATAATAGGCACTGTAGGCCCTACCATGTGTAGTAGCCTGTCCCATGACAGGACAGGTTGGAGATTGGCCAGTGTAGGGATATCCATACCCTCTTTAGCCCAAGTGCTATGTGTGTTTTAGTTAGGGTTTGGGCAACACTCAAGACTGTTGGATGAGTTTGAGCAAACCAGACCAGATGCTGAATGCAGAGGTTTGGTCTGGATCACTTGGAAGCTCCTTATTGGGTTATGGTTGTGTAAGAGTGTGTTTATGGCGAGATCAGAGAACATTTTCCAAAACGTAGGCCCCTACTACTTTTTCTGGTAGGCATAACTGACAGTAACACAAAATAAGTTACCACAAAGGCGGTATCAAATTTGTAGTACCGGTAATTAGGCCTACCCAAGATTGCGTAGTGGACAATTATTTGAAATGTGATCCAATTGCGCCATGCGCTTGCTTTGAAAAAACCTCCGAAACATTCAAATTTTTAAAGAGAAAATTGGAGGTTGAAAGGGGATCCAGAATGTATGTGAAATTAGCTGGATTTATCGATCAAGCAATTTGCAAAGGGGCTTTTAACATTGTAAAAAAAGTTGGCCAGACTGATCAAGACTCACTAAGGAGGGACCCGTACGTACCATAATACAATTCAGAAGTTAAAAAATCGGGGTTCGAACCCGCGTCTCCCACATTCCAGGTAGGTGCCTTAGCCAACTAGACCACCGAGACGGTAACTATTTAACTTCTGAATTGTGGTTGCATTATAGATCTGAATGGATGGAACAGTACTGCAACGAATATCTGTAATGTATTTGTATTAAATATTAACAATTCCACCAACGGGAGTGTTTCCCGACAAACCATATCGAGAAACAGTACGTACCTATTTCGCAGGAGAACTGGTCGTCGACGGGCAGCACAGTCTCCAGCGTCAGATCTGACATGAGCTGGGCAGGCGTACGAGACGTGAGGAACACAAAGAGCGCGTACGTAGCGTCTCGCTCCACGAGGGCTACGAGTCTCGAGACACGCACCCAGCCTTGGAGGAGGCTCGCCTCATGCACATGAGCCAGTCAAGGAATCACACTTAATACTAGTGGGAAACATTATATATTTTCAAGGGGTGGTCCTAGATAATTGAGAAATTACAATTTTCACATTTCAAATATCAAGTTATCACAACTTTGGCCTAGGCCTACATAATATAATCATGTTGTGACTTGTGACAAATAATAATTTAGCCCAATCCATAAAATAGCCTAGTTTTTCATATTAGGTAGGCCCTACCTAGTAGGGGGCCATGTTTTAGAGTTCATTTTCCATTCATCTTGCAAAAGCTGTCTTCAAAATGCAAAATTTAAAATCTTTCACAAAAAAAGCACTGAGTAAATGCCGAGTATATCTAGCCTAAAATTCTACATGCATAGGCCGGAGTAAGGAAGAAACTTTGTGACTGGGGTAACTTTCTAGGCCTATTGAGATTTATATCTCATAATTTTGTAACATTTTGTAGGCTACTAGGCCTACAAAATTCTAAATAGTAATATAGGCATAGGCCTATATGGGTGGACTAGTAAATATTTGGCGAGAGCAAACTAGAAATAGGCCTAGCTTTCATGACTACTTTTTCGGGTAGACCATACCTACAGAAGAAGACGACAAACAATAACATCTTCAGTCACCTTGACAATGTGGTCCAAAGCGGCCACGAAACGGTGTTTCAAGGTATTTTAGTAATAATTTGCCATATAGGCCTAGGCCTACTTACTCGGTCTACCAGAAAAAGTAGTCATGAATGTGCATAACCGAGAAAGCTTTAAACAAATAGAAATAGCTGTTTCAAAGGATTCTGCCACAACATTTTCTCCAGAGCTCAGCTTGGCTTGGATAATTGCGACTTGATCAGTGTTCGGCATTTTTGTAAGCAATCTTATCAGCGGATAGTAGTGTGAGCCAGGTTCACTCCACACTCATTTCTCAATACACCCTGCAACAATTAAAGAAAGTCATGCCAATGTAAGTAATTTCCCTATTTTCTTAGGTAGGCCCATCCCTAACGGTACTTCTTCGGTTGGGGCGGTCCAACTATCTTTAGGCCGCGCCACTCCTCGTTTCTTAAAATATTCTACCTACAAAACCTTTAACGTCCCTATTTTAAATATAAAGTACCTACTTTCAGTTTCAACGCAAAAGGACTTTCGTTTGAAATCGCGACGTTAAAGGGTTTGAAGGTTATTTTTGTTGTTGTTTGTTGTTGTGTTGATAGTTGGACCGCCCCAACCAAAGGAGTGCCTCCCTAACAGTGGCATATCCCCTCCCATGCACTAAGTAGGTATTTGATTTGATTCATTAAAAAACTGTCAAATATGAGAAAAATTCCAACATTTTCCTGCTAATAGGCCTTGAAATATACTTCAAAAACGTGTTTACAGGCGTTCAAAACGTCATAAATATGAGAGAAACCTCCGGCGGCTGGTGCTTTCGCCCCAAGGACAGAACCCTTCCCTATTTGAGTTTGACATATTGAACCCCCCCCCCCCATTATACATTCCTGGATATGCCACTGACACCTGATAGGAATAGCAGTGAATACACAAATAGCAACGTCCAATGTAACTTTTCAAGAGTAGGCCTATAGTCTAGGCTACCTATATGCATCATCGCCTGAATTCAAGTGGACTGCGCAACGTGCCAAAGGCTTGAGTCCTTGACTATAGCGTGAGTGACTTCAGGTAAGCTCACTTAAAAAATTTAGGGAGTGCATTGAACTATAGACCAATTTTCTAATCACTCCTGTTCCAGGTTGCAGAATTTATATTATCAAGGAGACAAGGACGCTCTACAACAGCCCAGCAATTGCTTGCCGTTATCGTTATAACTAGGGGCCTACCAGCCAATGTTGAATCATGGCCAATATTCCATTAGCATTCACAGGCTATCGTAGATCGACCCATTAGGCCCTAGGCCCCAATTGTATCAAATTTATACGTGTTGTAAGCTAGGACCAGGCCTCGATGTTAAAATGTACACCTGCATGAATTTCAACTACGTAATGTGCAATTCACGCTCAGAATGTTTGCGCTATGAACACGGCTAGCCTTCCCCTATATTTAGGCCTAGTAGCATAGCCCTAGGCCTAGGTCTAGACTTTGAGCCAGACCTTTGGGTGCAGTTTTCTTATGAACTAAACCGGGAAGTGTCACTGTCAATCATCAAGACTATCTACAGAGTAGGCCTACACGTGGGCAGTAACTTTACATTGAAGTGACTCTAACAATTAATAGCCTAGGGCCCTAGCCCCTAACTAGGCCTACTCCCTAGGCTCTCGTCAGTGTATAGGCCTAGGCCTAAGCTAGAACAGTGGGTTTGGAATATGGGAAACTTCTTCGGTTCGTGGGCCCCAAAAAACAACAACTTGTTTTATCATGCTTTTTAGTAGGCCTATCGCGTAAAACTATTAAGCCTGTTAGCCTATAGGGTACACACAACTACGTCACGCATCCCGCTTTGAGCCCAACTGATGGACAAGCAACCATCGGTTCGCAAGTGGACGCCTGCTGAACGTCGCACAACTTATCACGCTCCAACTTTTATCCTTTTCATTACTGGGGAAAAACTTAAGAGGAATAATATTTAGCAAATATATCATTCCTTCTAATAGCGAGTAGGCCTACTTTGAATTTTTAGACGCCCGTTAACTTGTTATTTCGATGTACATATTTAAATAAAATTTAAGACTTTTACTTGTTACTTATAAAATTAAATTAAAACAAGTTCAATTGACAAAAACCTAGTGATCGGATTTCGACAAGACCTCTTTTAAAATATGCATGGGACTGTTTAGACAAGAAATAAATAAACTTTCTAGATAGAAAGTGCACAGAACGAAAATTTACAGCATGCATGGTATGTGTTTTCATCTAAAATACGCACTTTTGACGCGCAGATGAGCCGTGAAAAACTGCACGCTATGCTGTAAATTTTTGTTCAGTGCTTTTTCTATCTAGAAAGTTAATTTATTCTTGTCTAATTAGTTAAATGCATATTTAGAGAGAATTCTTTTTGAAATCCGATCAGTAGTTTTGTGTCAATTGAAGTTGAAAAGAATTAAAGTTGTTGATAATTTTGTCATTTATAATGCGTACATCGTTATAACAAGCTAACGGTTCTGTAAAAAAAATCAAAATAATCGCTATTAGAAGAAATGATATGTTTGCTAAATATTAATGAATAGGGTAAAAGTAAGAGCGTGATATTTGTTGAGCCGTTCATCAGGCGTCAACTTGCAAAATGAGGATGCTTGTCCATCAGTAAGATTCGCGGCCACTTGCCGCCGAGCTGTGACGTCACGTGTGTGTTCCCTATAGGCCTAGACCTACCGGTACTTCTTCGGTTCAGGGGCCCCAACTTGGTTTTCATGCTTATTTCATGCTTTTTAGAATCACTTAAAAATATAAGAAAGGCCTATAAAAACTTTAACGTTGCTGTAAACTGGTATGTAAACCTCACCACGGCGCTTCGCGCCCCCCCCCCCCCCCCCCCTCCTAACCTAGGCTTTTCCCAGCAAAAATTGTTTTGGGGCCCCTGAACCGAGAAGTGCCGGCCTACCTACATTCTTGGCGAAACTCCTTTTCGGTTGAAAATCCTAGGCCTAAAGGTTTTGTAGTTTTTTTCGCATCATAAACAAGTTGTTTTTGGGGCCCATAAACTGAAGAAGTTCCGAATATGGCCTAGGCCTAGTTAACCCCAAAACATAGGCCTAGACCTAGGCAGAGGTTGGATGGAGGTGCCTGCCTCCTAGGGCTAGGCCTAGGCCTACCTAGGCCTAGGATGCCTAGACACCATCAGCAGAGTTATGTTGTAGGCAAATACTTAAATACTTTCTTTTAATCTAGAAATATATACTACCTAATTGAGCTAGGGCCTAGGCATACATAATATGAGCTTTGGGTTTACAATGGATGAGTGGTCAAGCCTAGGAAATTGTTAGGCGAGGCTCAAATAATGACAAAACACAGACATTGACGTTCAAGGACTGTAGGCCTATGCCTAATGTCACGGTCATCACGCCTCAGACTAGGCTTATATGAATTAATAACAATTAGCCATATAGACCTATTATTATATTCACTTACCTGTATATAACACTATTATACATTATTTGTAAACCCAGTACAAGAACTGATATGTTTATTTCGGCTATTATACTTTTATTGATGATCTAATTAAGCGTTTTACAAACAATTTTGACATCACGCTCAAGGATTTCGAGGTTAGGTTGGTAGGCATGGTAAGCGCACCGCCGTGATTTAGGTTCGTTTTTTTGTCCTGCCTGCCGTCCGCTGGTGCAGGGTGTAGAACACCAACACGTTTTTCTGTCCCCGTGCAACTTGCACGGGCGGCGTTATTTTGTCCAAGTGTAAACTTACACTTTACCGCGGTGTAAAAACCCAAGTCCGCTTGATCTCCGCTCTTGCGGAGGTTCGTCTAACTCACTAAGGTAGGTCGCCCGCAAGGTGGATTTAGAAGCCATTGTGGAGCCAAATATCCAGCGCTTTTACAGTGAACCATGTTAAACATGCCGTACTACAACTACGTTACTAGTTTTTACCACAAACCATGACGGGGTTGTGCAGCTGTTAAGTTCTAGACATTCTTGAAATGGAACTAGAATGTTCAATTTCCGAAATCTCCTCGCAGAAAAGCCAAATGACTACGAAACTCGAGGCGAGATCAGTGGGCGCCAACTTTTTAAAATATTCAAATGTAGGCCTCCCCATTTTAGAGAACTTACCCTACTATAAACATAAATGTGGGTTTTTCATATATTTTTCTGATTTAAACTGGGAACCATTATTTAAGAGTATGATAAAAATTTTTATGTTTCTAAATAAATACTAGGTTTTCAAAGGCCAAACGTAGCATAAAGTGCCCAATTGTTCAATTTATATTGCTAAAATATAAAATATTAGTGCACAATAATTTAATTAGGGGTGGACTGGTATTTAAAACAACATTTTAACAATGTTTAAATTATTCATGGTGTTATATGCCATTGAAAATAAACTTTAAATTTAAAATACCAAATTTGGATTAAAATCCATTTGGTTAATTTCCCCTCTTTTTCTCAGGTCTCTAAAATTGGTACCATACATTTCGGGGGCCAGTGTCGTATTTAGGCCTAGGCAACCTAGGCAGCTGCCTATAGGGCGGTAAAGTTTAGGGGGGCGCTTTTCCCCACTTAGGTCCTAGGGCAAATTTCGACATTTTTTTCACAGAACTGAAAATTAAAAAAATTTAAAAATACTTTTTGCATAAAAATAAGTTAGTAACTTTTTTCGGCAGTATGATGTAATTTTATATTTTAAAGCGTGTTTTTGGAGCTTTTAAAAGTAAAAATTTTGCAAAAAATATTTACCTGCCAGTCCTTCGCACGGCTTAATATTAGCTTTTTTAGTTTTTTTTTATCCCGATCCCGTACTGTTTTGTTAGGGGTTCGTAAATTAGGAATCTTGCTGCTGCAGCTCCTGAGACAGACAAACTTTGTTGCAGAGAAGGTGCTACTTGTCCAGTGATAGGTCTCTAAAGAAAATAAAAGTGAAAACTGTTACCTAAACTTTATTTTAAATTGTATTAAGGGGGGGGGGGGGGGGGGGGGGGGGGGGGGCGTCGGCCCAAAAATTTTAAATTTCCTAGGGGGCGGTCCACTACCTAAACACGGGGCCCTGATCGGGGTTTTAAAAAATCCAGGTTTTTATAGAAGAAGCCCAGCCTGGGTGGGTTTAATCGAAAATACGGATTTATGTGGGTTTTTTTATTTTTTAATTCATATTATTTTTATAGCTCAAATTGAAGTGAAATATTCCACACAGCCTATTAGAATTACCCATTATCCTACTCCAAGCCAAGAAGATAATTATATTGAAATGAAAATCAGATATAACTGAGTGGGGAGACTCTAATACAATTTATTTTTTTATTTATTTTTTAGTAGGTAGATATCAAAATGAACTTAATTCGAATTTGGTCAAGTAGTTTTGAAATTAAATTAATATTTTCATCAACAAGAAGTCCCATATTATTTATATTTCTAAGTATAGGCCTACGCCTACCTATGTCTTTTACCTAGATCCAAATCATAACCTTGTTTCCTTGATTCCTAACTCTAATTGAAGAATATTTCTGAAAAAACAGCCCTGGATCCATCGTAACAACCCTGGTAATATTGAATAATAATCTCTCTCCCTTTCAAATTAGATGTTAAATTTGACAATGAATACATGTTTATTTTAAATTTAAAAAAATATAATATTTAGAGTTTATTTAAATTTAATGAATGCTTTCCCATATAAAACTCTAATTAATTAATTCTAACGCCCAAAACACTGATTCACTTTTTGATTCAGCCATATGTTCACTTCTTACAAAAGTTTTTTTTTTGAATTTTGATTTGCTATTATTCTGTGAAAAGTTTTGATAATTTTTCATAATATTTATATTATGTAATAATAAACAATAATAATAATAATAATAATACAATAATAATAATAATAAAAATAATAATATATAATAATAATAATAATAATAATAATAATAATAATAATAATAATAATAAAGTTTTATAATCCTAATTTGGATTCAAATTATTAATAATAAATCAATAATATGATCGCATGTCTTTGGATATGCATAATATGACTGATTCTCGGCGCTCGAAGACCGTGCATTGTGTTTGAATTCGCGCCGAAATTGCTCTAGCCGGAGACAACATGGCCGCCCCATAAGAACGTGATTGGAACGGACTGCGATGACCTAACCTTCTAGGTTCGTCGGTACACCGACTCTCCGCTAGGAGAATCAAGCAGACCTTGGTAACACCAGCTCCAGAGGTGAGTGTGCGGTGTAGTGCAGTGAAAAGATGGCGGCAACTTAAATTGAACTGTGTTTTAACGTAATGTCAACATTTCTTGTAGGCTTTATACCAGAAATAATATCGTTTTATATTACACACATTATTATTTCATACAACGTAAATAGAAATCAAATTGTACAGAATTATTTAACTGATCAAATGATGCTACACCAAAGCGTTTTTTGTCTTGCTGTAGTGTTACTACACTACGACGTTTTCCGGTCTACACCCTACACCAGCACCACAGAAAAGTGCAGGACAAAAAAACGAACCTGTTATTTACATCAAGAGAGTGGTGGAAGTTGGAACACCGGGATTTTTGGCTTCTTTCAAAAAATAATTTACTAGAAATAAATTTTACAAAATACAAAATTACTTTTGTAAACAGTTAACACATATAAGCAATTAAAAAATTAAGAAGGGTAATCGGACACTATTATTTCCTTGCAAAAAATATTTGTGCTGATCGGGTTAGTAGGCTACCTTATTGGACTTACATTTTTCCCAAAGATAGAGATTTATTTTGAAACTGAGGGTGGTAATAACAAAATTGTACGTTGTAAATGTATTGTATGTTTTGGAAGACGGATGATTAATAAAGAATTTGAATAATATACTTCATTACTTTATATTCTTTTCGAAGTTTAAAATTTTTCATATCAGCTTGATAATGACAAAATGTTATATTATGGTCGAAGCATTGTGGGCCAATTTGCTATCTATTGTATAGGGCCATCAAATTCCAACTCGCAACCTTCTCGTGGTTTGGCCCGTGATTAGGGGCGAGCTCTGGGTTGTCGTCGGGGAACCCCTTCCCTTTGACTACCTCCCCGACGGCGACGACAATGACAACACGGACGGATGATGACACAAGATGGAGACGACCACGACGTGGGGGAACCCCTGCCCTATCCCCATATATGCTTGTGGCTGGTTCTGACCAGCACAGGCCTGCCCACCCCTTGTCCCCCCGCGTCATCCCTTACGTCCCTCCCTTCGTCTCGATTAGCCAAGTTGCATAACTATGAGACGTTAAAGCAATATCCAATTAATCAATCTATTATATATGTGGGGTAATTCCCAAATTAATTATACTATTCAACATTTGTACACACAGAAGAACAAGAAGTACCCAAGACTACTTGATTCTTCAATGCAGGCCGACTAATCCTTCACCAAAACCTAAATTGGATTCTTCACATTCAATTAAATTAAATTCAGTCTTTATTTAGCGACACTGCGCTAGTAGCCATACAGACATAGTAATATTAATAATATTTGAATATTGACAGTTTTCTGGTAAAGTTGGCTCAGGCAACTTGTACACACAGAAGAACAAGAAGTACCCAAGACTACTTGATTCTTCGATGCCGGGACTAATCCTTCACCAAAACCTAAATTGGATTCTTCACATTCAATTAAACTAGGAAAACGCTTAAGTCCCGCCGCGTTGTTGGATGAGCGTAATTGGTGCATTGAGCTGCCATGTGTTATGCGGATTTTCTGTTGTTCTGTGAAAAAATCATTACTAAGTTGAATATTTTTTAAAAATTAATTTAAATTAAATAAAAAAATAAACTTTAATCTTTAATTTATTTAATTAATCGTAATTTTAAAAAAAGAAAAAAATCGTAAATTTTCGATTTTCATAAGAAATAATTATTCGATTGTACTCAAATTTCAACACGAATATATTAATTCATAAAATTAAGGTTCTGTGAAAAAATCATTACAATCGGATAAAGCATGTAGGTGTCATAAGTCAAAGAACTTTTAAAAAATCGTAAAATTGCGATTTTTATGAAAAATAATTTTCCGATTGTGCTCAAAAACGTGGCATTTTCTAAGTTTCAGAGTTTTTCGAAGGCCTCCATAAAATTTCATCTCAATCGGAGTTCGGTTTAGCCGAATCGTGCGGACAAACAGACAAAAATCAAAAGAAAAAAAGAAAAAAAAACTTTCCCCGGATTTTTTCTCCAGTGTAGTGAAATGGAATCTTTGCTTCGCTCGCTACGCTCATCCAATTAAATTCAGTCTTTATTTAGCAACTCTGCGCCAAAGATTAGTCTGCGCTAGTAGTCGTACAGACATAGTAATATTAATAATATTTGAATATTGACAGTTTTCTGGTAAAGTTGGCTCGGGCAACTTTGCTATACAAGTTCCAGCCAGGCAGAGCAAAGTTGTGCACAGGGAATTTTATACAGGTCCAATCCATCATGAGCTAGGGCCTATGGAGTAATCTTCTGGGGCAGTGTTAAGAATTCATTAGGAAGTTTTAGATCTCAAAAAAAAATAGCATCAAGACAAGAAAGACCTGCAGACAGATACCTATTCTGGGATTTGAAGATTTGATTTGAATACCCTGCCTTGCCTCTTCGTGTGGAATGTGTGACAATCCATTAAGGAGAACCTTGGCTACTTCAAAGAGGGGAAACAAATCCATGGATATGCCGCAAGAGCCACTGGTAATAAAGCCTTCAAACTCAATCGTCTGAAAACCACATCCTCGGGATTTTTTTTGCATATGCAGAGAATCATTTCTCCCCCCCCCCCCCCCTCAACCAACGTGTAATACTGTTTTTTTACTGTGGCGATAATTATGCAAACACAATGGCGTAAGTGTAATTTATTAATATTATATTTCTATATTTTAGTTAAGTTGATTTGTTCATTTACCGGTACTTTTTTCTTTCTTTGACGTAGACGCACAATTTTGGTTTGACTTTTGTCTACTACTTTGTTTTCTGCGGACTTAGTGGCTTGAGTTTTATTGACAATGAGGTGGTTTCATGCTGGGCACCAACACTCGATATTATTTGCAATTGCAGGTCATGTCGATTGTATCCGGAACCCAAGATCACTATGTTGGGTGGGGGTAGATTTACATGCAAACATTGAGATTTAGATTTGCCCCAATCATTATGTAAGAACCTAGCGTCACCCCCATCTATTGCTACATTACTCTGTAATTAAGTTTTTAAATAAATAGTAAAGTGGGGTAGAAACTTTTTAACAATATACCAGACAACTAGGGATGGTACGTTTACCAATTATCCTTGATAAGTAAACGATTTTTATTTTATGCTGTTTTTATCCTGTGCGCGACCAGCCGAACTGTGTTTTCTCACGAACCAATCAACAATCATTGTTGAATTCATACGTGCAAATAGTCTCCAATTTCAACACCCTTCCCGCCTTCACATCGGCAGGTTTGAGTCATCGCAATCTCGTAGACCTACAGTCAAACGTCATTACGACCGTGCAGAACACTAATTTTTTAGTGTTTCTGTGCTCCGATTACGAAATTCACCGCATTGGCATCTATTTAGTCTCGAGTGCAACCGATATTGTATAGTTCGCTCAAGGTCAAGCCTTGTTTGCCGCTATCTCTAAGCCCCCCCCCCCCCAACCCGTGCCGAATTCTACATCAGATCATTCAACAATCTCACTCTCATTAGGACTTCATGTTGTCACGTAATAATAAATATCGGACACTAAAGTAACACTGTAAATGAACGGGAAAAACACAGTTAAACTACCCGGTATCAAAGCATCTGCTGACATCAAACTTCACAAAGACAATGCTGAATATGAGACGGACCATAGCATTGTTCGCGCCACCACAACAATCACAGCGACCGCCACGCATGGTTATGACGCTGTGTATTGTCTGTACTGTGTCATACCTTGCGATTGGAAAAACCCGTTTTGAGTGGCTAGGAGCTATATCACAATTCATGATTCAGGAGAAAAATTTTGTTGTTTCATCGTTGATGAGTAATGTAAACCAACCCTCGAAAAATTGCGAGGTAATGGACTCGCCGGGTCTCAAATCCACTCGCCACGAGGTTGGCGTGGCAATCCGTGGTCTGGGGCGAAGCCCCAGCTGCCGGAGGCTGAAGGCGATTTTTTTTTGAAAAGTACCCCTAGTTAAGTGACCTGAAACACGTTTTTAGGCAAATTTCAATGGCGAATAAGGGTTAAATAGGAAGCCAATATTGTGATGTAATGACTAATGACACTCACAAACACTGGACATAAATCATTAATTATTGTCAAAAATCACATGACTTGTCTCGCAAAACAACTCAATGTATAACACTGATCTGTCTATAACACCAACACGTATCCTGAATTTGCTGCTAATACAAACCTTCCTTTTGTTTGCATGCGACTAGTGCCCAACTGTCCGCCGGCATGTCATAAAAAGGCCCATATTTGTGGGTCGAGTCTTTGCCCTGCTCATTGTAGTTGGTAAGGTTTGAAGGATTGGTGGTGTTGGCGGGTTGGGTGGGTGGTGGTTCAAAGTGCCGACAACTTCATTTTCTCGGTTGCACTAGGACTGCCGCTTCTCGATATTTAGAAAAAAATGAAAAATAAAAGTTTTGATTTGAATTGCTTTGAGGGATTTACCAGTGGTATTGAGACAAGGGATTAAATATGTCAACTCGCCAGGAGACTTTTGTAACTCGCCAGTGGCGAGCTGGCGAGTGGATTTTTCGAGGGTTGATGTAAACGTGTACCTACACTTTTTTTGGCCAGGGTATAAACGTTTAGTGAAATACACGCTTTCTGACATCCCTACAGACAACATTGACAGAACCAGAGAGTTAAGGAAGTTCAAGTAAACATTAAAACAGTTATTATTTATTATTATTATTTAGTTATTATTATATATTTAACAGTCCCCCACTGAAAATCAGTTCTATAACTGAGTGGGTAGACTCTAAATAAAATTTATTTATTTATTTAATCCAGAAATTAAAAAAGTCCGCCCCGACCGGGACTCGAACCACGGATCTCCCACATTCCAGGTGAGCGTCTTAACCCCTAGACCACCAGGACGGGTACATTTTAATCTCTGAATTGTAGTTGAATTGTAGTTGGTCTCAAAGGATTATTACAGTGTTGACGAGTTCCTACTAGACAAGATACTCTAGTTGCCTATTTTTGGGCTTGTGCTGTGTGAAATTAGTGAATGGGTTTGTAATTAATGAACAAATGTTTTAATTAAACTGTATCAAATTATTTTTTAATCTGTAGACAAGTTACAATACCCATCTGCATAGTCTCAGGGGTTATTTTTGTATGCTTTTAAAATTTTAACAAATAAAGAAATAGGTAGCTTAGGCCTAATTGAAAAAAAAACTGATTTACAAAAGAAGGACAATTGGGCTTTGCACTGCACCTTTCTTACACTCGTAGCGCCACCGTAATTAGTAATTAGTGATTACTACATAGCATTAAAGAAAAATACATGACAATAGGAAGCAAATTAAACGTTTTAATAATATTGTGTCACGAATGACATTTACCACCAACTAAAAAATTAGTACACATATGAGTAGTAGTAGGCCTAAAGGAGGCGACATAGTAATAAATATTGTGTTTAAAGAAAGGCACGTGTTACATTTTCCAGCGTAATACTTGAAAGTGGTTTTAACCCGAACGTAAAAGCCACCATTCTGTTAACTACAAAATCCATTGTACAAGTTTTAATGAAAAGAATAAGTTATTAAAAGCTTAGGTAATATCATCAAATTAATGTGTTAAGATGATCAAAGTGCTAACAAATTGTGAATAAATATTAAATACCCAATCCAACAACACACAACAAATGTATGAGCACGACAATTTTTGTAAGAATTTCGTTAGCTAGACCTACTAACTTGGGGATTTATTTAGACAAGAAATCACAACACAATGTAAGAATTGAGTGAAAGCGTAAGGCAAAAATTGAGATTAGAATGTTTGATGTTAAGTTAAAAAGAACCATTTTGTAATCCAACTCATTCTTGAATGTTGCCTTTCCGCTGTTGCACCATTTCCCGGATGTTGTCTTCGCTCTCCTTCAGAGTGCGCTCCAGGTAGCTCTTGTTGCCCTGGAAGAGATTCAGTTTCATTTAAGACTGTTGACTGATAATAAAAACATTTTGGTTTTGAATATTAAACAGTTTCATTTCCAAAATCTTAGGAGGATTTTGCAGCATTTCGTAACTACTAGTACTAGTAGGTATCTGTTTGATACGCCTTCAAAATTGTATGTAGGCCTATAGGCCTAATAGATTTTCTTTTCCTGAACACTTTCAGTTTAAAATTATGTAGGCCTATAAGAAAAAAAATCAATTAAAATCAACTGAATTCAGTGAATTGAAATTATCATACAACAATTATTAACAGTACCGGTAGGTAGGCGTAGGCCTACTGGAAAACCGTGGCTTAAGGTAAAAAATATACAGTAGGCTTCCTACCATACTTTAACTTGATTGCAAGCCGATCCCTGAATAAAAGGTCATACTGTATTTATGCGAGTATAGGCCTCGGGTATATTTGAAATTGTCAAGTTCAAAAAGTGGGGTGCGGCCATTATGTGAAGCCATTTATCAATATAGTATTTATATCCAAATCTTTAAAATCTGAATGGTCAAAATAAGAGTGCGGCCTTTACTCGAGGGCGGCCTATAAGCGAGTAAATACGGTATAACATAATCGCCCAACCTAAAACATAACGTCCGGAAAAACCACTGACTACAATCAAATAAAAGTCTAAACTCGAGGATCCAACTGTTTTACAATGAAGATATGACATTACCAGTAGGCCTACTTGAAGTGAACTTGTAAGTTGTTAAGTTTCAATCGACCCCATACATGTCATATCAGAATAAGTGTAAAGATACAATAGGCTGGATAAGGAGAGTGATAAAGAGATGATAAGAGTACCAACAGCTTACCTCAAGTGGAGTAGGTACTAGGTAGGCCACGATAGAAAACATAACACAAAGACAAACACAAAAACTAGCCTACATTTAAATTAAACAAAACGTTTTCGGTCCACTAGACCTTCCTCGGCGAGCGGTGAGAGAGTGAGTTGGCGAGTCTCACCGCTCACTGAAGAAGGAAAACGTTTTGTTGATGTTGTTTTTGTGTTTGTCTCCGTGATGTTTTCTATTGCAGCCTACCTACTCCACTTTGGGTACAAGCTGTTGGTACTCGTTATCTCTCTATCACTCTCCTCAAAGTAGAATAAGGTCAAGCTAAGTTTACCTGGATCGGTCTTTTTTTATCAGAAATTGAACCTCCCCAGCAATTAAACATTTATGTCATTCACACGATCTGGCCTTTTGCCATTCCTTTCAAACTGATAGGCCTATATATTTAAGAGTGATAGACCTGTACTAGGCAAGGCTATACATGTTTTATGAACTATGTTCCAAATGTTTGACTAGGACTAGGTTAAATGCTTTAAACCACTCCAAGCTGGCAGTTGGCAATGTAGAGGGTGTTGAGATCTTAGTTTTTAGGGTTGCACAGTATTCGACATACCTGTAGGCCTAAGTACCAAAATAAGTGCGAAGATGGGCAGAAAAATGATGCAACAATGTCAAACTTACCTCCAAGGTCTTTATTTTTTCATCACACTTGGTCATTTTATTCTGCAAGTTCTCTCGTATTTTGCTAAGGTCTTGTAATACAAACATTCTTCCAATACTCTGGTAGGTCCGCACTTTAGGATCAAGGGCCTGAAAGATAAAAATAATTTAATATGCCTAGGCCCGGATAATAGGTAGGCCTACCGGTACGCAATTTGTACCTAAGTAGGCCTATGCCTAAACCTGTAACAAGCAAGTACCTAATGGAAAGATGAAAGGAGGAGTCGAGAAATGAAGGCAGGGAGGCCTACGAAAAGAACGACCTTGGGAAATGGAACATAGGGCCTACCGAAGGAAGATAACATAACAACAGCAATGTTCCGATTGGAGGCCGAGCATGACCTGCTGGCAAAACATCTCCATAAGTTACATTTGGAATCTTTTAATCGGATAAGTGCAGATTATGTAACGACCATTACAGGACAGACGGCACCTGCTTTATGTGCTGGATTAAAGGAAGTGATTGATGAACTGCCAGATGGCATGGACAGTAGGCGGAGGCCTAACGAAATGGAGACCCATGTCTCTACTGGGTAGCTAGATGCATGACATAATAGGCAATGACATAATAGGTAAATGGGAGCACATGAAAATAACAACAAACTGCTGTAACCAACGTATTTCTTGGAACTTGTTCCGTTGGGGGGTCCAACTTATTTTTGTAATATTTTAATGCAAAATCAACACGTATGGATTCGTATGGGTTCACAGCCGCCCCCCCCCCCGCACTGGAATGTATTGTAGACCTGTCTACTCACCGATATCTCCTTATCAGTGAGAGTTGCATGTTTCACAGTCCGCTGCAAGCTATCAATTTGCAGGTCAGCAAATATCAACTTCTCTTTTGTCTCCAGCTTTGTTGTCTGTAGCTCAGCAAAAGCCTAATGAAGTCGAAAATTAGTGTTACATGTAGAATATCCCTAGGCCTATTACCATAGTCAGGTCCTACAACTAGCAAGCTAGGCCCTAAAACTTTCAGTAAAAATGCTGTATAGCACGGAGCGCCTCACCATCACCACCCACCCACCCCTCCCTACTAATCTACTTTTTGGATGAGGCGCTATACGGCATAATTACCAAACTTTCAACTGACTAGGGCTAGGTAGCCTAGACTAGGCTAGTAAGGCCGCGTTCACATAACTTTGGTTTAGTCTTCAAGAAATTGTTATTGGTTGTTATGGTAACAAGAAATCCGATAGCCTATCCTGAGGGTTTTAGTAATGCCCAGTTTCATATAAAGTCGTAAGGTTTAGTCGTAGTCGTATGGTTAGTCCTAGTCGTAAGGTTTAGTAGTCGTCATGGTTTGTTGTTTTGTTGTTTGCTTTTTTGCAATTTGATGTTTCGATCTCTGATTCGTAGTCGTAAGAATTTGTTGTTTAGACATAAGAAGATGAACATTTTCAGTTTTGTTATGACAACGACTACGACTAAACCATAAAACTAAACCTTGTGACCGTGGTGTGAACAATAACATGTGTTTCATATGTTTCATCTGCTTCTTACGACTAGGACTAGGACTACGACTACTGTAATGAACTCACTTGACAAGGTTTAGCTTCTAGCATCCATCTTTATTCACTACTTCACTTTGGTAAGTCAGTGCTCCCAAAACTTACACACACACATTAAATACACTACATCATTCCCTTTTTCTCAAAGTGATTTGAAACTACAAACTAGGTACCCCAATATTATATTGAATGGATAATAAATTTATAATGTCTTTGATCTTCACTTCTTCTTATGTAATCACTAATTATGGTTATGATTGAACTAATACTACGTTTCATTAACACAAACATAATAAACTTCCACGTTGGTAAACTACTGATGTGGACAAAACTATTTTGTTATTAAACTACTAATAATCGGAATTGTCAATGAAATGAAAGGACACCTCACATAAATCATTAATCTTCTACAGTTGATGGGTCACTCATCCAAAAACCGGGGGTCTGCGTTGGGGGCTCGGCTGGCCTCTTCGCTCCACGGTTCCCTGGTCGGAGCGGGGTTGATCTGTCTCCTGCTACAGGTCTAGGAGACTGTGGAGACAAGGAACATCTATGTTTTGATTAATTGTGACTATAGGAGGAGGGTGATGATTGTTCTCCAGTGAGGTATTTGCGGTTGGTCGGGAACATGGTTCTCGGGATTTTTTATATGTGTCGAAGGGATTGGATTGAGTGTAGGGCTTGCAGGGTTGTGGGGATAGTACTTCGAAAGTGGCTCACGTTCCGACGGTTTACTGTGCACCGGCTGGCGAACAGATCGTCACGGCGTTGCCATCCCTCTCAGTAACCCGAACGGTACTGTGTTATAGCGTGTGTGGTAAACTTGTTCCCGTTTCTCTTGACGCGCCAACACGTAGTCTCCTACAGATTTTGTCGTGCTTACTGCCCCTCGTCTTTGATCGATGTATGTTTTCCCTAACTCCTTCTTTTCCCCTGCCCCGATCTCGGAATTCTTCATCTGGATAGGTACATGATTGTATACTTGGAACTTTGTCACGAAGCTCTGCCAAACATCAATGAAGCTGGAGTGGCAGCCCGTTGTAGAAGGGGGGTTGTTCGATAGAGAAAGAGATATTCTCTCAAGGCAGTCTTGATGTTTTGATCAGCTGCTGCTGCTATGCGAAGTCTCTTCATTATGGACCGATTCTGTCGCTCCATTTCGCCTTCCCTGCGGCCCTCTGGCGTCGAGTATCTCAGCTCGATGTTGTTGGTGATAAATAATCATGGAAGTCGTTGCTAGTGAAGTATGCCGCATTGTCCAATTTGATCGATTCGGGTAGTCCGAATCGTGCGAAGATTTCTTCTAAAAGGTCGATATTTTTAGCGGTTGTGACGCTAGGTGATAGCACGGCCTCGGGGAATCTTGAATAGTAGTCGATGACAACGAACACGTATTGTCCATTTGGGAGCGGCTCCCAAGTAGTCTATCGCCAAGTCTTGCCACGGTCTGTCTGGTAATCTGGTTCTAATCACAGGTCTGGGCGGCTGGGTGAGCTGACCACCCTGGCACCCATGGCAGTGTCTGCAGAACGTTTCCACCCTTATCTAATGTTGGCCACCAGACTTTTGACGCAATTTCGTTTCATCAAAAAACCTATGCCAGGATGCCCCTGGTGTGCTAGTTCGAGCACCCTGTCTCTTAGGTTTGTAGGTATGAATATGCGGGTTCCTCGGATACCGTGGATTGGTACACGCATAGTTCACTTTTGATGAGTTTGAATTTTCTTCAGCTCACCCGGCCATGTGTCGGTTTCGATGCTCCCCTTAATAGAGATGTTTCCTGGTCTTGTCTGGATTTTTTTCGATTTCTTCCAGGCTCATAGCTTTGGGAAAGCTTGACTTGCTCCCCATCGAACATGATGATCGGGATTTTCTGTTGTTTCGGTATTCCTCGAGTTAACTGATAGTCTCGACAGTGGATCAGCAATATTGCTTTCCTGGCTGGTATTCTCCCTTGTAGTTATAGCACTGGAGTCTAAGCCCCCATCGCTCTACTCTCGCGCATGGCTTGGACTTGGTCCCGAAAATGAATTTGGAGTGGTTTATGGTCGGTAATCAATGTAAACTCACCCCCGTACACGTAGTGGTGGAATTTTTTCGCACCCCCATACCAGTCCAAGTGCCTCGCGTTCGACCTGACTGAACTTTTTCTGGGCATCTGTGAGTGACCGCTTGCAAAACTCTATTATCCTTGGCCCATCTTCCTTTTTCTTGAACTAAGACGGCCCCGAGCCCATACGGGCTAGCATCTGCGATGACGTCGTCGGTGCTCCCGGTGTATAGAATCCCAAAGTTCTTGGTCTGATAACATTTCCTTAATATTGTTGAACGCATCCGTCTGCTCCTGCCCCACTTGAAGCTACGTTTTGTCTCAAAAGTCGCCTCAGCGGCTCTGTAGCCGTAGAATAGTTGGGAAGGAACCTGGAGCAGTACCCTGCCATACCAAGGAAACTTTCAATTCCTCTTTAGTTTTGGGTTTCCCCAAAGTCCCGGACGCCAGTACTTTGCTATGTAGTGGCTTGATCCCCTGACTGGAAATCAGGTGCCCTATGAAGTCCACTTAGGTTGCTGATCTCACACTTGTCTGGATTAAGTGTGAGCCCCTTCTCTGCGAATGTCTGCATCACAATCCGCAGTCTGTGGTGTGCTGTGCTTGGGTTTTCCCGTGAACGATGAAGTATCTATAAAGACGCATACTCCTCGCACTCGGCTACAACGTCTTCTATTAGCGCTGAAAATATTTCGGCGCGCGCAGTTGATCCCAAAAAATAGCCTTTTGTACCCGTACACCCCTGCGCTGGATATAAAGGTTGTTATCCCTCGTGACCCCGTCGAGCTCAATCTGGTGGAACGCAGAGCGAAGGTCCAACTTACTGAACACAGTGCTTCCTCGTAGTTCCGGCGTTATCTCTTCAATGGTTGGTATCATGTGTCGCTCCCGTACAATTGCCAGCGTTGGCAACCTCATGTCGACACATAGTCGCAGCTTACCTGAATTGGTCTGAGTTCAACACACCGGTGAAACCCACTCTGCTGGGTTTACGCACCTCCTCTATAAGGTCATTAGCTAGGAGTTCTTCTATTTCTCACTTACTTCGTCTTTAGCTGGTGAGGGTCTTCCTGACTGGCAATGCCACGGTGTGACCATCTGTCTTAATGCAAAGTTTCAACTAAAATCTTTAAGCTTACCTACGCCGGTGAAGACAGTTGGGAATTCTTCCTTAACCTTTGCGCGTAGTCTTTCTTGCAGTGTAGAATTTCTTGCAGTGTAGAATTCTCTTGCAGTGTAGAAGTCTCTTGCAGTGTAGAATTCTCTTCTTGGGTGGGCCTGGAACTTATTGCATTCAGAGGAAACCCGGTTTTTAAAACGCCCAGGTCTCTGGCAGAACTGCTCCCCCAAAAGCGGTTTCTCCGTCACCGTCTACCCCGTAAAATATTGTTTCTTGGGCCTTTTCCCCTCCAATTTTTACTTCTGTGGTGAATTTGCCTAATACTTTAAGGGTTTGGGGGACTCCCATAAGGAAAAAAGTTTTTTTTAGTGACTGTACATTTTTCCCCCTTTATTTATTCTGCTTGCAAGTCTCCCATGTCTCCTATCTAGGACATTACAGGAACCCGAATCAATCATCAGCTTAAATTTAAACACCTCCCCCCTTTAGCTTTTATGAAGCAATCTTTTTGCCCGATCTCCCTCTAACAGCAAAGGTGTAAACCTTGGGGTTCTTCTTCTTCTCCTTCATTTAAATTATGGACTTTTGGGCCCCCTTTTCCCGTGAAGAAAACTTTTTATCTGTCTATTTCCCTGTTGTCACCCTTTGGGTTTTAAAAGTTTAGCAAAGTGCCCCTCAATACCGCACTTAAAACATTTCTTCCCTCTCGCGGGACATTTCGCGTCGCGCGCGAGATGGTTGGTATTACCGCATCGATAGCATGCTAGCCCCGAGCCAGGCCTACCGGAAAGCCGGTTGCTTGACTGGCCGGGCGATGACGTCACCCGTGCGACGTTTCAGCCTCGCCGAAATAGCACGTTGTGTGCAGGCTTCAATTGCTCTTGCGAATTCTCTTGAGCCCTATCAATTTGTTAAACCCGTCTCCCCCTTTAATGAAATCTTTACGTACCTCGGGTAATCGGCATTTCTCCCTCAGGTTGGTCTAGGATATTATCTTCCTCTTATCCCCAAAGTCACAGTAACAGCTCTGGCCTCTCAGACGCGTAATAAACTGGGCCACCGTTTCCTCGCCCTGCGTCATTGCGCGGAAAAACTTGGCGCTGGTGGGCGAAGCAGGTTTGGGGGTTTGAAAATGTTCGTCCAACACAGACTTGCATTTAGCATATTCACACTCACCGTGGCTACTTCTCGGCTCGCCGACGGAAGTGCAAACCAGATGTCTGTACAGCCGCCCCGCTACGTGTAGTAGTAGAGCCCTTTGTCTTAGTCCCGAAGTTATGCCCTTCGACAAGACGTACAAGTCCAAACGCCCTGAGCCAGCGGTCCCATCGCTGTGAGGTGCTGGGTGGGTCCACGCCGGGCACGAAAGGTTTGATGCTGGAGTTTTTCTGAATCCATTGTAGCTTACGTTGCACGCTCGCTCGTATTGAAACACTGTTTTACACTACCGAATTCAATCACTGTTTCGTGTATAACACGAATTGAATCACGGGTTTTTTCGTCGCCCAAAGTAATGAACTCACTTGACAAGGTTTAGCTTCTAGCAAACCATCTTTATTCACTACTTCACTTTGGTCAGTCAGGCTGCCAACTTACACACACACATTCAATACCTACAACTACGACTACGACTTTATGTGAACTGACCATAATATTACAAAGGTGAAACAATTTTAGAGTAGGTCTGGTTTAAGATCATGATGTTTATTGGACTATACACTACTCAAAATAGTAATGTTTCAGTGGCCTGTCATAATGAAGTTACTCCTTTTCATTGGTCGTCGTATAAATAACAAAATGTCTGATTGGTCCGTCGTAAGAATTTTGTTTTTGTTATAACAATTCTTAAGACTAAAACGTAAACAATTTAACACGTATTTCCTATCCCCTTATAACTAAACCAATTAGTGTGAACGCGGCTTTAGTCTAGAAGAAAGCCTAGGCCTAGGCCTAGCCCTAGGCTCTTTCCCAGGCCTATGGGCTTCTGCCTAGGCCTAGCCTAGCCCTACGGCAAAGGGATATTTCATGGGCCTAGGGCCTAGGTCCTAAACCAAAACCATTGAATTTATAACTACCCCAAAGGGATACTCAATAGTAGGCCAATACACAAAGCCAAAGCTTTGTGTTATGATTAGAGCCACCCAATTATAGGTTATGTTGACCAAACTCTGGACCTAGGCCTAGGACTAGGCTAGCTTTGTGTGGCCTAGGCCGACAAAAAATGATGAAAATTCGTACAACAGGTTTATAGATAATTTACTTTATTACACAAATGACTTTTCAAAAGTCAGCTTACCTTTTTCAATTCTAAATCAACAACTTTAGCCATGATTTTGTAGATTTTAAAAAAGTTGCTGAATGCAGATGCTTCCAGACCACTGCCCACTCAATGGTGAACTGCTGAAGTAGCCACACAGCCTGCTAACAGTGACGAGCAAGCGAAGCTAGTGAGTCATCAAATGAACTCAATTCAACAATTCAACAAACAACTACTAAAATATATATATTTCAGAGATTCTCCCCCATAATAATAATAATAATAATAATAAATTGAAATGTCACCCAGATAAAACAAATTGCATACTGATAACTAGCTCAGCTGTAATGAGAGACCAACTACTGAAAAATAATATCAGCAAAGTAAACATCGAAGGAAAAAATTTTGTTTTTCAAGACCATTTTAAGTACTTAGGAGTCATGGTAGACTATTTACTTAATTTCAAAGAACATATCAGTTACATCTCCAAGAAACTTGCTACAAAAAATTGGGTTTATGCGAAGAAATTGTTGGAAATTGTCAAAGTGGGTGCGTCGACTAGTTTATAACACCATTGTAGCTCCACATTTCCACTATTGTCCTACCATTCTTATGGACATAAATAAAAGTGACCTTGATATTCTCCAAAAACTTCAAAACAAAGGCATGAGGGCAACTCTTCAATGTCACAGACTAACACACAGAATGGACATGCTCGAGCAACTTCAGTGGCTTAGTGTTGAACAATTAATCAACTACAAAGTGTTATGTTTCATTTGTGAAGTGATGTGCAACAGGAGTACTCATACTTTTCAGAATTCTACAAACACAATAATGATATGTATGATCATCATACTAGATCTGCTCAAGATTTCTACATGCCTAATCAAAATAAGTGTTGTGGGCAAAAATCCCTGTTTGTAAATGGATTAAAAAAATTCAATGAGTTACCTAAGAATCTAAAAATGTTGGTGGGTAAAAAAACAAACTTCAAAAGTGCTATACAACAATGGGTGCAAATTAAGTTTCCACTTGTCTAAAGAAGAAATATCAAGTTATGTACAACCAGAAAAAAATAGCAGAGTCTAGCTGCTAAAAAGAAGATTATACTACTACTACTACTACTACTACTACATAAGGGGTGTATTATTGTGGGTGTATTTTTTGCATGAATTGCAAAATCCATTAAATAATTTAAATAAACTAGGAAAACGCTGAAGTCCCGCCGCGTTGTTGGATGAGCGTAATTGGTGCATTGAGCTGCCATGTGTTATGCGGATTTTCTGTTGTTCTGTGAAAAAATTATTACTAAGTTCAATTTTTTTAAAATTAAAATAAATTAAATAAAAAATAAACTTAAATTTTTTTTTTTTTAATTAATTGTAATTTTAAAAAAAGAAAAAAAAACGAAAAATTGGGATTTTTAGAAGAAATAATTATTCGATTGCGCTCGAATTTCACACGAATAAATAAATTCATAAAATTAAGGTTCTGTGAAAAAATTATTACAATAGAATCAAGCATGTAGGTGTAATAAGTAAAACAATTGTCTTAAAAAAGAAAAAAAACACAAAATTTCTATTTTCATGAAAAATAATTTTTCGATTGCACTTAAATTTCACACGAATATCTTAATTCATAAAATTAAGTTTCTGTGAAAAAATCATTAAAATCGGATAAAGCATGTAGTCATGTAGTTGATATAAAAAAAAAAAAATCAAAAAATCGAAAAAAATCGTAAAATTGCGATTTTCATGAGAAATAATTTTTCGATTGCGCTAAAAAATGTGGCAGTTCTAAGTTCAGAGATTTCGAAGGCCTCCATAAAATTTCATCGCAATTGGAGTATCGGTTTAGCCGGAATTGTGTTAACAGACAGACAAAAATACAGAAAGAAAGAAAGAAAAAAAAACATTCCGGATTTTTTTCTCCAGTGTAGTGAAATGGAATCTTCGCTTCGCTCGCTACGCTCATCCAAAAAACCACAATGAGAAAAGTGTCTCGCTGGATGGGATGTTAGCTGTGTGAATGAGTGTGTATGGAAACTGCAGACAATGTTAATTTAATATATAATATTGTAAAACTATAATTTAAAGGTGAAAAAAATAAGCAATTTTTATAACATGTTCTTTTATAGATGTAGGAAATCCAAGACAAAAAGTGAGTCTTCGCAGCTCGGCGGCAATGAGACATATAACTTTGGTAAATTAAGTGGTGCTACGTACATCCAAATAAGTACCTGACTACGTGACTGAACAAATATATTAACATAAAACATTACCGACGTAATAAATTAGTTGCCTTGTCAAAACATTTGCTTAGTCAGGCCATGGATTTACGGAACTCTTTTGGTTTGGGTCAGTCATTATTAACACAGTTGTTGTAGGTGCGGCTGCCAAGTTATGTAAGACTAGGTGTGTCGTCTCTGGGGTTCCAGGGGGTAAGCCCCACTGGAGGTTGGGGGCAAAGCCCCCCATTAAAGATAATTAAATAATATATTAAACCTCTAACGTCGCTATTTCGCTTTATATTTAAAATAGCGACGTTAAAGGTGTTGTAGGTGCAGTATTTTATTCATAAATGTGTAACATTATAACATAGAATAGTTTTTAATGGAAAAATACTAAAAAGTTGACTGACCCCAACCAAAAGAGTACCAGATTTACAAGGCCCCAGTTACTATTCGAAGTCCATAGTCTGGCAACGTAGTGCAGACATTACGAGGCCGACTTGGTTCAACGTTCTTGGATTGCCACACTAGCAGCTATAGCTGGCAGGTACATTGGTTTTACAACAAAAATCAATTTTAGCCATTTATTTACATTTTCTCAAATATAAAATCAAGAATATTATATTACAATACTGTAGGCCTACTTTGGAAATGAAATTACAAGCAGATTAGAACACTGAAACAAATTTCTCCCCCACAACTAGTTAATGGCAAATTCCGTCTCTTCAACATCTTGGCAGTCAGTCTTGGGCAGATTACCCCAAAAAAGAAACTTTGAAAAGTTAAGTTACCTCTGCCTAAAACGGAACTGAGACGTTCCTTGTTCCTTTTTTTAAAACAGGAACTTGGTTCCTGTAACATTCCATATACCATACCTGATTTAAATAAAAATAAATTTGACATTACTTTTATTATTGAAGTGAGTCCCAGGCCATCTGACGAGGGCGGCGCCATATTCGAAAACACAAGATTTCACAAGATATTTTCAAACTGCAGTTTACGATATCAGGTACTGGAATTCGATGGAATTACGACGGCGAAAGGAACTTATAAAGGAATGTTAAATTCGTTCCAAGTTCCCACGAAATAGTAACTTCGACGTTAGAAGTTCCTGATCTAAGAAAAGGAACGCGTTCCCACAAAAGTTCCTGAAAAAGGAACGTGTTCCCTTCTCAAGACTGTTCAACATTCAGACGGTTTGCTACAACTCAATTATACATAATATTGCAGGCAGGAAAAAGCATCAAGAATAACAACTGTATAAAAATGACAAGAAACAGTATTTTCTCAGATAAATATTTATTGACAGTTTTGCATATAAAAAGATCTCATCACACTATCTATGTATTATTTAAAAATGTACACTATATACAATTATTTAACTTCATATATTTAGATATAAACACTACAAGGATATTAGTATGGAAATTATTATACAATAATGTTATCAAACTATGTATGATTTTCTTTGACAGACTTACGTGTAGTAAAAGCTTTTAAGCGAAAGATAAATAAATAAGTACTAGTATAATATGTAGTACATAATATTATGTTGTGTACAACTAGTGGGTTTGTAAGGTTATTACCTACCTATTATTACCTATTATTTATATGAAACATGTAAAGAGTCATTACGCACTATCCGCAAGACCTACATGAAGGCAATTGCAGTATTTAATCACTATACATTTAGTTGAGGATTGTTCTTTAATGTACAATCAATCACATACTATATTCAAAGTAATTATTTTATTTAAAATAAAATAACTTAATAAGCTACCCATTACCGGCACAATTTATAATTATACCTGTATGGTTGTGATAGAATTCATCACAGAAATTATTTCTTGAATACGAGACAGCAAATGATATAGAGATTGCTTGAACTTCAAAGCAATATATTACGCTGGATTGAAAATATATTATGTATTGAAGAACGATATGAAACACAATTAACACGTTAGAGCAAACAGATATCAAGTCTTTTTAGCTGCCGGTTCTGAATTGTCCGAATGCTTTAAATTGAGATTAAAAACTTGTACACAAAAAATATGTAGCATGAAAAGTGACTAGCGATTAATGAACGGTATCTAAAAAAAAAAAACACGCCAAGTACACAAATCATGATCTGGAAATTTTACCAACCTTAAAATGGCCATAGTATATAGATAGCCCTGAACAAATCAATTCTCATTACCAGTAGTCAAACTCAAAACACAAGAATATGGTTTTGTAAATTGCAAGGACAAGCAAATCTTAAAAAACATTACAGCGAGTTAAATGACAGGAAAATGAAAACATGTTATAAAGTGGGTGTACATTGAAACACAAAGAAACACTTTGGGATACTCAAAATCTATTGAACTACAAAATGTATACCTGAATTTACAGTGCATAATTACAGCACTTCAGAAAAAAACAGTATAGCAATACTGTACCTGAACAATAAAAATGTGGGTTGCACATTTACGAGTTCAGCGTCAATATACGTTGAGCTGATTATCGAATAACAGTAGATATAATATGTACATGAATACTAAACCTATAATGATGGAGTTGTGTAAACTAAAAATGTTACATTGAAATCTGACTATTATTGAGTAGTTACTAGAAGTTATTACTAGTAATTTTTACAAATACCAATATATACATATAATCATATTATGAGACAATATGTAAATCACAACATTGCGGTAACTACATACAAAGATGTAGCTCGACAAGTCAACAAGGAACCAAAATAACTATTTGAACACGACAATATTAACAATATATACAATCATATAGTCTAAGATAATGTGTTTTAGAATGTCTTTGCAATTGTTTTGTTCTTTGCGTCAGGTATTTTCCAGGTTTCCTTTTCTAGCCGATCCTCAGATCCAGACTTGGCTCAGATTTTCCTTTTTACGTTCTTTATTTTGGGGCAGATAATGGTGTCTCAATCGAAGGCTACACCTAGATAATTTCAAACAAAACATACAGAAATTAATTACATATATCAAGGAATACTAAACAATGGGTTATCATGAGGCATGCTGGGGACCGTTGCGTGAAATTCCAACTGCTTTTCGGATGAATGGCTTCCCTGTCTTGAGCCCAGTTTCGCAAGGAGGTTCTTCGAAGGCACACTCCGAACATGTTGACGAAAATTACTACTATAATACAGTAAATTTGTTAAAAGTTGGGTAGTACCAAATTAACACATTCAGTCCCAAACTTAAAATTACAAAATATTTTAACACCATCTTAGCAAGAATGTGTTAACTTTATTAAGAAAACTTTTAAACATTGACTCGATAGCATCGAGAACTAACAATTAACATTGAATAGTGTCAATAGTGAATAGCCAGCAGGGCCACTAAATAACCACGAACTACGTATTTTGGTATCATAACTTGTTAGCAATCGAAGATAAGTGTATTAGTAGGGCCCCGTGAAATTAGCATTTTTTTTTCTGTAGCAAGAATTTCCCCAAATATTAGCATTAATGAGCATAAATTTACTAACGGACATAAAAACATACCTTTTGATGGATTGCTCTAATGAACACCTAATTTTTCTCGAAAGTATTTGCCAAAAATGCATGAAATTGGCCAAAAAGGGTATTTTTTAGCATTAATTAGCCCTAATACAACATTTTTAGCATTAATACCATATTTTAGCTTTAATTAGCAAAAATAAAATTGGTCGACCCTCAAAAACCTATCAAAAGTTTCACAAATAAACTCCAAACCCAATTTGGGCATATTAAGCATTTATTGTTTAAACTAATTTCACAGGGCTCTATGTATTAGTAACAATGTTATTTGTATTCGAACAATATATGTAATGCTACAATTAGGAAAAGGCCAATCGGCTAGTTATAATATATGTAATGCGTACATCATAATGATATAGCAAAGAAATGCCAAGTGTGATGGAAGTTAAGACATCATTTGATTATGGTATTTAGAAAGCTTTAATAAAACACAGAATACAAAATTTTAAAAAGTTACCAATTTGTTTTAATCAACTTTCGATGCATAATCAACCAAAGAAATTGACAAAAGTGATGTTTTCCGTAATTTACACTCGAATATGATGTACGGTAATTATTTTATTACACTGAACTATATTCCATTGCTTTTGTTTGAACACAATGAGAATAGAGATCAGACTTTCTGAATGGCTCTAACTTACATAGTTACTACATAAAATAGTGTCATGGTGAATTTGTTTGGGCCATTACTAAAATGGTTGGCATCAGGCATCGTATAGTAATACACAGTGAAAATCATTTTAAAACCTTTTCTTCCAAGGAATTGTAGAAGTTAAGTTAGGCATGACCAGTTCTAGTTTCACAATAGATCAATCGATAAGTGGAAAATATACATTCAATTTGACGGCAACTTTAGTCTTAAAGCCAAATTATTCGCAAAAGTTTTATGTAAGCGGAGCGGAGCTTGGATCTATGGTTACTGATTAGATAGTAGACTGGACACTGTTGCTAGTTTTAACAAATATTAATTAATGTGACATTACATATTTTGTTAGAACATGGTAAAGCAATTTCTAGACAATGCAAACAATGTACTGTACATGCTGTCAGAAAAATGCTATTAATTAGCATAAATAAATAGCATACTCGTTTATTCCAGATACGTGCACACTGATCGAGCGTTAAAAATATGCTTTACTTTCATTACAAATAACAAGTACAATATCTCACAAGAGCTGTCAAAATAAAATAAAATGCCGTACAAAGACTGGTTTAATAAATAAAATAAACTTGTACACAGAGTACCCACTCAGACACGTAACTGATTTTCAGTGGGGGACTTTAATTTAAACCAGACCAAGCCAACCCTGTTGGCGCCGACACCATCGACGAGCGAACAATGGCCAACTAGAGACCGGCATTTTAAATAGGAAACACCAACTCAACTCATTGGACATGGACACCCACCGATTGATGACAGAACCAACAAGGCTAATTCGGAACAACCTTATAATTTATTATGTGCTTTGATGTTAGGACGGCTCCAAAGTCAAGGTCGGTCAAACATGCACTCATCTAATAACCCCCCAAAAATACAGAAAATGCAGAACATAGCATATTTCAAGTGATAAAAATGTCCCGATCATTGCTATTATTATAATATAATAGTAGCTTTCACACACAATGACAATCTGGCAATCGTATTGTTAAAAAAGATGTTATAGTTTTGACCGTTTCATTATTCACATTATGAGAGGTTAAAATCAACATCAAGTACACATTATTGACCCCAGCATGCGGACTTGAAATACTCAAGTACGGTACGTATTATAGACAAGGAGCACCATATGACTACACACTTCAATGAACGAGTGTACATGTAGGCCTAAGCTAATGTTATTGTTCCTGGTCTTTCTCGATGTGTCAAACAAAGGTAATACATTACATCTAATTTGACCAGCAATAACAAGATGTACACCTTCACTTGCCAGAATTAAATTTTAAAAAGGGTAGTTAAGTTTTTTGATTGGCGCAATTGAACAAAATTTGAAAAAGAACCATGAAACGATATTGGAGAAAATTCTGTATGTACCGTGCCAAAAAAGAAAACGAGGCTTATACAAATTGAAATTAAAGAGATGCCAAACGGCTAGTTAATGTTAAGTAGGGGTATGGAAAGGGAACCCAACAGCTAAAAAAGACACAAATAAAAATAAACATAGGAAAGACACGAAAACGTCGAAACTGTTTTGATGTTTTCGTGTATTACGATTATTTTTATTTGTTTCTTCTACGAGATCCCTGCAGTCACCGACCAGGTAAGCTGTTGGGTTCCCTTTTCCACAACCCTACTTAACACAAATTGAAATAACTAATGGAAAACTAAGTCCGAGGGATTCCCGATCTACTGAATATCTACAGACTGGCTGACAAGTGTTATTGTATCCCAATACTGGATTGATAAGCGTGCAGCAGCAGTGTGTAGAAGAATTTACATTTTCATACCAAGAACACTTAAAATAACCAGATTTTTATGTTTACAATATCAATCCCAAGCTAACAACAGCAGAGCAGTATTTTGTGTAGCTACTACAAATGAAGGCTGTGCTGCACACTACAGATTAAATACAGCTCTACATTTAAAAAAACAAACATACACAGAAAGACTGTCAGATTTGTATGAAAAGCACCTCTCAAGAACAAGCAAAGTTTAGCCAAATGAGGGTTAGCAGGTTATAGAAAAAAATACAATACCACGGCAGAAGGCAATGTAGTACTATAATCTCAATTAATTCTTAATTTAATTGGACTCAAAATTCTTGCAGACGGCTCATATTTTAGCACAAAAATTAGGTAAGTATTTTTCTACTTATATGTAGCTCTACAGTCAAAATAAATAAGGCCTACTACTGTAGCCGAAAACCACTAGTGATTGCCCAATGTACATACATGGTCAACTACATGTAAAGAATAGTCAGCAGTTGTAATACCACTTTCCCTCAGCAATTGGCAAGAGAACGATGCAATTTTTATTGACCCCAAATCTTTTCATTACATATGATCCACTAAGTCAAATACTAATATGATATGATGGTAACAAGGATGTTAATTACCTCTTGAAGGGAAAGGTTATTGGTCTACCAAACATGTTCCTATTTAGAGGTACTAATTACTTTGTTTGATTGTGTGAATTGTGAATCAATCACTGGAAGGTTTGATGGTCAATTAAATAGATAATATCTTTCACTGCCACATTTGTTTCAACCAGGCGCAGAGGAGGGGGTAACGGGAGGGGAAAGGGTATTTATTTACCTGTGGACTATTCTTTCGCTGCAATCAACTTAATGTATGCACATGGTATCCGTTAGTCAAAATGTTAATTTTCAACTTTTTCTATTTTATTTTGTAATGAGGTTGATTGGTATTGAACTAGAAATCCATGATTTGTTGCATTTCATAATTAATATTGATCTTCTCATATCAGAATTACCCACTAACCCATCATCTTCACCATCATCTCGATCAATGTAGATAAAAGGTATATAATTTTCATCGGTCATTGGTTGGTTAGAGTGTGCGAGCACATGATTCCTCGAGCTTTCATTTAAGCTCAACATCGAGCAAAGTACTATTTTGGTCTCGATTCACGTTGAGCCGAGCTGTACACATCACCTGTGCCACTGTGCATGGTATTATTTTTGGTTTGATGCATTGGCCTTGGCCTTCTATCTACATCTATCTACAATTCTTTTCATATTTCTACCCACATATAAAAGCAATGCAAACTTTCAGTTTTATCGGAATTAAAACTTTGTTCGTTCAAATAGCTAGTCATCACGTCGAAGGATATCACAACTTTCATGGTATGAAACTGGAACTGAGAGGCAGCTATTGTTAGGACTGACTGTCGGCCGAGTAAATCACTGATCGCACGGGTGGCCATTTTGAATGACTGATCATTGAAATTTAATCTATTTTTTAGAGTAGGTCTACATAACTCCTCTCTCCTATTCAAATGCTAAAATTGCAGAAAAAAGTTGCAAAAAGTCCAGAAATCAAGCATTTATAATAAATAGATATGAAACATTTTGAAAATCTTGTGCTCACATACCCCTAGTTATTAGTTTACGAAGCGGTAGCTACACACATTCAATTCCATAGGTGGGCAGTAGTGAACTTTGTATTGATATAGTAATCTAATGCATAACCCAGGGTTGCCACCAAGTCAATTTTTTTATCCTTGAAAGTTGAAAGATACTTAAAATATCCTGAGAAATCCTTGAAAACAGTTATTCAGCATTAGCGTATTATAACCGCGAAGGAATGTTACAAATTTTCAGGTTTCATACCAAAATATGTTAGGACAGCCTGATTTTCGAGAATCTAGTCTAGTAAATTACGTGCAGACAAACGCATAAGAATCAGAATTTTCTTTCAATATATTTTAACGTTTTACTTTTAGGCCTACTCGCCATTCCTACCACTTGCGGTAAATGTTAGGCCTATTACAGTCACTTATGTTTATTTCTACTAGTACCTGATGTTTTTTTACTGTCCACATTGCTTTTTTTTGGCTGAATTTAAAAAATATATTAATGTAATGTATTTTTTAAAGACAGTAGAAAATCCTAAGATTTGCCCAAAATCCTGTTATCCTTGAGACACTGTAAAAATCCTGAGAAAAGGATAAAATCCTTGAAAGTGGCAACTCTGGCATAACCTACTACAATTATGAAGTATAAACTTAATATCTCAACGTTTATAGGCCTATCTAGAACAGTCACAGGTAGGTATTGTTCCTTGTTCTTGAGATTTACTTTTCAGCTTCAAAACAATTACTATTAATTAATTATTTTAACATGCACATTTCAACTTAACAGTATATTATCATTATGTATATCATTTTCACGGAAAGAGATTAAACATATGTACGTAATAAATAGTAATCCTAAAATAACCAACGTGAGCAAATATTTTCAGTCAGTTCTATCACAGGCAAAGGATAGGTCTATCACATCAACATCATTTAAATCAAATCACAATAATAAAAAGTGTAACGTATGAAGACATAAGTCTATCTAGGTGCCCGTTAGGGCGCCGCAGCCAAGCCGCGGTGCGCTACACACTCAAGCACCTTATACACCAAGCAGAGTTGGGGTGATTTCGAGGTGTTACCCAGCCGTCATGTAACGTGATGTGAACTTGAAAACTATCACAATCGAGGGGATTCAGTACCTGACAACACATGCCAAATTTTATTGGGGTACGACCATTCCTTCTTGGTGAAAAAATGTCTTCAAACATGCTCAAAATCACTTTAAGGATGTTAGCTACTGCTAGCTACTGCTAACATCTAATACGTCGGCCCGCGATTCTGACCAGACGGGTGGGGCTACAATGTTCATATTTTACAAGGACATTAAGGTTATAGAATGATAGTCTCTTTTGAAAAAAAAAGTTGAAAAAGTTTGTTGGAAGGCTTCCAAATAAAGGTTTTAAAATAAGCCTTAAACACTTGGCATATAATCAACAAGTAACCATAGTTACTTGACACTTGTTGACGGTATAAGCAGAGTTAGGCGGGAAAGTGCGATACGTAAACAAATGGCGGACATTTAAAAATTTTCTTCTTTGTGTGGAACGAGAAAAGGTGTCATTATACTCTCATAAAACAAATCAGAAACCGTCCCTGGCCTAGGCCCAGATGTAGAAAATTATTTATAATACAACAGTGTAGGTCTAAAGTTCCATTTGGCTATAGGACTAGTAAAATTCATACTTACATTACATGTTTGACAAGCCTAGCCAACCCTATGCCAGCACAACATTGTTTTGATATGAACTTGCTCAACTGTTTGTTTACATAATTGCAACAATCAAATCATTTCATACAACTTGTCTTTCGATTGGCCCGCGTTTATGAAGGCACTGCCATCTAGAATAAATATAGAACTTTTTCGAGCTCTTGCTATACTCAAATCTTTTTAAAGTGTTTGGATTTCGTGATACTCTTTCAACCATAGGGTTTAATATCAATGCTTTCAACTCACAACCCATGACGTTTTCCACGATACCGTTCAAGAATACCAATTCCTTCGAAAACGAAAACGACTTCGTTTTCAAATTGCGTTTCAACCTCATCTCCCACGAACTCAAGAATTGGGGTCCAGTCCTTATACCGTCGTTATACCACCTATACCCAGGATGTACATGAATCCGGGTCTAGATATTTTACATCCTATATTGTTACTGCTAATACCATAGAATTTAAATCAACTTTGATAAAAATATTATATTTTAGCAAATAATTTTGTAATGGAACTTGAAAAAGTAATGAGATCACACACATAACAAAAACTTGTAGAAATACAGCCAAACCTTACACACTCAAAAGGAATGAGATCTAAAAAAGGGCCAAGCTCATCTACCCTTCCACATAAACGTACAGTGTCCCATAACAGCATCCTCGAAAAGCTTGGCAAAATAGAATTTGCATGTTTACGTTTAAATTAATTACAAAAAAAGAACTTTGATAAACTATTACGTTAAATTAATAATCGCAAATTCTATTTTGAAAAGCTTTTCGAGATGCTGTTATGGGACACTGTAAGTTTTATGTGGAAGGGGAGATGAGCTTGGGCCCCTTTTTTTAGACTCATTCCCTTTTTAGTGTGTAAGGTTGGGGGTGTATTTCTACAAGTTTTTTTTTATGTTATTAATACAAGAACCTGTGAAAGTATATTCCAGGGAATCACAGTTAACAATGCATACACCTTGCATTATGCACATGTGTCAACCAATGAGCATTATATCTTGACAAAAATATAGCAATGTGGTGAGGTAATAAAATTACAAAACTCAAGTGAACTTTGAATAAAAATAATATATGGAAGTAACTGAAAGCCAAACAGTTAAACTTATTCAGTAGGCCAACAGTTGTATCACAATAAACCTTCTTATATAATATATACGAGCCGCAAAACTCTCAAATCAAAATCAAAATCGTTAATATTGAAACAAAGTTGCAATATTATATGTATGCAAGTTGTATAGTACCTTACAGGCTTACATAATATTTAGTAAGGAAATTTTTACAGTATTTAAGTAGGTTTAAGAGAGCAGAAGTTTGTGTTAATGGTGACAAGTGACAACGCAATGGAAGAGATTGACAAAGACGTCAATTAAAAACAAAACAACATTACAATCAAGGAGGATTTAGTATGGTGGAACTGGAGTGACCGCAAGAGAGAGAGAAGCTGCCTAGCTCTACTACAGACAGAGTATCGCTAGAATTAGTGATGACATCGGGTAAAGCTGTGGGAGGACAGAAGAGAGTGGAGTAAATTGGTGGAGAGGAAGGAGTTAGATGATGAGGAAGAAACACTGAATCTGGCAAGCTTAGTATCTACAGTTTCATGCCCAAGATAATGGTGGAAAACCACTATTCAACCCGACATAGCTGGAACTCAGTTATGATGATTATTAATTTTAATTATTATTATTATTATCGCGTAGTAAATATTGGAGTCGGCTCCGGAGCCTTGAGAATCGAGTAGGAGTCAACTCCTCGTTTGGCAACGAAGATAAGGTAAAAGCTGTTGACCTCGGCCAATGATAAGCACCCTCCTCAACTGCATTTGTTCCAGGCGGGAGCAAACAACAAATATGTTTTAACTGTAAGTACAAATACTTTATTGTTCGTTATATATCCGGCACAATATCTGACACAGCAACCCACTTTTGAAGGAGTCGACTACAAAAGGAGACAGTAGGAGTCAAGTATCCGATGTCATCACTATTCACTACTGTGTATTGCTGCAGATGTGGACACACTTTCCACCCCAACTGCAGGCGGAATATCGCAGCAGAAGTGGCTTCACCCACTCAATCCTCCTTGATAACGGTGCACGTATTGTACCCCCAAATCATTAATTATAATTTCACTTGAGTTATGTAACGTTAACGTGTATGTTTTTTTATTGTAGTTGATGTTTTGTTAGTTTACTTCCTGTTATCACTCTTGTGTGTTTGTATTGTAGGCCTATTGGTATTGTGTAAGTTTCTATAGTACTACAGTATGTGTACCAAGTACAAGTCCATGGATGGTATTAAAATAAAATAAAACAAAATAAGCAGGGGAACAATAAACAAACCTTAGTTACGTATTATTATCACATTTGTTAAAAGTATTACTGTAACATTCTATTGGACAAACTTCATAGTAGGGCATACAAAACGCGTATTTAATTTTAAAGGTTTTAACCCCTTTCTTTCCGCGCATAATTGAAACAAAAACTGTCACGAAAATTCTAGAAAGTCTAGTTATATTCAGATTCCAAAGAAAACATTCATTTTTGACGATAACAAGCGCATTTAGACCAAACATTCATTTCAAAATACATATAGGCCCCAAATAAATAAACAACTTAAATTTACAATTTTGATACATTTGTCTACCTATGGAACAACATATTTGCATAATATCAATACAGTAATAATGATTCGTGACCTTGCCCATTCCTAATATAGGTACCGTTACAAGCATTTTGACTAGAAATTGCCAAAGTAGGAAACCAACTATAATTTTATAAGTACTAGTCCTACTCCTTTGATTGTCAACATTTTATCCAAAAGGATGAAGACTGGAATCATGGGTTTGAGGCAAATTGATTGGGATTTATTTTTTTCCCATTTTCTTTTTTCTTTTTCTCTTATTTTTTTCTTTTTCTCTCTCTTTTTTTTTCTTTCTTTCTTTGTTTCTTTTTCTTTTCTTTATTTCTTTTAAACACATGACATGTTATGATTTGGATAGACATGAAGTAAATCACACACGTACGTTACTACATACAAGGTACATGTAACTAAGAGATAGAACTAGCGAGTGTCGTCGCACAGTCAGCTGTGCCGGAGGCTGGTACTTCGCAACAGGCTCCCAGTGTCGGGTTCTCCATCTAGCTTGTGTAAACTCAAGTAGACGTATGAGAGCGAGTTAAATTATACATTTAAATTAAATAATAAATTATTACATAAGTAAATAAATGTACGGTACTATTTTAATAAGTGTGCATGCTTGGATTAAAGAGAACAATCCATGTTAGTACAGCCTGGTAAACTGTTGGGTCTCCACATGGGGTTTAGGGTTTAAACATGATTAGCCTGGCCCTATTAAATTTAAATTAATATAAAAAGTGCATTATGTGTAGGTGTCTAGGGTGTACGACCGACGTCAGAATTAAATCAATAGTAATCTTTTACACCACCGAAAAATTTGGTTGCTAAACCCAAGCTAACCGTGCCAGAAGCAGGAAACGGCGATGGTATGGATAATGATGATGATGTAGGCCTACACTCCCTATAGAGTAATGATTTTAAAGTTAAACCTTTGTTACTGTGAAGTTACAAACTATAAAAAATACCTTTTTTATATTTGGTTCATTAATTAATTGCATTTAATATCCTTTTTGAATTTGTTACCAAAATTATTGTGATTTTATAGGCCTACTTTTAATACATTGTTGTTGTAATATAAGTGCTATTTAAAATATTATCTTAACTGTAGTTCATTGTTGTGTCTGCATCTATGTAATTAGATTTATTTAGTTGTCCTCCTTAGTAAATCAGTTTTTTAACTGAATAGGATAGATGTTAAATGAATAAATAAAATAAACTGTTTTCTTAATAAAATGTACAAAAATTTAAATTGATTAAATTCAACTTTAAAAGTTGAAAAACACTTTAACAAGGCTTGGAAATAAAACCCCAAATCTTTTGTATTTGGCATAAATATGAGGTACGAATGATGAAATGTTGAATCCCTTATTTATGTAGTTCCCATGAAATGTGTGTAGGATATGAATACAGGTCTATGACTCTTATGATAATACATTGGCTCTAACCATATACTATCGTCAACCCGCTATAAGGAATGTACTAGTTAATGACAATGACCGCAGCCGCAGTAGACTCGTCAGCATGGATTGTTCACTATTATCCAAGAATGCTATCGTAAGGCGAACCCCCACACTATAACGGTATTCGGTACCGGTATCCTAAGATTTTAACATGGACATCCTGGCGAGATATAAATACCATTTTTTAATAAAAACCTTCTACATATAGGTTGTGACGTCCATGTTTAGAATCAAGAATCAGGAATTCTTGTGCTTGGCTAACTTCTATGTGCACTAGATTGGGGTGACATACGCGGAGATGTGGTGGCATAAGTAGGTGTACAATAAAATAATGGAGGCACGTATTGCCGAAGATTTGAAATACAATTTGATTCGAGATATAAATATTATGTTAAATGGGGGCTGGGTGATGGTTGCATTCTACAAGTTAATTGATTTACGGCCACACAGTCGCAGATGTGCATACAACGGTTCAACTTTACTTTTAAATTGTTATTTATTGTAGACTTTTAACTAAATTACACAAATCTTATGCCTATCACAGTATTAAATTTAACACTAGGGCAATTGATTTCAAAATTCAAAGCTGGTATATGCTGCATAAAAATGTATGAAATTACACATAAACGTAGAGACCGTATACACAAAGCAATGTAAAGAGTAGGGTTGCCGTTTGATAATCGATATATCGATCGATACGATTATTTCCCGAAACGATCGATAATCGATTCAGTCTTCCAGAATCGATTATCGATATTTCGATAATCGAATAGCTCGCCCGCCCCCCAAATTTCGTAATTTACCGCCCGCTCCGCAGAACTTCATAAAATAGTACCAGTCAAGACATTAATCGCTTTATTCCGTGAAAAATGCGTCCACTGCGAGATCTACAACACGCGTAAGGCGTGAGGTACGAAGCGCCTGCACTGTGCAGTATAGGCCACCAGCATGACGCGTGTGTGTTACGGGCCGGCCGGCTCGGGCGGCAGGCTGGGCTGCATTCCCGCGCCGATCAGGCGCTGATTGCACAACCTCGGCGGTCACGGCCAAGCAAGGTCAACAAGTATTTTATCGAGATGCATTCCTCCCCAGTGCACGCCAACTCGTAATCGCTTTTCTTCTTTCCGTAGTGCTACGATAATATTATCTTATCAGTTCTCTCACACCAATATTACGTCGTCTTCCAAACTAATGTCTAACAATATTCATCTCGTCACGTAATAAATATCGGAGCATCGGTTAAACTGGTAATATCTCGTAAATGAATGAACGACAATCTCAACAAAAGCTGAAATGAAACTTCACAGAACCACGATTTCCAAGAAGAACGACCTTCACAAAGACAACACTCAAGCCGGGTAGCATAGCGCGGTCTGTCTACTCCACTTATCTCGCTCTCGTCGCGCCGGCCAGACGCGTGGGGTGGGGGGGAGAAGGAGCTTGTGAAAGACTATTATAGCGTGGAAAAACCCTGTTCTGAGCAAATAGAAGGAACAAAAGGATGCACACGCAAAAGGTCCACGGTCCGCGTCGACATACTAGCAAGTTTAGGCCTAATTTTGATTCGATTATCGATCGATATTTTTTTTCGATTATCGCGATCCATAATCGATTTAACTGGTCCGATTATCGATACTGAAATTCGTATCAAACGGCAACCCTAGTAAAGAGTGCCAAGTAAACGAACCCTCGAGATACAGTCAAGCCCTTTTATAACGAACGTGACAGAAACTGATTTATACTTTGTTCGAAAAGAACTTTGTTATAACAGAGTCACTTTATATTCAACTTTAATTAACAAGCTATTTTTTAGCTTAATTACTTTGTAAAATCCAGAATTTTGTTAAAAGATCGAGTGTTCTTTATAAGTGGGCTCGACTGTATTGAGTTTGTAAATATACTACTGTAGTACCCTACGCGTTTACTGTGATAATTGCACATCAACAACACAGGCAGCTAATCAATCCAGTACCTATTCACTAAGGATGCACAACCTTAAATTAATATAAATTATTGAAAGTAATCTTAAAGGTAGCGAGAGCATCAGTAAAAAGGTGCAAAATATATTATTGGCCGACAAGATTGCAAAATAAAATAATATTAAACTATTTTTGTTCTTCATGTTCTTTATCACAAAAGACACACAAAACGATAATAATTTAATAATTAACTTCTAGATCAAAATGTTATTTAAGCATAGAATATAATTTATATCCAACAATAATATTTATTAAGCTTATTATTGTGTGCATCCTTAGTGTCACCGTTCGCGAGATGGTTTATCTTCAATAGACTGGTAACGAGGTTTGAATCTAGATTATCGTTGTCTCATCCAATCTAGTGCAAAGTAGGCCCATAACACAACACAGCCTTCTAATCTAACATTATTTTGAGTTGTAATCCAATACCAAAGATTTCCAAGTTAAAAGTGTGGAGATGAATAGGTGCACATCAAAAACAAATATTTTGAAGACTAGTGATTTAGGTAACACTAAAACTTGATGTAGAGAACCATTAAGGGGAACAACTCTGAACAAGGCACATGTAATAAATTTCAGTGCATTCAGTGATTCAAGCTATAATGTTATGCGTACCGAAAAACTATTTTACATTATAATAACATCCTGTGGTATGGAATGACAACTCTAAACCTTTTGAATCGTAACTATACATAAGACTAGAATGGCAGCAGAGTGCTATGACAACCAAATAAACAGCTACCACCAGGTAATATCGCGATTGTGCATGGAAAGAGCACGAGATAACCAAACGTGTATGTGTGTAGGCTACAGAGTGAAAAGTTACCTGATCGCTGGACGCGTTGTTCCGCTTGAGCTTCACCTTGCGGCCACCAGGGAATTCCTCCGTGTGATGCGTCAGGCCTAGACGTAACCTGACGGGTAGTTTGCGAATAGTTTCTTCTTCTGGAACACCAAATACACCATTCATGTCGTTACATTAAGGTGTTCGTAGCACACCAAGTAGTGACGTGTTAATAATTACAATTCAATTACTATTTAAGTTTTAACCAATTGCTTGTCACTGCGACTTTTACTCACCACGCTGCGCTATTGTACTAACCCCCCGCCGTCTGAATGCCTGTAAAGGTGGATGTAGAGTGTAGACGGCGGTGATAGCCCAACTTGCGGGTGTCATGGTTGCTCATAGCTGTCAGCAGCCTACTGTTTTTACTGTCAGTTTGCAAAGCAAAATGCCCAATTGCTGTGTGTATTCGTGTAAGGAGAGAGGAGGGCATACTGTCGTGTTTATAACTACAAATAAATACAATCACACATAATATACTGACAATTGTGTCTTTATTCGGCCTCCTGCCTACGTAACCTCTGTCATGTCAACAAATCAACACTGGCTAGGACTAAGCCCTAGGCTTTGCTGAGGCGTATGCAAGTAGGGCCTAGGCCTATACTTGCTAATTTATAATACCATGATATTGACATGCCTAGGTCTACATCTGAAGAAAAGCCTAGGCCCTAGTCCTTAGTAGCCTTATTCCAAGTAGGACTAGTCTAATCTCAATAACAGTGCTAGGCCCCAGGTTTAGACTTCAACGGCGCCATGTGCTTTCAGCTCTTATTTTAATTTTCCTATCGTTCACTGTTTCATTGTTTAAAAGTTTAAACAAACAAAATATGCTATATTGAATAAAATTACTTGAAATAGGCCGTACGACTACTTACGTAAAACCATTGATTAAAGAAGGAATGGTAAAACAATACGTAACAAAATCCAATGAGGAAGCATACCAGATTTGACAATGCTGAGCCTGCTATACATAGTTAATTTCAAACACCGCCACGTCTTAGGGCAGGGTCCACTAGATGCCTAGCAAGCAGCTCGGAATAAGTATCTAGTGGACCCTGGTTTGTGGGGTTAGTGTCAGTGGCGCGATCTGCGTGGAGCTTTGCGTGAAACAAACCAATTGCAAGCCAACCGTTTTTCTCACATTTTTGCAGTTTAAAGTGTACCTTGGGTTAGAATCGATGGCAAACTTATAAGGTAGTTTTTTTACGTGCTACACTGTTTTATTACATATTATATATAGACTTTAGAGGAGCAAACAACAGATTTGAATCAAATAGTGATAAGGTGTTCCAACATTTGAATATTTTGAGTCACAATAATAGAACAATTAGTATCATTTATGGCGTTTTCCACTGGCCGCACTGAGTGCAAGTAGCATATTCCACTGGTAGCTGAAAATCGCACTCGTGCAAAAATATCGTATTCCACTGGGCGAACTGCACTCGCTCCGTGCACTCGCAGTGCGCACTGAGCCGCACTGACTCCGAGGGTCAGGGCAATCTTTCCAGTGCAACCGTAGACCCGCGAAATTTGGTTGTGTTGTTAGATTTGATCGACTTTTCGTTGGATAGCAGCGACGATGAGTTGATCAATTCATTATCAGAATTGTCTCAGAGAAATCACAAACTACGTAGAAGATGTTGTCCACATGTATTCTGACATAGAGGTAGATTTGCATAACATTTTAGTTTGAGGTTATGTTTATTGTTTACTGTTCAGTCCAGTTGGGAACGGCTATGCATTGGCCATTGTTTTCGACTTTTTCCCCATTCTCATATACCACAATTGCTTCGAAAGCGTATGAAGACATATTGATAGTGAGGATTGCCACTCAATATTATGCACTGAAAAAATAATCGTATTCCACTGACAATTGCACTTGTTGGTGCCGTGCACCATGTGTCCGTGACGTTTCAGTGCGCACTGACGTCGCACTCAGTGCGGCCCAATGGAAAACGCCATTAGAGTTAGACTATCTGCATGTAATAAATTGCCGCTTATTTATTGAGATTTCAAATCTAATTTGAGATGCAAGTGTTGAAACTATCCCATTGACGTAACACCTTAAACACACTGCAAGTAGTGTTGAGAAATAGAGATTCCTGCTAGTGCACATGATTTGATTTAAATAAATAAAAATAAATAAATTGGATTTAGAGTACCCACTCAGTCATATAACTGATTTTCAGTGGGGGATATTAAACCATGATCTATCTGACCAAGCCAACCCTGTAGGCTCAGACACCATCGACGAGTGAGCGATAACGAACCAAAGATCAATATTTTTAATAGGAAATATAGCAATCAGTGGTATGGACAGTGCGAACACCCACGGATCAACGCCAGAATCAACAAGGCCGATTCGGAACAACTTTGAATTTATTATGTGCTTCGTTGCTAGGACGGCTCCAAAGTCACCGTTTACAAACTCCTAAGACACGAACTGATGGACTTCAGTCCAAATCAGAAGTTAAAAAACTTCTGACTTTGACGGGAATCGAACCCTGGACCTTCTGCATTGGAAGCAGATACGCTAACCACAAGACCAACGAGCCTAAATTCAGGCTCTGTTCTGAAGTGGTTGAACTAACTCATAAGGATTCGAATAGTTCGGAATTTGAATACAAGTAGTTTGGTTTTTGAACACTTGATTCGTTTGTTCAAATTTGAATTTTTGAGTACTCGCACACCTCTAATAGACTTTTAATTAGGGGTCATGGGTCGACTTGCATTCAGTGTCGGCTTGCAATGGAGTAAATATGGTGCCATATAGAATGAGAGAAGAAGAGTGGGAAGTTCTCGAGAGTCTAACAGAGGCAATAGTACTAAGACCAGGTACAAGCAGATGTGGAGAGAGGAGTAGAAAAAGGAGAGAGGAGAGAGAGAGAGAGTGATCGATTGATTGTCGTCCTTATTGATGGCGGGATTAAGGCCTGTAAAGCGGGCAAGTACAGGATAAAGTGGAGACAAAAGTATGATGAGAAAAATGATGTGTTGAGCTTGGAAGGTTGTGCCCTAATCATGTGGAAACACCCCTTTACCTAACTTAACGATGTTGGAATAAAGTGTAGCGATATATGTTTTGCAAATTGCCATGTTTTCTTCAAACTTACCACATGATAGAAAGAAGGCTTAAACTAAAGGCTCTAGGTAACTTGGGCTGGAGAGGAGTTCACGGATTAGGAATGAATTATCGTCTGCCTCACGAGTCCCAGAAGAACTTCAAATTAGCTGCAGTCATCATCAGCAGGGGAAAATGTGTTTTTATCACCATGCTATTTTTTAGTATTTTACGTAGGCTACTCTATCCTTTTCCAGCCCGTGAACTCTTTTCCAACGCAAAATACTACAGCTCAGGTCGACTTACCAATAAAAGTGGTTTTGCTGGTTAGCGCAGACTCGTCAGTGGCTAAGGTAACGCTATCTGATAACAGTTTCACGGATGCTCTTACGTTGTTGCAAAGTGTCACACGGCGTGCATCTTTCGCGGTTCCACCTAAACAGGATTACCAAATCTCGAGAAAGAAATACTAAAGTCCTAGAAAAGTTTAGTGTGGTAGGTAATAAAAAATAATGAAAAGAAAAATACAGTTAATTTTAAATCAAAATCTAAGGAATTACTAAATTATTGTGCATTCAAAGCTCTGCCCTAAACACAGAACATTGTAGATACAAAGATGGTTAGCGCAACCAACAGTCAGTCCTTCGGGCTTCTGTCTTAAAAGTTATTGGCAGCCCAATCTAGAATTGAGTAGCCCAATTTTTACGACAAAAACGACAAAAGCTCTGCCTGAGCCTCTGCAAATTTGCCTTTCACCCTCGAAATCAAACTACGGCTAAAATACAGAGAAAAACATATATCCCAGGGTGATTTTCCCCATTTGACTTTTATTTCCGTTACTGGGTTTCATCTCGAGATCAACTGTTCGAAGAGGGAAATACAATATTTACGAACAACACAATGAAGGCTGGAATTTGGAGAAGGGTTAGTGTTTAAATAGTGGGGTAAGTAGGAGTTAAAAGTTTAGTGCATTAAACGGAATTGGACAGCCCTAGTTATTAAGACATCAAAGTGGTTCTGGTAATAAGAGTTGCATACTCACCCAGATCATTCAACAAATTGAGGTGTAAAGCTTGTGTCAATGTCTTTTTTGTTCGCTTGTGCTTTCTGTGAACAAAAACCACGCACAGCATAAGACACTGATTTCAGAATATAAACAAATGCTCTATAATTATTTATAATTAATTTTGTACAAGTGCAGAGAAAGTTGGAAACTAACAATTGGTTGGTTGGTACAAAGTGTGGAAACGGCCAACCAGCTAGTTTAGTTTAGATTGGAGAAGGGTTGAAAGTAGTGATGACGACGATTAATCGTTAACCGGTTAAGTTTTTGTAACCGGTTAATTTTTGTAACCGGTTACGTGAATAATAATGGGTTAATTTATTGCCGAAGTAATGTGAAATTACTTTCTTTGTAGCCTATTTACGATTTACTGCGCGCGAGATAAAGAGAACCAACCTTGCCATGTTGTTATTTACTGGTTCGAGTGCCGCCCGCTTTGACAGCTCAACACGTGCTGCCAATCGCATGGGTAATGCAGTCCCTTTCCTCCCCCCTCATTAGCAGCAGTCTGGCAATGTGAGAAGGTCAAGTGGATCACCCTTCGCCCCCCCCGCCCCCCTCCCACCCATACGATAGTAGTATTTCAGCACTGCCGACAAACGCAACCCGATACTTGATCTGGCCTACCCACTCCACTACTGGCCTCTTTTCCCGACGAGCTTGAATGAGCATATGAATTCAAGCACATGTTTCTATGCCATGTGATCATTTTATTGTATGTGACGTAGGGCTGTGCGAACCGGTTCGAAAATCGAACCGAACTCGAACCTCCCGCCATTAGGAAATAAAAATTTGAATGTTGGTCACACTGGTTTAAACTGACAACTTTCGAGAGTAAATTCGATATTTCGATATATATCGCATGCCGAAACGCCAATGCCAAGCCGACGGCATTATTATGTACTAGACTAAGCCTATTTCATTTACGTCTTCAATGAAGATTGACTAAATTGTATGCTTTTGTTTAATAACGTGTCGCGTAATATAATACCTAAAATGAAGCGTCGCAATGTATTGAAACGACAACTGCTGCGAAGACGTGGAAGATGACAATTTGTAAGAATGGAAGCTCATCCAGCTGACGGCATCTAGGCCCTAGGCTAGGCCTACTATTATAAATCATATACTCAGTTCAACTATGTCGGTTGAGTGGTGGTTTTCCACCATTATCAAGGATGAAATGTAGATACTAAGCTTGCAATCAGTTTTTTCACTATCACTCCTCTCCACATTACTCACTTCTCGCCTCCAAGCTTTACTCTTGCACATGCCCACACTTCTTCACGTCTTCTAATTAATCTTTCCATTTTCTTGGCCTCGACATCTTTTCCCTCCTCGCAGTTCAATTCTCGTCTTGAATCTCTCCTGCCCACCTTCATATGTCCAAACCATCTAGACGTTCTTTAAGCTTAAACTGCAATCTCTCCAATCCAGTCTTTCCTTAGTCATTACTCTATTGGTCCATTTGTACCCTTATACTTCAATATGAGTTTAATCCGTTTATAAGGAATCTATCCCTTTTCCTAGTATGCGTAGCCCTACGACTTCTAGTGAACCAGATAAGATCACACTCTAGGCCTAGCCAGGCCTGCCTAGGCCTATTATCGCATCGAGTGAAGACAAACAAGATCCTAGGCCCTAGCCTAGGCCTAGCCCTGCGACTATGCGTAGTGGTGCGTAGGCCTACAATGCGTGGCAGCTCTAGGCATCCGTATGGGCCTAGGCCTTGCAGGTCCTTCTTACAACGTTCAGGATGAGGAACCTCAACCTGATCTAGGCCTATTAAACCATTTTTCATGAAATGGCAACAAAAATCATCTTTTTTAAGGTTCGGTTCGGTTCGAGGTTCGAGATTTTTTGTAAGGTTCGGTTCGAGGTTCGGTTCGAAAAAAAAATCAAGGTTCGCACAGCCCTAATGTGACGAAATCGACTACAGTCTTGAGTAGCCAGCCACAGTTTAACAAGTGTTGTATTGACAGCATCATTGATTAAAAATAACGATCTTGCAATTATTATCGCATAAGAAAAACACGCCACTGCTGGAGAGTGCAATGTGTAGTGTCTTGAGCTGGCTGGCCGGCCGGGCCGTGTCGTTCGCTGGCAGCGCGAGTGGGAGAGGAGGGGTAACCGGTCTCCTAGGCAGCTGGCGGCGGGAGGGTTGGGGTGGGGTGGGGAAGTGAAGTGAACTTGACACACAGCTTCACAAAAGATCGCGCTCGCTGGCAGGAAATAGAACGGTGGATGCGGGAATGTGTAAATGTGTAAATGGGAATTTTACAAAACTTTTCAAATACTATAGCGATCATGGCGGGAACAATCCATAGGGGATTTACTGCCTTTTATTTACTACGTAATAAACTTGGCGTGTGCACATTGAATTGAGGTAAGTTATTAAAATGTTGTTTGTAGTTTATTTTAACGTCTGGAAGATTTGATGGAATTTCCAGCTGCCCAAAATGGTTCTTTCCACTCGTGCGATTTATTTCACGGAACAGATAATACACAGCATAAATACCCCTCCCCTTCCCGTGCGAGGTCGGCCGCCGTGATGTCGCGTAAACAATGCCGGCTACACTACACTCGTCTTTGGCAGTCTTTGTGTAGGTGAAGGTCGTTCTCTGTGAAGTACGATTTCAGCATGTTTTAAAGATTTAACGGCGTTATTTAAGTGTCTAATATTTAATACGTGACACTGACAGCATTCAGAGATAAAATACGTAGTGGGCGGGCGCGAGCACCTAATGAATCAACTGATTACGTAAGTTTGGCATGGCGGAGGGGGGGGGGAACTGAGATAGTGACGAGGCAATTGACCGTGAGCTGCCAACGATCCGATATCAGTTACACTACGCAGATGTGCCACATAAATAATTCGTAATTGGTGCTTGATGTTACTCCCGGTTACTCCTGCTTGCAATTGCACAACACGAAGCGAGCGCCGATAATGCGTGATTTTACGCGTTTTTGAAAATTAACCAGTTTTTTACTACCGGTTAACCGGTTTTTACAACCGGTTAAGAGAAAACTTAACCGTCGTCATCACTAGTTGAAAGGTTGGGAAAGCATACAGAACACACAACAACACAAGAAGGACAATAACAGAACAATAACAAATTATTAACACAATCTATGACTAAAATATTAAATAGGTCTAAATTGTGACTATTATTATTTACAGAAAAGGTCAAATTACTTACTTTCCCACTACGTCTAGAAAGGCCGACTGTACCAATCGACTTCCTGGCACTGGCCCAAGGTCACCACCCTAAAAAAAAAATTCTGTATGAGATGCAGTATGGACCATAAACAAAGAAGATAGAAGATCATGAAATGTCATGTCATCATATCAAGATCATTATCATGTGACTGAGAAAGAAAATTTAAATTTAGCGTTTTTTCTCACTCACATGATCCGGCCTCCAAGCACTCTTTTCAACAAACATGTGTTGGTATACAACTTAACAGTTTTAACTTTTAATTGTTGGCAAACGGCGATATCGTAATGCGATCCAAGTTAATATGTTAATTGTTAATATGTTATCTCTTAAGTACCGAACATGGGCCTATTACACCACAACAACTGCTACGCTCACAAACCTTGAATGGGAACAACACGTTTGACTTGGCCGCCCGCTTACGACTGAGCGCCGCCCTGAGGTCACCATGCTGGTCGGTTGAGTCGAGTCGAGCTACCCGACCGGCCGACTCCTCCTCGCCCTCATTCGACTGTGCCATGAGATCAGGTTTCAGGATCTCCTTGGACATGAGAGCTGGGAACAAAGACATTGACATCAGTTAAGGTGGTTCCACATAAAAAGTAAAAACATAACACGTTAGGTTTTAGTTTTAACGCGTAGTGTGTAAGCGCGCCGGTACACAGAAACGTAAGCACAAAGAACTTAGGCCAAGATATGTCAGTAGTCTTCTAAGTTCTTTGCAGAGTGAACTTTGATTAAAGAAGGATTCAAAGGTTATAGGCCAAACCGCCTAATAAAGATTATTATTGGATGAGCGAAGCGAAGACTTCAATTTCACCGACCCCCCAATTTTTTTTTGTCTGTTTGTTCGCTCTCTATCGGGCAAACGGCATATCCGATCTTGATGAAAATTGGAGGGGACCTTCGAAATCTCTGAACTTAGAGGTGTATTGTTTTTTGGGTACAATCAAAGAAATATTTCTTATGAATATCGCACTTTTACGATTTTTTTCGATTTTTTGTGCTATATTTTTGTGCCATTTGGGCCAATTCTGACCAAACGGGTCAAACTTGTCGTCTTGAATAGCCAAAGTGCATTAATATGAGACGTTAAGCAATATGCAATCAATCAATCAATCAATCAAATGTAGCGGTAGTTAAATTTTGACAAAGTGTAAACTTGGGACACAGAAAGAAATTAGCACCTACTAAATAAATCAACTGACCTGGTAATCGTTCAGGACTGGCTCCCATGTTCTGCTGTCCTACGCCAGCATCGCCCACGTCCGCAACCAAGGCCGCGGCTTGCCTTGCCTTCCACGAGCCTCTCTCCCCGATCCTCGATAGGACAGACCCTGGACCCTTCCCCCCTCTCTCTCGCCTTCGCTTCTTATCCCGGGCCGGACTGTTCCGGCGAACCCGGGTCCCGATCCGGCCCCTGAACCGTTTGGGTTCCGGCTGCTTCGGAGCCACTGGTTGTAGGAGGTTCCTGAACGACAGCACACCAACCTGAGACAGGACGAGAGAGGAACTATCACAACACAAACTCATACAAATCATTAGTCTATTCACTGTTAATATTTGTAATAGAATAAAAAGTAATATTTCAACTACTAGGCAGGGTAGGCCTACTTTACAGGAGTCTTTCTAAAAAAAAAAAACAATTTTAAAACCACAACAGACAAGACAAAAAAAATTCTCAAATAATTATAAATATGGCTGTGTATTGGTACCAAATTATTAAAAATGAATTGTGTTATGAATAATAAAAAAATACAAAAAAGTAAAAAATGAACATTTGTAATTTTAATGATAATACCCACTAGGCCTATACCGTATTTACTCGAATAGGCCGATATTGAGTGAAGGCCCGCAACCTTATTTTGACCACTCAAATTTCAAAGAGTAGGATAAATCCAATACTATATTGACAGATGGTTCACATAATAGCCGCACCCCACTTTTTGAACTTGGAACTTGATTATTTTAAATATAACCGAGGCCTAGGCCTATACTTGCATAAATAGGCTACAGTAGTTCCATTTTTTTTTACAAACTCATACCCATAACTGCTCAGTGCTCACTGTTTTTGGTAGCCGAGATACAATTTATCAAATTAACGGGAAATTCATCTTCTCTTCTTTTACTTTTTGTTTACCCACAATCTATTGCACTACACAAGAAATTCATGATATGCAGACAAATATTGTAGCAGGAACAATGCAAAATACCCCCAGAGAAATCTGGACGAAAATATGTGACGAAATTCCGAGTTAGTTACAGGCCAAATGACTGCCGGACGGCGCCACCAATGCTACTACTAGCTACCAGGGTTGGGAATTGATTATAAATTCGTAATCGATGTCAAACCTATAACTTCGACATCACATGAAACAAAAATTCAACATAACTAGGAAAACGCTAAAGTCCCGCCGCGTTGATGGATGAGCGTAAGTTTTTAGTTTGCGTGAGACCACTTTTCCTTTGCAAGTGCTTTGTGAATGTATTGTAGGTGATTGTTGTCAAGTTTCTATTGTTACTTGTTAATTGTTATTATAAACCTAAAAAAACTCATATTAAAACATTTATTTCTATGGATTCTGGCAAACTTTTTCAACTTTTTCTTTCAAAAGGTACTTCATCACCATAACCTTAATGTCCATTGATATTAAACCCCTATAGTAGGCTAGATTAGCAGTGCCCAATACTTCCGCACATGCGCGAGCGTAACAAATTGAAGCGTCGAAAATCCAGTTCAAGATGGCGATTTGGCGTTTTAATTCATGCTTTTTCAAAGCAATAAAGTATTTTACTGGATTGTGTGATATGGTTTTAGCTTGTGCAGCATGATATTGAATTAACAGAAACAATAAGAAGTTATTGCATAAGGGAATTTAGTAATCATTTGATGTTAAAATCTAGTATGCTCAGCTGTCAAACTGGCGGCCATCTTTAAAAATATTTGGTCTTCAAATCGCTCCCATTTGATTAACATGTAAACTGTCATTTCAAGATGGCTTCCAATTGTAACGGAAGTGGACCACCGACTGCTAATCTAGCCTAACAGTAGTTAAATATCAATGTTAATGTCCATGTGAAATATGAACGTTGTAGTCCCACCTGTTTGGTCAGAATCGACCCAAATGTCACGAAAATATCGCACTAAAAATCGAAAAACACATATTAAAACCTTTATTTCTATGGTTTCTGGCTAACTTTTTCAACTTTTTCTTTCAAAAGGTACTACATCACCATAATCTTAATGTCCATGTGAAATATGAACGTTGTAGCCCTACCCGTTTGGTCAGAATCGAACCAAATGTCACGAAAATATCGCACTAAAAATCGAAAAAAATCGTAAAAGTACGATATTCATGAGAAATATTTATTCGATTGTACCCAAAAACGTGGCACGTCTAAGTTCAGAGATTTCGAAGGTCCCCTTCAATTTTCATCAAGATCGCTTATGCCGTTTGCCCGGAATCGTGCGAATAAACAGACAAAAAAACAAACAAAAAAACACCCAAGCTAAATTTTTTGGGGGGTCAGTGAAATTGAAGTCTTCGCTTCGCTCGCTACGCTCATCCAAAAAAATATTAGGGGTGTGCGGGTACCCGAAATTTCGGGTCGGTTCGGGTATTTAGTACCCGAACCGAAGCGCGACAATTTGGAACCGACTTCGGTTCGGTTCCGGGTATTTGAATCGCGCGCGCAAGTCACGACTTCTCGCCAGTAGAAGGCTTTCAACTTGAACAGTCAGCCGGTCCAGGTGGATCGAGCGCGCACTTGGTTCGGCGCATGTCCCCTCTCTCCTCTCAGTCGACCTTCCCCGCCCTCCCCACCCAGTGCACAGTCAGCTGTGAAGTGGATCGTACGCGCATCGATGTGCGCACGCCCCGGCCCGCCTCTCAGCCAGCCGGCCTTGGCTATGACGAGTTACATCGCCCCGCAGCTATCTCTCTCGCACTCATTACGCTTATGGGCTAACACACGATGCAGCAACGGCGCTGGACTTTTATAGATATTTTAGTCCTGTTACGTAAATATTTTGTGTTATCATTCATAATCAAGTAATGCGTGAAAGACTTCTATTATTTGTCAATTTTGTAGATATTTGTATGTTTTTACACAGGCCTGTTCAGTTGTCAAGTGGTTAATCTCAGTAATCCATAAATCAACATTTTTATTCATATTTTGATAGAACCGAAACCGGAACCGAACCGGAACCGAAAAATCGAGTACTTTACTACCCGGAACCGGAACCGAAACCAAAACCTGGAACCGCACATCCCTAAAAAATATATAGCCTATATTTTTATTTTCTTTAAATAAATAAGCAAACAAATAAATTTGTATTAGAGTCTACCCACTCGGTCATAACTGATTTTCAGTGGGGAAACTTCTGCCTATAGGGGGAATCGAACCCTGGACCTTCTTCATTGGAAGCAGAGACGCTAACCACAAGACCAACGAGCCACACAGTATTTACATTTAAAAATAGGCCTATGTATGTTAGGCCTACATGGTTTCAGTGGCAATTACTTAAAAAAGAAAAAAAAAACGGCAAATCGATGGTAAATAATTAAAACTTAAAAGTAAATTTTTGCTTTGACATCGATGTCAAGTCCCAACCCTACTAACTACCACCACTTTCTTGATAGAATTGTCTTGAGAGCGCAGTACAGCTCTCGATGTGGATGACTACATGAAATCTTAAAGTTGAATGTTGCAATGGCAAAGATATTCCCCATTTAATTCCCTACAAAAAAGGTGTCTTCTATAGTTTTGGTAGGGGCAAAGGTTACGTCACAAAATGAAGTTCCTCTGAAAGAACTTGATTATCTACGGTCAAACCCCTATGGATCGTTCCCGGATCGTCCGTTTTCCCGCCATGATCGCTATATTTGAAAAGTTTTTGCAAAAGTCCCATTTAAACAATGTTAAAAATTCCCGCATCCACTGTTCCTCAATCGATCGTTTTCCTCGCTGTATCGTTCAAAATGTTTGTGTTTCCTCAATTTTAAAATTTACCCTAATGTATCGTTTTCCCCGCCTTGATGAACACCGACCAAACGGACGAAGCACTATTTCCTGCAAGACAATACATCATCGACAGCGAGCGCGATGTTTTGTAATCTGTAGTCAGGTTCACTTCACCTCCCCGCCCGCCGGCGCTGCCGCCTACAAGACCGGTTACCCCCCCCTCCCACTCGCGCTGCCAGTTGGCACGGCTCTCACTCTCCTCTCTGGGCCGGCCTGCCAGCTCAGACACTACACATTCTCTCCAGCAGTGCCGTGTATTTCTTACGCGAATGCGAAAAATAATAATTACAAGATCATTGTTTTTAATCAATAATGATGTCAATACAACACTTGGTTTAACTGTAGCGCGAGTGTTATATGGTTGAGTTGCCGTGTCTTATTCTCGGATATAACACTGCCGGCTGCCCCTACCACTAGCCGTGTACTGCAACATTTGAAGCCGAGACGATCTCGACCTTGGAGACCCGGACCATCCCTAGGGACTTCAAGGATGCATTTTCATCGCCCGTGCAATTTTCTCTCGTCGCAAGTAGAGAACCTGGATCTTATTAACTACGTTAATAGGAAGCGCATTTGGATGTTCGTGTGTTAAAAATTTCGGGGACTCACCGCCCTAGAAATGTAGCGTTCTCACCGTCCAAAAGTGTGTAACTGGATGTAGTCAAATTCACGCCAAAGCAATTTTAATATTTTTCTAATAGTTTGCCCTGGGGCATGAACCTACGCCTAATAATGATGATATCTAATATAAAAATGTATATATATTATAGGCAATAAAACGATGTAATATGCCTAAAATTGAGTAAAATAACTAACAAAAAAATGAATTTTGAAAATTTTCAGTCTAATTCATTGCCTACTCAAAATATCTGGATAATAATATATCAAGTATCTATTACAACTTTCAGAAGACAGTTATATAATAATGTACGTAAAGAAAATAAAAAGCTTGTCTTAATGAGGTAAAAAATAAAAATCAACAACGATGATAGACAGTGTTGATTCATGCGCGGGTGTGATGGCCCATAAAATCGGGTCTTTTGGGTTTTCCCGTTTTGGGACCGTTTTCCTCACTGCATCGTTTTTTTGTAAGCTACCCTGAAAAACGATACATAGGGGTTTTACTGTACTTTGGTTTTAATAGTTTTGGGTCAAACCGCTTGGCTTGTTAATGCCACCGCCACCAATTTAAATTTGGGATGTAGGCCTACTGTAGATCGTATCAGTAGGTACTAGCGAAGCTATTCCATAGTGTGATTCAGATAAGGTGGCGGCCGTCAAGGTCAAGCGAGAGCACGGACGCCAACGTTGACAATTTACATACAACTGGCATTAGATAGGGCCTACCGTATTGGTCATGTTATCGTAAATATTTTATCACACAAATCAACATTTTATAAGCTGTGAATAAAGTAGTTTCGTCCCACAGAGTCAGTATTTTAGCGAAAAAATGATTTTAAGTAATCACGATTACGAAAGTGTTTTTTGCCTTGTTGGTTATGCTGTGCCCAAAGTTCCAGCTGTTTATAATGCCAACCTCGCCAGATGTGATGTCAATGTTTAGGAGCATCAAAAGGGTCTTGATTTTATTCGTACTGTGACGGCTACGGGAATTTATTCTGCTTGCCCGGCTAGGAATATTCCCAAAAAAAAATACCTAGTAATTATACTAGCTCATTAGTTTGCACAAGATAAAATTAAAATTATAATTAACAAAAGAATCTCACACTAAATTAGCAATTAAATGGATATCACATTAAAACTCTACTTCAGCTCCTACCTTAAACTGTCCCGTGGATGGGAGATGTCCCTTGACGCCTCAGCGTCTGCGCGCGCCGGCAACAATGCCTATAGTCTAGGTATGAGTGAATGGGATTGTTGGGAATGCCAAACTACAAAGATACTGCATTTGTAAGTTAAACCCAATGCCTGGTTCACTATTGAACATTTGTAAATGATGATACAAATAGGTACTTTTTCCTCCTACCTACGAGCTCGTTATTCCTATCTTTTTGCGATTTAAAACTAAACAGACATTTATGACTGTTATGATAATTCCTTTAAATACAAATTAAAACAACTGAAAATTTAAAAAAGAAAACTGTCTTATGACAGGTACTTATCCTTCTGCCGTTGTATGTATAATCCTTTTTATTGTTGTTGATTTTACATGCGATGATGTAATTAGATGATTCTTTTAGACGCACAATTCACTATTGATTCACTATCTTGATGCACAAGGGATATATTGCTGTCTTGATGCGGTACGAAGTGTATGGGAGGGCTTTGGTGTATGTGGGTTTAGCACTGGCGTCGATCCTGGGTTTGTCAGTACCCCCCTCTGCTCACACGATTGGTCCCCCTTTAGACGAGTATCTCGCAGTTAAATTTATAAATTCACATTAAATGGCGTATACTTGCCTATTTAATGTGTAGATGACGTTGAAGAATTAATTTTCTTTTATTATTGACGGTTTTATAAACGATGATGATTTGGTTGCTGTCCGGGGACGCGTGTTAGTTGGGATAACGATACAATTATTGTACTGCACTCTACTGTTGTGACAGTAACGTTTGGTTTTAATTGCCGTTGGCAATAAACGTAAAAAGGAAAAAAATAAACATTAATTTATTTTCACCGTACATGAAACAGATGTAACAGTGACACTTTGATAACTATTTGCGATAAAAAACTGATACAATTTTACTTTTCACCGTACATGAAACAGATGTAGCAGTGACACTTTCACGAATTATTAACCTTAAAAAACTGACACAATTTACATAAATCCTCTCTTAGACTCTCTCACACTAATCACCAGACCTTCCGTAAATACCGGTTCGGTAACTACTCCGAATGTAGCCCCTATAAAATGTTACCAACGCGACCACATGCTCCGCAAGATGGCACTCGCCAGAGCCTCCATGTTCGACTTTATACGACCCTCGGGTCCAACACACCGAATACGTCCACCCAAGGACTCCACACAACCACCACTGACTTGAGATGGCCTCGCCTCCTTTCGAAAATCCAACCATGGTCTCTCATGAACACAGTCATCGCCCCTCAGGTTCCACGGAACGGGCCCAAATTAAATACCCTGTCCTACTCAACTTGAGATCCCTCAACCCATAAGAAAAATGCGTGGATTTATGCCCTTTGTGTAGGAATCAAGTTAACTCGACCCTTTTTAAATAGGTCTAAAACTAGCTCCAACCTGCGTCGCATTGCAATACCACGAAGTGAGATTAAATCGCAAAATGGGCCAACACTGCGCTTGACTGAACTAATCTCCTGGACTGAACGTCTCCAAGCCTGCCTAGCTACACGGCAAGTCCTTTATCTAGCTCAGACAACTGTCTCCAGCGAGCATCTCCCCTTTTTTCCTCGTTTCTATGAAAACAATTATTTATGGTGAACTACGTGCTTGGTCGACTGTTTCCCAGAAAAAATAAGCTTCGATCGGGCCCTTTTAAAACCTTGAACCTGGCCTTCGATGCATCTAAAAAAATCTCCAGTTGTAAAGATGTTCCTAACTAAATCAATATTAATTAGAATTAATATTGACTACCAAGTGAAATGATATTTTAAATTTAAAATTTAAAATGAAATTAGACGGCAGTGGAATATTAATTACCAATTATAATTAAAGTTGACATGCAAATATCATTATGCGAATCTAGAAAAAATGAGTTGATATGCAAATTCCATATTAAAAAATATATATCTTCAAAGGTTTGAAGTAGCCTACACCCCTTGGCCTTGACAATTACCCCCTTGGGCATAATTTAAATTAGCATATATTTAAATTATTCCCACACCTTGCAAATTGAAAACCTTTGAATTGAAAAATTAAAAATTTTAAAGTATAAAATTAAACTTCATTACTCAAAACTCAAAAAATTCCTAAGTCCTAAAGTAACCTTAGGTGGAACGGAGTATAGCTAGTGGTTACATCACGGGATGTTTACTTCCGCTTGCTCAAAGCAACCTTGCTCTATTGTCACCCCCAAAGACCGGCTCTTCTCGACAAGGTCGTCTACCTCCCCTACCTCTCAGCTGGTCTTCCTACCATCTTGCAGTGAGGCTGCATCAAGCTTCCACCCCACCGCATGGGGCGTCTACCATAGCTGTGTTGCTATCTGAGCGGTGTCACAGGCCTACACGCCCCCCTCGAGCATCTGACATGCTCCTCACTGGTATTTACTTCCTACTTCCGTTCACCCCTTTAAATGCCTACTCCTAACATTTAGTCTAGTTACATATAAAAAACATACAAGTTAGAATATAAAATATAAACACATCAAACTACCAGATGATTAGTATAAACGTACCCTGCTCAACTTGAACTTTAGGTTTCCTTCGTCTTGGTAGAAGGCCTTTCATTGTAATATTTGACATATATGTGTGTGTGCGAATTGGAACAAAATTATATCCCCACCCTCTTATAATTTATTCATTCGCTGGGTACTCAAAAGACTACCTGAGGGCGCTCATTGCTTTCCGCAAGTACGAATGACAAATAAAAATTCCTTTCTTGATAATCTAATCCACCCTTTACGTTAAATCATTAGTTGCTATGACACGCCTCCAGCAAAGAAAACAACAAATTTTGCTTAATTCCGGCAAAACCCTAGCTGCCCAAATTGCTTGATCTCAGCACGGGAAAAACCCCACAGAACTCATTAATTACGGCCTTTTACGTTATCATGTGTTGCAACAATGACAATCTATCTAGATTAACTACCCTCTTGAAGGAATACAGGCAAAAATTTAAATTACTACAGTAGCCTCTACTTCCCAATGCAGACATCAAATTTGTGCCGAGACTAATCCTGTACTCTACATCCAGCTATCACACACAATCCCCTTAATTTACAATTTACAATGCCCTCAAGACTTTTTAAGTAATTACCCTAAATTGTCCGTTCAGTAGTTCCTTATTACTACCTCTTTGATTGATGTTTTTTTTTAGAAATTTGCACTTTAGGTGCAACTTTTTAAGATTTCCCTTTGTTACTTTTTACGTCATACTGTTTGGGATGCGTTATCAAAAAGAGAATTGCTTAAAAAATCATATTCTAATCCGTTTCAAACTTAAAATTATATATATATTATTGTTTTCTGTGTCATGCTCATTGCATTGAAAATTACTCAAAATTTGAACATAAGATATAACAACCACCTCGTCTCCTGATAATATTATCATAGCCCATCCCCGACATTGTTAACTTAGTTCTACACAATAAAATTTCAAATATACATGGTGTTTTTTGGGCAGGTCCGGTCATAGGTTATGGGTCTAAGGTGAGGTAGGGTTTTAAGTTTTCCACATTAAAGACTCCCTTTGGCAATCCCCTCTCATCCTTCACGCATAGGCATTCTTGCCGGAGTCTGGGTAATCCCACCCCCTCCCAAACTACAAAACCTGTCCACTCATTTCTAGTGTTTTTGCCCGTAAGCCCCTTTTTATTTCACTTTCCTTTTCTCTCCTTTGTCCTTCTGTCCTAGATCTTCCATTTTAAATCTAGCTAACACACACTTCTCCAATCTCCTCTTCTTATTACCCCCTCCTATCGTGCATTCCCTTTCACACCAGTCTAGCCTCCTACAACGATTGATTTCCACTATCCCATTTCCTACTTTCTCTCTCTCTCTTTTCCATTCAAACATTACTTCCAACTCGACTACCCTTTCTTTGCTCATTACAAAGGTGTCCTCATTATGACACTTCCAGTCACCCCATTTTTCCTCACTAATCCTTATCATTCCAATTCCACACACATTTTTACTCCTTGCTTTTATCAGCACTGCACTTTCTACTTCCTTATCAATCAATTTTTCACACCTAACTCTTTTATCACTCACACTTTTCTTATCATCCTCCTTCTCTGTCTCCACCTCTACCATTTTCAAACAACTATCGTCGTCCTTATCACTCTCATCATCAACCTCCAACTCTACAAATTTTCAAAAAAATCATCCTCCCTTATCACTCTTATCATTGGCTTCTTCACTAATGATCTCCTCATTCCTTACTTCCTGATTAACTCCTTCTACTGGATTATCTAGCTCCTGTTTGCTTTCTACACTTTCTCCACGCAATGCCTGTCCCAATCTTTTTATTGCTGTCAACAAGTTTTGTTGCATTTCTGCTGTTTTTTGTTGTATTGCTGCTAACTGTGCAAATTGTTTCTCTGTCTTTTCTGATTGTTGTGCAAATTGTTTCTCTGTCTTTTCTGATTGTTGTGCAAATTGTTTCTCTATCTTTTCTGATTGTTGTTGTATTGCTGCTAACACTTGTACCCACGGGTTGTCACTTGTTTGTTCTCGCGATGTTTGCGCACTCGTTTCTGTGCTCCCTAGACCCTCATCCTCTGTTGATTTCCCTGTACTATCTACCAACGATTGTGGCTCTGTGATATCTCCTATCATTGTTATTTCGTCTCCTCCTCTACCTTTTATTGGGGACATATCGGTAGTACTTAGAGTTGACTCATCTAGTCTGACTATGTCTATCTCCGTCATGGAAACCTGATTCCCATCCCTCAACACCTCTATCTCTAGTTTTCCCCTTCTGATGTTGACATTAAACAAATCAATCTTTTATCTATTAGATTCACTTACAAGCCATAAACAAACTCAATCTAAAAATCTCGGGTCGCACAAGTTAACATTAAAATCAAAAATCTCAGGTCGCGGTTTATAATCAAGCAAAATTAATAAAAATCTCGGGTCGCGTTTTATAATCAGCCCACTGTTGAAAGCGCCAAATTGTGATGACTGGACTCACAATTGGTGGGAAAATTAAAAAGAAATCTCGGGTCGCGGTAAAAAATTCATGCCCCTTAGTTGGGAGACAAATTGTGAGGTACAGGTAAATTATCCTGCTTGCCCGGCTAGGAATATTCCCAAAAAAAAAAATACCTAGTAATTATAAATAGCTCATTAGTTTGCACAAGAAAAAAATTAAAATTTAATTAAAAAAAGAATCTCACACAAATTAGCAATTAAATGGATATCACATTAAAACTCTACTTCAGCTCCTACCTTAAACTGTCCCGTGGATGGGAGATGTCCCTTGACGGGCCCCAGCGTCTGCGGGGCGCCGGCAACAATGCCTATAGTCTAGGTATGAGTGAATGGGATTGTTGGGGAAAGCCAAAATTTCAAAGATACTGCATTTGTAAGTTGACAATGCCTGGTTCCTATTGAACATTTGTAAATGATGATACAAATAGGTACATTTCCTACCTACCTACGAGCTCGTTATTCCTATCTGTTGCGATTAAAACTAAACAGACATTTATGACATGTTATGATAATTCCTTTAAAAAACAAATAAAACAACTGATAATTAAAAGAAAACTGTCTTATGACAGGTACTTATCCTTCTGCCGTTGTATGTATAATCCGTTTATTGTTGTTGATTTTTACGATGCGATGATGTAAATTTGATGATTCTTTTAGACGCACAATTCACTATTGAATTCACTATCTTGATGCACAAGGGATATATTGCTGTCTTGATGCGGTACGAAGTGATATGGGAGGGCTTTGGTGTATGTAGGTGCACTGGCGTCGATCCTGGGCTGTCAGTACCCCCCTCTGCTCACACATTGGTCCCCCTTTAGACGAGTATCTCGCAGTTCAATTTATAATTCACATTAAATGCGTATACTTGCCTATTTAATGTGTAGATGACGTTGAAAAATTAATTGTTCTTTTATTATTGACGGTTTTATAAACGATGATGATTTGGTTTGCTGGGCCGGGACGCGTGTTAGTTAGGATAACGATACAATTATTGTACTGCACTCTACTGTTGTGACAGTAACGTTTGGTTTTAATTGCCGTTGGCAATAAACGTAAAAAGGAAAAAATAAACAAATTTTAATTTTTTTTTCACCGTACATGAAACAGATGTAAAAGTGACACTTTGATAACTATTTTTCGATAAAAAACTGATACAATTTACTTTTTCCCCCGTACATGAAAAAGATGTAGCAGTGACACTTTCACGAATTATTAACCTTAAAAAAATGACACAATTTACATAAATCCTCTCTTAGACTCTCTCACACTAATCACCAGAACCTTTCCCTAAATACCGGGTTCGGTAACTACTCCGAATGTAGCCCCTATAAAATGTTACCAACGCGACCACATGCTCCGCAAAATGGCACTCGCCAGAGCCTCCATGTTCGACTTTATACGACCCTCGGGTCCAACACACCGAATACGTCCACCCAAGGACTCCACACAACCACCACTGACTTGAGATGGCCTCGCCTCTTTCGAAAATCCAACCATGGTCTCTCATGAACACAGTCATCGCCCCTCAGGTTCCACGGAACTGGCCAATTAAATACCCTGTCCTACTCAACTTGAGATCCCTCAACCCATAAGAAAAATGCGTGGACTTATGCCCTTTGTGTAGGAATCAAGTTAACTCGACCCTTATTATAGGTCTAAAACTAGCTCCAACCTGCGTCGCATTGCAATACCACGAAGTGAGATTAAATCAGCAAAATAGGCCAACACTGCGCTTGACTGAACTAATCTCCTGGACTGAACGTCTCCAAGCCTGCCTAGCTACACGGCAAGTCCTTTATCTAGACTCAGACAACTGTCTCCAGCGAGCATCTCGCCTTTTCACTCGTTTCTATGAAAACAATTATTTATGGTGAACTACGTGCTTGGTCGACTGTTTCCCAGCAAAAATAAGCTTCGATCTGGCTTTTAAAACCTTGAACCTGGCCTTCGATGCATCTAGAAAAATCTCCAGTTGTGAAGATGTTCCTAACTAAATCAATATTAATTAGAATTAATATTGACTACCAAGTGAAATGATACTTTAATTAAATTAATGAAATTAGACGGCAGTGGAATATTAATTACCAATTATAATTAAAGTTGACATGCAAATATCATTATGCGAATCTAGAAAAATGAGTTGATATGCAAATTCCATATTGAAAATATATATCTTCAAAGGTTTGAAGTAGCCTACACCCCTTGGCCTTGACAGTACACTTCATAAATACTTTATTTTTAGGATATATTTGGGCAAGGCTTGGCTTTAAAATAGTCGTGTTTTTCTCCGAAAGCAGTTTTAGAGACCGTTATTTTATTTACTTTTGCCGATCCTGTGGCCATAGTGCGTGGACGACAGTGCTGCGATCCCTCGGCGACCGCCACCTTATCTGAATCACACTATATTTCAGTACATACACATGACTACTTCACAACTAGAGGTAAACACCTCGACCAGCAGCTTACCCTCTTGGTGTTGTCGGTCTCCACCTTAGCGATCGACTTGAACCTCCCTTCATTGTCAGAGTCGCTCTCCTCTTCGGACCAGAGATCGGCCGGCGAGTCCAGCACGAGGGCATCTTCGTCGTCGTCGTCAGCCATGTCGGTCGTCATGCCGGTTGCGACAGGTGTCGACTCCTCACCTTCGTCAGCCTTTGGAGGCGTGTCGTCTGGTAGCTGCTAGGGGGAAGGGGGAGAAACAACATGCATTAAATTTCTTACCTTACTAGCAACTATGAAACAAAACAAAATTTTTATATTTTAGACATTTCAACAATCATTTAAAAAATTCTAGCTAGCCTATTTATAAAAAAATCCAAACTAATTGGACTAGCAAAAAATGTACATCTGTTTTAAGTTAAAACGCGTTCAGTATTGGGTTAAAATGTATTGGCCTAGGCAGGCCCAGAATAAACATAATGTAGGCCTAACTAATTATCTCACCCGAAACAGAAAGTAGCTCGGATAAGCCAGGCTGCATAGATTAAAAAACACAGTAAATGCAGAAAGAACTTCCGTTTAGTAGTGTACATACCTCGTCTGCAGCAGTCTTCAGCCTTATCTTCTTGTTAACAGGTTTAATCAGATCAACGCTCTCAAACTTCTTCCGCCTAGCTTCAAGCACGGAAGATTTCTGATCTGTCTTTTCAGTCTTTTCAGCAGTTGGTCCCGGAGTCTTTTCGGCAGTCTTGTCACGAGACTTCTTTGATTTTGTGTGCTTTTTGCCACTTGAACGCTACAAGGAATAAAATATCATGTCAATAATTAGTTGTTGCAGTTGTCATCAGCAGCAAAAAAAAGACTGGCACTAATAACCTTAGTGTTGTGCCCTTAAACCCTAATAACTAACTAGCAGGTGAAAAGTTTTGTCGCCCCCAGCCCTTCAGGCCGGGCTTTATGTTCTCTATGCTTTCCCAACCTGTTAACCCTTCTCCAATCTAAACTAAACTAGCCGGTTGGCCTTTTCCAAACTAATTGTATCAATAGAAGTCAAGTATATTGTCGGTGAAGTGGCAATACTGTGTGACTTTTTTGACCAAATTCACATTGTTGGTTGTTTGGACAGGCCCCTACTTTGTTTTAAAGTTAACTTTAATTCCAAGAGTAGATATTTAATGCCACTTTTATTTGGAACCAAACCAAAATATCAAGACTATTAGGCACGCCTTCTGGTAATAACAATTTTTTAATCAAAGGTGATATTGTCATGAATACAGATTATTCATAGATCAGGGTATCCGACAAATAACTGTATAGTTACAAATCTAACCTGATTCACTTGGGTCAGCTAAAACACCCAGGCGTTCAGGTGCAACTCTGTTGAATAATACGCTAAAATACATCGCGACGGTGACAATGAGCAAGACAAAGACAGAAGAATATTAAACATAAAGCAGACGGAGACGGATAGTATCGGGAGATGCCTAGCAACTACGACTGCTATCCATGGACTTGCTGACATGAGACTTTTCGGGTGCACTCGACTTGATCGGGAAGCGCGCTCGCTCTCTCTGACTTTTGGAACTCGAGCTGGCAACATCATCGGGACGACGGTGTGATAGTGTGATAGTGTGTGTGCGTACGAGTACAGAGAAGAGGGTCGACTTCTAGTGGAGAGGGATCAGCATTCACCCCTGGAACGATCTGAGTTGTTTGGTGACCGCCTCTGAGCTTCGGAAGGTTGTGGTAAGCCAAGTCATGTTAATTTAACTTCAGGTCAATCGGGGTCATGATTGGTTGTGACCAAGCCACGTGGTAGTCACGCACATGCTGGAGAGTAGGCAGTACCGCGCACTCATTCTTTTAGTTTCATCCTGTTGTTAATAAATGGGTTTTGTTATTCACTATGAATCTGGTATTCTGATTTGAGTATTAAGTTACCTTCTGACCGGTAGTAAGATCCCTACATGTTAGTAGCTAGCCTAGGGATTGCAGGACAAGCTACGAGCCCCCAGCCAAGCGGCCGTTGTACTGAGGGTCCTGGGTTCCTGACAAGGTGAGGTCTCTGTTGTATGCTTCATCTGATGTTTTCACAGGACAGTAGGAGAAGGCTAGTCTGACTACATGACAATGGTGGAGGCGCCGTGATTTGTAGTTAACCTACATGACGTTTTTTTTTAAATCTTTATTTTGAGTTAAGGTCAGAGGGTGTGTATTGAATTAAAATTCAAAAATAATTTTACAAAAATGTTTCGGTTTTATTTTGTTGTCGAGTGTGTTGGTACCGGCAAGTGCGTGGTAACGTGGTGAGAGGTCATCGCTCGGGAGGTGGCTAGCACGTGTGCTACTGACTTGGAAATTGCGATTCTGCAATTTGTTTGAATAGCTCGTGGAATATCTGAGTGCAGTGCGCGTATTGTTATGTGGTTAACAATGGTGATTTTTGATTGTGTTTTTTTTGCTGATGTCGGACGTTCCATCTCAGAGAGAGTTAAGGGTGTTGTTACGAAGATTAGGGGTGCCTAGTTGCTCTAATTTGTCACCGTTAGAGAGGTTGTTGTTGTGGGCTAGAGAGCTAGAGATATTAACAACAGGAGAGGTATCTGACGACGCTGTGGGTACACCATTACCTTCAGAGAGTTCAGATAGTTCGGATAGTTCAGACGCGGAGGGAAAGCACGTGGATAAGAGTCGTTTGAAACGTGTGAAGGGAAAAGAAAGCAACATGCAGACTTCACAGTTTTTTCCGTCTAAATTTAAATCTAGTGAGGATGACGCGGATCGTTGGGTGGCAACATTCGAGCGAATAGCGAAAGCTAATGGTTGGGATGATGCTAAAAAAGTTTCGATGCTACCTTACATTTATCAGGCACGCGCTCAGTTGGTATGAAAACGATGAGGAACGGGCAGCAGTTGAGGCAGCAGCGGAAACCCCACCAGGGACCGGGTTATTAAAATGGGCAGATGTAAAATTGCATTTTATTCAGGTGTTTGGTAAACATAAGGACGACTTGCCGCATGGATACGGTTGTTGGGCAGTAGAGTTCAATACTTAGGGGAGTCATCTGAAGATTATATGTTTGATGGGTTTTGAGGCTGTGTGATAGGGTGAACAGTAAAATGAGTAATGCAGAGAGGGGGGTGGTGCATACTGGACTGCGACCTGATCTGAGGGAAGGGGTAGTTGGGAAGTCATTTTCAACTGTAGAGAAGTTGTTGGAGACGTTGCAGGAAGTGGAAACTATTAGAAATAGTGCTCCTCCCCCTGTATTATCTACTGTTGTTGCGCCAAAGTAGTAGGGGCTGTAGATTCAACAGGGGCCCACAGTTGGCGGATTTAGTTAAGGATTTGTCGAAGCAGGTGGCATCTCTTGCTGCACGATTGGATAAATCAGAGTCTGGTGGGGCTCAGCGTAGTAATCAGTCGGGGCAGAAAGAGGGTGGGTTTCGTAGGACGAATCAGCGGAATGCTGGTGGTCAACCGGTGTGTTATGGATGTGATAAACGTGGACATTTTCTAAGGGATTGTCCAGGGTTTAAAACATTCAGAGCGCAGCAGGGTGGTCAGGGTGCTCCTAATCAGGGTGGTTCAGAGGAGGCGGGGCCGTCTTCCAGAAGTCAGCGGGCGTCGGGAAAACGAATAGCCGAGCCGGATAGACAAGGGACTCCGGTGGGCGTAAATGGACACGTTGGGGAGAGATAGGGGACATAACATGGCTGGAAACAGCGCAATGTCATAAGGTTCAGAGGAATCAGGAAGTTTGTCAGGGTGTGGACAAATAGGGCATGTGCGGGAAGAGTGTTCAGTTTTTGGGAAAGGGATGTTCATAGGCAAGTGTTTTGCATGAGTTTCCCAAATTGTATACATCTCTCCTGAAGGGTTCAACTACCCCTTGTGAAGTTCAGAGACGACAGGTACTAGATTTGACAGTTTGTTGACAGCTGAGGAGACGCTCGTGCCGAATGTAGGTCATGATGATTTTACAGTCGGATTGTTTTAGTAGTAGTGCTGATCAGAGGTTGTGTAGTAATGTAAGAAATGTAAATAGTACAGTTGTAAATAGTGACAGATGTGTTTTTGAAGAGGATATAGTGGTTATCCGCACTATTGGAGCCTTGAAGATAAGTGTTAATTTGGATAACACATTGTTGCACACATTGTTAGATACGGGTGCGGGAGTGTCCTGTATAAATGCAGACAAGGGGGTCGCATTTACAGCTAACTCCAGTTTCGGGATTATTACTACGGACTGCTAATAATGCATCGTTACAAATAATGGGTAAAGTCCAGGGGGCTCCGTTTTAAATTTGGAGACGTATTGTTTCCAGCTGATGTTATTGCTGTTAATGGTTTGTCAGTTGACTGCATTCTCGGTAATGATTTTAGCTTGAAATATGGGGTTGTTATAGATTACAATCGGGAGAATATCACTGCGTTCAATGGCAGTGCGCATATTAGTATTTCGTTTGGTAGTAATAATCGATGTCATGAATTGCAAGAAAGAGGTTAATTCAGCGAATTCTTGAATAATATTCAGGTAGACGAAGTTAAACCTCCGTGTTTAGTAGTGGCACAAAACAACATGTTTGACAGCAGGCGGAATGTCTGAGATTTCATTTAAAATCAAAGGTGACATGTCCTATGGAGCATATGTGTTCGAGCCCAGACTGGTGTTATTGCAGAATAAAGGATTGATTATACCTAGTTGTTTTGTAAGACAGGCTACTAGTGGTGTAATATGGGTGGCTAATGTTTCGCCTAAAGATTGTCGTTTATTTGAGGGTGACATATTAGGTGTCTTGACTGAGGGAGATAGGCTTAGTGGAGCTGACACGGGCCTCATGGCTGAGGAAACTTCGCGCGACGATGATGAAACACGTGCGTCGGTCATTGGCAGAGCGGACGGAGCGGACAAACAGGAAACGCTTACACCAGCAGGACTACTGAATGCGAGAGACGCAGTGGCGGATATAGAGCAACTTGACATTTCTACATCATTATCAACAGAGGCTAGAAATAACTTGAAAGAATTGTTAATTAAATTTCATGGGGCTTTTGCATGGTCTTTGGATTTGATGGGTCGTTGTACTGTGGGAGAATATGTCATAGACATGGCGGATAAAACACCTGTTCGTAAACAGCCATATAAAGTCAGTCATCGCGAGAGAGAAATTGTAAGAGAACAGATTGATGGAATGTTAAAAGCAGGCGTGATCAGACCTTCCGAGTCGGAATATGCGAGTCCTATTGTGTTAGTGCGAAAGAAAAATGGAAAAATTAGAATGTGCTGTGATTTGAGAGAATTAAATAAGAAAATACGAACTTGTTCGTTTCCTAGTGCAAACATTGAAGATGTTCTTTCGTATTTGACTGGGTCTAGGCTATTTTCTACATTAGACCTATTCTCAGGTTTTTGGCAAATTCCTATGGCTGAGGAATCTAAAAAGTACGTAGCTTTCACTACTCCAGTTGGTTTATTTGAATGGAATGTTTTACCGTTTGGTTTGAAATCAAGTCCGGCAATTTTTGAATCAACTATGGACAAAGTGTTAGGTTCGTTGAAATGGTTGTGTTGTCTTTGTTATTTGGATGATATAATTGTTATGGCTGAAGATGAGGATCAACATCTGAAAAGGTTGGAAATGGTTCTTCAAAAATTTGTGAATGTAAACATGACACTTAATCCGGAGAAGTGTGCATTTGGATATAGTCAAATTAAGGTTCTTGGACACATTGTTAGTGATAAGGGAATATCACCGAACCCTGACACTATTAAGGCAGTAATGGAATTTCCAACACCAACGAAGTTAAAGCAAGTAAGGAGTTTTGTGGGGTTATGTTCATTTTTTCGGCGTTTTGTTGAAAACTTCAGTGTCATTGCGAAGCCGTTGACTGACTTAACGAAGAAACAAGTGAAATTGTGTTGGGTGTAGACCAGGAAAATTCATTCAGGACATTACAACATAGGCTTGTTACGGCCCCTGTTTGCGCCATTTTCGCATACAGCGCCGACTCAGTTAAGAACTGATGCGTCTAAGTATGGTTTAGGGGCTGTTTTAGTTCAAAAAATTTAATTCTGAGTGGCATCCTATAGGATATGCTTCGAGAAGGTTATCTAAAGCCGAGTCGGGATATACTGTATCAGAATTGGAAGTTTAGCCGTGGGTGGGAGTGTCAAATATTTTAGATCGTTTTTGTATGGACGTAATTTTCAGGTAGTGGTAGACCATCACTCTTTATGCCAGTTACGGAAGCACAATGTTGCTGGGGGGAGGTTATTAAGGTGGTCGATCGCTTTGATGGATTTTGACATGGAAATAATATACAAAAATGGGAAACTACATTTGGATGCGGATTGCATGTCACGACTATTGCCTGGTGATGATGAAGAGGAAGATAATGATGAGGATGAGTTAGAAATATTCACAATGGCGGTAGATATTACTGATATGGCTAGATTACAAAGAGAGGATGACGATTTGGCTGAAATCATGGACGCTATGGTAGATCAAGATAATGCGACATCAAAAATTCGTAGAAAGACGAGAAGTTTTATTTTGGAAAATGGCATTTTATACAGGAAAAACTTTGTGCCTAATGGACAGGAGAAGTTGCTAGTTGTGCCAAAAAATTTAAGGGTTGAAATTTTATATGAGCTCCATGACAGTCCGGCATCTGGGAGTCATCTCGGATATATGAAAACCTTTGGTAAAGTACGACAACGTTACTATTGGGAAAACATGTCCCGGGATATAGAACGTTATGTGAGGTCCTGTGGGGATTGTCAATCTAAGAAAAGTCCTAGATTAAAACCTGCTGGGATGTTGCAACCGATAGAAGTGGCGGAATGCTGGTCGATGGTCGGGATTGATTTGCTGGGACCCCTAAGACTATCTAAGGGTGGAAATCGATGGATAGTGTGCGCCACTGATTATACAACGAAGTGGGCGGAAGCTAAAGCTTTGCCGACCGGGACAGCAACTGATGTAGCGCGGTTTATAGTGGAAGATGTGATTTGCCGTCATTCTGCGCCTAAGGTTTTGCTATCAGGGCAGAGGGCAGGTCTTACGAAGTCATTTGGTAACGGAGATTGTTCGTAATTTGGGCGTTAGGACCGTTTATACATCAAGTTATGCGCCACAGACAAATGGATTGACGGAAGGGATGAACTCTGTGTTAGGAACAGCATTGGCAATGTTTGTTAACTCAAAGCATGACAATTGGGACGAGTATGTTAAACTTTGCACGTTTGCATACAACACCTCTATACAGGCAACAACTCGTACACGCCGTTCTACTTGTTGTATGGTCGTGAACCTGTACTTTAGGGTTGTGCGAACCGTTCGAAAAGACGAACCGAACCGAACCTTAAATCCGGTTCGGTTCGTTCGAAAATTTTTTTGAAAGTCGAACCTCGAACCGAACCTTTGAAATTCCCGCTTACGGAAAGCACGCCTTCCGGAGCGACGCCTACAGCATCGACCGATCGATACAAGTCTACCGTGGTCGCCCCTCGATAATCGAAAGTCGAATTAGCGCTGTAAGCAGGCATATGCAACTTGCAAAATCTTAAAATGGCGGATTTTCTTGACGCGTAAATATTCTGGACACTTGAGATAGCAAGAAATCGTTATTTATTGTTGATGCTGGTGGATTTTCTTCAGGCGAAAAAGATTATAATGGCATCGACGCATAATTTTATCGATCTACTAATGAGTTTTCAATTTTCACGGAAAGTAACGGTCCAAATGTAAGCAGTCCGAGCTAGGCCTAGGGCCTAGCCCTAGGCTCCGGTAATAATGTCGATTTTGTCTTCAGGTTTGGCTATGAAAATGACATTGCCGCTTATTTCATCGTTATTTCTCTATGATTTCATCGATCTTGTAATGATTTTCATCGGGAAGTGTGTGATGACGGTCCGAGTGTAGTAGGCCTTGGGCCTATCCCGTAAGCATTGAATAACCAGTAGGGATTGGATACACAAAGCCGTAAGCCTACCTAGGCCTACTAGGGCTAGGGCGACCTAACAAGATGCGTGTTTTTTAACAGTTTAAGATCATAAGAAACCATTATTAATGTTGATTTTGATGTGTTGTCTTCAGGTTTGGCTATAAAAAATTGCATTGCCCCTTAATTTGATCGCTATTATATGATTTTTCGTCTGAAGATGGTTAGGCTAGGCTAGGCCTAGGCTAGGCCCTACCCTACCCCTAAAACGTTTTCCCCACATGATAAAAATACATCAGAAGAATCCCTGGACATTTATGACAAGAATGCGCTGTATTTTATACTTGTAATATTATTATTGTGCGAGATAAGCCAGGGAACCTAGGCCTAGGCCTAAGCTCCTCAGCCTAGATTGGATCAATGATCCGTTTTTCTTCAGTGCCCTGTGATTCCCTTCCCCTTTAAAAAAAAGGTTCCCGGTCGAGGTTCGCGAACTTTGTAAATGCAGGTTCGAGGTTCGGTTCGAAATTTAAAAATCCAGGTTGCACAACCCTATGTACTACCTGTGGATTGTGGTTTAAATCCGGATCCACAGATAGGGGTGGCTGCAGGGGAACGGATAGCACAGCTGAGGGAAGCACGGGAGAAGGTGCTAGACGTCATAAAACAAGAGCAGACGCGTCAAAAGAAGTATTATGATCAAGGGCGTCGACATGTTGAATATGAGATAGGGGATTATGTCAAAGTTTTCTATCCTATAAGACAGGTGGGCAAGGTAGACAAATTTCAACATTGCTGGTTTGGACCAGGGAAGATAGTATCTAAGAGGTCAGATGTCAGTTATGAAGTACGTTTAAAGAAGAACAACAAAATAATTACGGATGTAATTCATGTTTCACGTTTGAAAAAATATTATGATCCTTCGGAGTGGCAACAACCCTGGCAAGAAGAGGGGTGAGAAGATAAACACAGGTCGTCACACAACTGAGTGGATATCTGTAGTAGAAGTACGCAAGTGCTTTGAATGCTTCGCGCCAGCGCTGTCCCTCACACGTGTGATAAGACGATAATGTGTGAGAAGACTATGTTTACGGAGTTATCAACGAGAAAACGAGAATTGATTTCTATGTCAGTAACTTGTTTTATGCTGAACACGGTATGCATAGTATTTCAAGCTGTTGTACAGTGTAGTTTGCTGAATGCAAATAACAGTTTTATTTTGACGTCGTCTGATAGGACTGGTAGCTAGATAATGATTTGCTGACATGTTCATTAATTTGACTTATTACGTCAAATACACACAAGATCGGTCTATAGTGAAGACTTTGGTGTGTATTTTGTGTACATAGTACATTTTGTTGTAGTTCATAAGGATATATGGGAAAATAGTCATAAAAAACTATAGGAAATAAAATAAAAATTATTAAAAGTGATGAAAATCAAACAAAAATGATTGTAGTTTGTAGGAGGGTATAGTAATTGTACACAAATTATGTGTTGCGATTAGTAACTAATGGTATTTTTATTTAGTGGCAAGAAGTTAGTTGCTGTAATTAGAGATGTGGTTTTTGTAAATATGTAAATGTGGAAGAAATGTCTTCATGACATGTACAGTTTTTTTTTTAAATTTATTATTTAATTCATTGTAATTTTAGTGCAGTGGCAGTAAATATGTATATACAATTAGAAATAGTAAGTTTGTTTTATGTGTGTCATGCATAAAGCACATGTAGAGGGTCGAGCCCTGGACTTCTGAGTCACGGCATCATTGTTGAGCAATTTTGTAATGCAGTTCTTCGATGGATGAGAAGAACAATGTAATATTGTTGAATCTTTTATGTTGGTTTTATGGTGCAGTGTTGAATAATGTTATAACATTATTAATAGATGCCAGGGTTCGAACGGATGTTGTCGGGAATGCCAGATTGGTAATCGCGACGAGTGTATTTGGTAATGTTATTTATCAAACAATGGGTCTGTCTGTAGTTACGACGGTCGGCCGGACTATGGACTGTGGCGAGTTTTACGAGCTACAAGTGGGGGGGAATCAGCTATGTACGGTGGTCGGTCGCGTCGCGGCTAGCAAGGCTACGTCTGCCGCCGAGGACTGGCTATACGCGGTGAGTGCCTTGTGGGGGGAACCTCGAACCTAGGACTGTGGCGTACGCATTCGCTGTGGCGCGGACCTACTCGGGTTGTCTCTAATAGAGATCATTTGAGAATGAAGTTCTCACAGCACAGTTTGTGTGCCCAGTGATTGATTTACTCAAAGTTGAAGTAAAAAATATTTTTATGCTCGAGCTGGAAGCACGAGCGCCGTCCTACACGCTATGACATAGTGGGTCATAGTATGACATAGTATAGCGCGGACATATGTCGATATGTCAGCGATATTGAGTGTTGCTACGAGAGTGACATTAAGTGATTATGACACGGAGGAGCATGTTGTATAACATGACTATGTTCGTTGGTGTCACCGATAGTGTTGATGCAGGTCACAAAAGGAGAAATTGTGTGAGTAGGTCACACACACAGATGATGGTCTGTGGCTTGGGAATCTGTCTTATAGGAAAATGTGAGTCCTGGGAATTTTCTTATGAGCGTTTCGTCCTAGTGAAAATGGTTTCAACTATCTGTGCGTAGGAGTCATTTTTGAGAGTCACAAAAGTGATTGTTGATGAACCTAGTGTATTTTGTTGTTCTGTATTGTTCAACTACAGAATAATAGTGCATTGTGCGCTTAGCTGCTTGATGAACGCTAGCAAGCGCGCACGTGGGATTTGCATCGCGATGTTTTCGCTGAGGTGGCATTCTTGGAACTCGGTGCAAAGCGGAGATAGTGACGGTTGTTGTTAGATGCATAATGCTTGTGCATATTTTCTTTCGGCGCAAGATTCGGTTCAGTCATTGTCTATCTCAAGGTGGTTTCGCTATTCTATATTATATTCATTTACTTCTTTATCTTATTCTATACTTCTTCGAACAGTTCTGCTTGTGTGGTTGGGAAGCTGGCGAGGTTGCAGTTTGGATAGTTATTAGGACATATTAGGTTTATATCCGTATTGCGATCAATACATTATAGGTTATTGTCTTCAACATTTTTATTCCATGGATTTTTATAGGTTTAATTAGGTTTATTTTCCCTAGGTTAACGCGTTTGTGCGATTTTATTATTATTTTGACTGCAGATAGTAAATGGTTTTGATGACAAGCACAATGTTCTGTCTCTTCCTTCTTATTTTCTGTAGAATCTTTGTAGTAGGGACCAATAATTGGTGGACAAAATTTGACTGTGAATCTAGTGGTGAAATAATATTTTCTTGGCGTTCAAATTGGAATGGTTTAGAATTAGATACGGGCGCTCTTGGCGACGACGGACTGTCCCATAAGCGAGGGAGCGGGTCAGTGTTTCTACACAGGTCAAGGAAGTCTTGCCCTGCAGCAGAGATGTTCAGAGTGACGAATTACGTCAAATGACTTAGTTCACAACTTGATGAATTTATCAAGTTAATTGTGTAGATCGCGATGCCGTATAGGTTTTATAGGGGCCTATACGTGAAATAATGTTGACAAGGGTCGTTTACCCTTACCTATATTGTGTAGAGGGGATTGTGTCGTTTAGACTGCATACCCCGCCAACACACACTTTTAGTGCATGTGACTTTAGTTTACTAGAGATACTATTATATTTTATACAGGGGAGTAGATATTAGTAAGATAACTAGTAGTATTGAGTACAAGTGAGGTATACACTATATTGAGTTTAGTATTGGTTACAAGTTGAGTAATATGTGTAGAAGTTGCATACATTCGTCAGATCTATTTAAAGCTGAGTCGAGTTTTTGAATTCTTGGCGTATTAAAAAACTATCCTAGGAGGAGGGGAAAATGTCACAATGCACGTAATAAGTTAATGCATTTTGTAGGTAGTAATTTATTTGTGGAGTAATTAAATGATAATGTAGAAGCTAACTATTTGTATGATTTCAGAATGAACAGACGCACTTTTATAAATGTATTGAAGTCGATAATTTGAGAATGTATAATTTGTATTTTCTTAGACGTGTTCAAATGCAATTGTTTTCTTAGCATGTCTTATGATAGTAAAGACGGAGTTTTCACTAAGAGCACGTGGTTGCTGTTGATAGTGGACGTCAGCCATCTTGAGACATGTGCTCGTTGTTATGTAAACAGAATCTTGACTCGGGAGATTATGATGACGCTTGCATTCCCGCGGCAAGGTTACTCGCGGAGAGTTCAAGGCGGTCAGCTGTGTAGGTACACATTGTATTTAAACACGTAGTGAAGTAAATTAGTCAAAATTTAACATTATGGAGCTTTTGTCAATTAAAACAAATGGAGTTTTTAGTTTTTAAAATTACATGTGGAAAATACATATTGTTTAAAATCCTTTGCTGGATAAAGGGTCGCCTCTCTCAAGGCAGACGTGTAGGAAAAATCTATTCTTTTTGACCCAGTAAATAAAATAACGTCGACATTTTACGTTGATGCAAAATTGGAATTTGTTACATTTAAGTTATTTCGTTCAGAAATGATTTTGAGTAATTAATCAAAGTAATGTAGAGTGTTGCCGAGCTTTCGGTCTAGCATGTGTGTGTTGTTGTTTTGTTTTTAGTCGTACTAGCCAGGGGGAGGCTACCTGAACAACTCAGATCGGTCGACGAAACATCAAGACAACGATCGGCGGCCAAGGAGGCCCAGCAATGGAAAATCCACACACACTGTCATACATACACACAGCCAAGTAGATTCGGGAGATTGTAGCTGCAAGACGTCAACGCAACTGATTGAAGATGGAATAAAGATCAAATGCTGTATAAATCCAAATGAAATTACATTAAATTGAAGAAAAAGATGAAGAAGAAGAAGAAGAAGAAACGTTAAACAAAACGAAAACAAAAACAAAAACAAAAAGAAGACGAGATGAAGATAAAATTCTAAGAAGAAGACCAAACGTGAGGGTATTGTTGTCAACATCATCAATGACAACGTACGCTTATGTTGTTTGGAAAACCCAAAACGCACTCTGAGACGGGGAATGAATCCGGGAACTAATAGTTTTGCACACCGAGATTTCCAAGAGCAGGATAAAACGAAGAATAGTTGTACAAGAACAAGAAGAAAGAAGAAACGGGTGCCCTAGTTCTCTGACGGGTCCGGCTCAGGGAAAGCGGAAAAAAACCAAACAATAGTACATTAACAAACCAATACTCGATTATTACATCAATAAGAAGAAAAGATGAAATCGCAGTTCTGAGGAAGAAGAAGAAGAACCAATGTCAGAGTCGACATAGCCGAGATGGAGAAGTGTCATGAATACAGATTATCATAGATCAGGGTATCGACAAATAACTGTATAGTTACAAATCTAACCGATTCACTTGGGTCAGCTAAAACACCCAGGCGTTCAGGTGCAACTCTGTTGAATAATACGCTAAAATACATAATCGCGACGGTGACAATGAGCAAGACAAAGACGGAAAGAATATTAAACATAAAGCAGACGGAGACGGATAGTATCGGGAGATGCCTAGCAACTACGACTGCTATCCATGGACTTGCTGACATGAGACTTTTCGGGTGCACTCGACTTTATCGGGAAGCGCGCTCGCTCTCTCTGACTTCGGAACTCGAGCTGGCAACATCATCGGGACGACGTGTGATAGTGTGATAGTGTGATAGTGTGTGTGCGTACGAGTACAGAGAAGAGGGTCGACTTCTAGTGGAGAGGGATCAGCATTCACCCCTGGAACGATCTGAGTTGTTTGGTGACCGCCTCTGAGCTTCGGGAAGGTTGTGGTAAGCCAAGTCATGTTAATTTAACTTCAGGTCAATCGGGGTCATGATTGGTTGTGACCAAGCCCCGTGGTAGTCACGCACATGCTGGAGAGTAGGCAGTACGCGCACTCATTCTTTAGTTTCATCCTGTGTTAATAAATGGGTTTTGTTATTCACTATGAATTGGTATTCTGATTTGAGTATTAAGTTACCTTCTGACCGGTAGTAAGATCCCTACATGTTAGTAGCTAGCCTAGGGATTGCAGGACAAGCTACGAGCCCCCAGCCAAGCGGCCGTTGTACTGAGGGTCCTGGGTTCCTGACAAGGTGAGGTCTCTTGTGTATGCTTCATCTGATGTTTTCACAGGACAGTAGGAGAAGGCTAGTCTGACTACATGACAATATGATCAGGAATGCCAAAGAAATGGTGTAGGCCCGCAATTTTAGCTCGAGCAGGTGATATGTTACTCTCTGACATAGCATACTGGAACACAAACTGTTTCTCTTTATCATTATTAAAATATTCTTGTGAAATTCACATCATTCAAAAAAGGGAAAAATAGAACTAACCATTGAATAAATCATAGTCATAAATAACCTGATAAATGTAACATGCAAGTACACGACACTACAGCATCTGCATTGTCTACTACTACATTCTAAAATCATACTTTTATAAATAAATAAGAAGTGTGTATGCTGTGATGCAATTAAAACTTTGCAATTTAAAAGTAGTGACTACAGTAGGTATAAAGAAATGTAGATTTTACAGAATTTAGCAATGTGAAATGACATTCGAAGGAAGCATAGGCCTACCTCACTGCGACGAGGTCGCACTCTCAGCGGAGACTTCTCTTTCACGCGATCTGGCGGCGGAGAGAGGCTGAGACTCTTAGACCTGTCTCGCGTATCAGCAGCATCTCGCGAGCCGCGGAGAGCTACTCGAGCGTCCTACACAGTGAAATAATCACAGACATATTATTAGAGGTAATGAGAAATGGTGATATAAAAACCCAAATTTCGTTTTAAAAAACCCAAATTTCGCGTTTTTCGCGATTTCAAAAAAATTGTCAAAAACGTTACTAAAAAATAAAAAAATCACTAAAAAAAAATTGTACGCACTGTTATTTTGGTATACTATTTTCGCGGAAGCCGTGATACGTGCCGTTATTTTGGAGGTATATTTCCGTGAAGCCCGTGACGTCACGGTACCCCGCCTACCGCGCGCGTAATATTCGGTCTGGACCGGCACCTCCACCAAAACTGGACCGGCACCTCCACATCTTTTCACATTTTGCACACTAAAAGGTCCAATTTCGCGATTTAATTCGCGTTTTCAAAATGTGTTATAATTTTTCGTTATTTCGCGCTATACACGAAATTTCGCGAAATTCGCGTTTTCAAAATGTGTTTTTTCCATCACTAAATGATGTAATTCGTCGACAATATTACATTTTAGGCAATAAAAAGGACATTTAAAAAAATTCGCGAATTTCGTTATCACCATTTTTCACTACCTCTACATATTATAGAGGCAATTACTTGAACATGTGGTGATTAATGCAGTGAAGTTATTGATTTGTTGGAATTGGAAGTGTTGCAGTCTACGTTAAAGATTGAAAAGGTTAAGTTTATAAAAGGCTTTAAAACACGTAGTAAGTGTGTGTGATTGAGGAAAGAAGAAAGGGGACCAACAGCTTACCTTAAACGAAGTGGGCAGCTGCGTGAAACTGGCTGGTTAGCAAATATATTTACGAAACAGATACGGTACACAATGTTGAACGTTTCGGCCAACGTGACCTTGCCTAACGGACGGCCGAAACGTTCAATATTATGTACCGTATCTGTTTCGTAAATATATTTGTTAACCAGCCAGTTTCACGCAGCTGCCCACCTCGTTTAAGGTAAGCTGTTGGTACCCTTTCTTCTTTCCCCAATCACACACACTAACCTAGCCAATTGACATTCATTTCATTTCATTTTATTATTCATCATACATCATAAAATATATGACTGATCTATCACAACCAACATTTAAAACACATAAAATATCTAGGTACATTAATTTACCATTTCATGTTTTGAACCCTTAAAGTGGCTCATGCGAGTGTACCAGCAGACTCAAGAGTATAATATTATTATTCAGCTACAACTGATAAAATAGGGCCTACTTGGTATTTTTTGTATCAGATAAGTTTACAACTGTAATTTATTTTACTACTGTGAGTATTAATATATTTTTAATTGTTACATTTTAGGAAAACATATTTATTTTCATCTCTTATTGGGACAGTTGCTAAATGACTAGTCAAGTATTGCCATGGCAATTGCCAACCTCGGAAATCGAAACGTTTCATCAAAGTAACACAAATTAGGCTAATGTGCCTATGGACGAAATAATGATGTGTTCGTTAAACATTAAACATACAATATGATAGGCTTGCATGTAATTACAAACAATAAATATACGATATGTAATATTTGAAAATTCTTCTCGAGAGGTTGGTCAACCCGGTATTTTGGCTTGGCAACATGGCACGGGTTGCCTTCCCCTTCAGGAAAGCGCTATTTGTACCGGTCGCGACGTACGCAGCCTATTTTCTCCAAAGTTATCTGTGTACTTTCGTTAGGTTAGTCGAACTTTCCGCCTAGTTGTAGTACGCCACGCTAGTTCTAGGATATAATCGATAAGAGCGCATCCGAAATCCTTTCCGTTAAAAACGTTAAACACTGTAGAGTGTAGAATAATAGCTGTGAAAAGTACGCATACGTCGCGCCCGGTACAGATAACGCTTCCGGAGACCGAGTGGATGCGTCGAGAGAACTCCCGCCTCGAAAGAGTTTCATACCAAAGTAAACAGTAATTGCGAACACATGCTATATACAGACGTCAATTTCATTCAAGAAACATTGGCAGAAGGCTTTAAAAGTATTAAAAGTCTCCTAATTGCCATCACAAAACTTTTATGCTCGTTTTAAGTCCGCCTGCAGATCTGCTGGTGCTGGGCTGCATAAGTATCGCTCTGGACCGGCGTGACACTGTAGGTGCTGCTGGCCCAAAGGTTAGAGTACTCGCCTTCCACGCGAAAGGTCGCCGGTTCGAGTCCCATTTGGGAAAACTTTTTTACTTTTTTTTAATCATCCCATCATTATTGTTCACTTCTTATCCATGACGGGTATGATTTTTTTTAACTTTTCATTGGAAATTACTCAAACACGAAGACATTTTTCCCTCAACGTTTGGTTAGGGCTAGGCTATTAACGTAAAAATATAACAATAATATAAAACGACCAGTGCGTATAGGTATTATATTTTCATGCCGGTCAATGTTGTTCTCGGATTGCTCCGTGAGCATTGTCCTCCCGTGTCATCTCTCGCGGTGGCTAGGCGAACATACTGCTGTAGGCCTACCTCCCAGCCTCGGCGCTACGTCACAGTGTGTGACGTCACGCAGCGTTGCCAAGTCTTTCAGGCGCTTCGACTTCTTTTAAAGTATGCGGTAACTTTGATCTACAATATCGCGATAATTAATTCGGGAAGGTGATTGTTTCAAAAGCTTGTTGTTTAGAGGATGGAATAACGAAAATTTTAAGCCATTTTTTAATAATGTGTTGTATATTTTGGATGTTCTACGACACATTTAGTGAACGAAAGTGTGGTTTTTTGCTCACCTACCATGTTAGAAGATAGGAAATTCCATCTCATTAAAATGATGATTCCTCAAAATTTAATTCGGGAACATACTTTCTCCTATGGCAATTATTAAAAAGCACACTTTCAGGAATAACATATGTGAATTGTGGGCAGATCTGAAAGAAGGTCAGTTATGATGGAGCCACTTTAAGAGGGTACGCTGAGCTTGGCCCAACTCAAATGCGCGCAAACAGGTGTTGATGATTTCTGCTGAACGGTTGGTAATATCATTACCAAATTTTGAATGGATGTTAATAAAGTGCTTTTATATTGATATCCGTAATTGGTTGCACAAAATAAGCGTTAAAGATCCATTGCGAGACATAAGTTCAAAACGTGAAAAAATGGGAAATCCAAAACATGGATTACAATTCTGGAAATTCCCACCAAACCGTTTATCTTACGACAAAACCAAATTAACCTGCGCGTTCACATTGATTTAAACGTTGGGTTCCATAATGCAAATTTGAGTTAAAAAAATCTGTTCACTAAGAATAAATTCACGAAGTTGACCAAAATTGAGTAAATTTTGGTGATTTCACTAAATTTTAATTCAAAATCAATGAATTAATTTAGGAATACGCATAATGGATAACATAGATTTATTCTTTATAAACGTTAGTGTGAAATTTGATAATGGTGTTATAAACCGTTTACCCAAAAAATCCAGAAAGCTGAGCGCTTAAACTCGCCTCCGTTCTAGCCTCAGCATACCCTCTTAAGTGTAGGCTAGATTACATTTATTTAATGTAGTCCTACAGGCAATAGTACGAACTGTAGGATATAGGGCCTATACAAAATTTTATTATAGCTAGGGCTTATATAATTATTTGATAAAAATTATCTAGAATTAATGTTTACAAATATGATAACTACTGTAGACCCAATATGAAGCTGAAAAACACATTTGTTTTTTTTAGGCTTCACTAACTAATATTCATTAATCAAGTCAATAATCCTCACAGCCAAACTATTTAAACCTGATGCTTGATATTGAGCTACAAAAACTTACTCGTTCATCAAGACGTCTGGAGCTCAGTGGCGAGTTGACAGGCCGACGGTCGAAGCTGCCCGGAGAGTTTGACCTCTTCCTGGTCCCCAACCTAGGTCCCTTGGGAGAGAACGAGCTCCTCCTCTTGGCGACGAATCTCGGTGAAGCGGGAGCCGTCTTCCTGTTATCCGGTCTCGGAGATATCGACTTCCTCCGGCTGACAAAGTTCGGAGATGTGGATCCTCTCCCCTTCTTTCTCTTGTAGTCGGGCCTGGGGGAGCCAGAACTCCGTTTGAGGCGCGGGGAAACCAAACCTCTCTTAGCGAAGAACAATGGTGATGAAGAATTGCCTTTCCTCTGTTCAAAGTGGGGCGATATCGAGTCCCGCCTCTTGATAGGACGCGGGGAGATCGACTTTCTATCGTTTTTAACATATGGCGGGGAAATGGAACCTCGCCTGTTTCGAACGCGGGGAGAAATTGAACGTTTCCTTATGAAAGGAGGCGAGATTGAGCGTCTGTTGTTACGAGGTGGTGACCAAGGTGACATGCCTCCTACAGGCTGACTGTGGCTTCCCGGAAGGAGCCGGGCGGGGGAAATCCTCCGGAGCGGTTGGCTGTTGTATCGTCGAGGAGATAAACCTCTAGCGGGGGGAGACGGGTAGCGACGCGGTGAATACTGCCGAGACTGTTGGCTACCGAGGGGGTAAGCTTTACGAGGGGGGGATGGATTACGGCGTGGGGGGGAAACTCTTCTGCCAAGTGGTGACCTGTAAACAAATAATGTTTTCAGAATCAAGGTTGGGCAATTCCCTGTTTACCTTGGATGAATTTATATTACTTTGCACTAATATCTGGGAACTATTGGCTTATGATTGGGGATGAGCCGATACCGATATCCAATATTAATATCGGCCGATATTACGATATTTTCCGATTATCGGTTCATCCGATATTCAGCATGATATCGGAAGATTTGAAATTACCGCCACAACACTACAATTATTTTCCGTGAAGTTGAGAGGGCGGTGAGAACAGTAGTACATGATTATTCAAAATGGCCGACATGTTCAGCAGCTGTCAATTTCAGAAGTGTCTAATATTTGTCTTAAAATCTTGTTGTTTTTCATTAATTTCTTGATTTAAAGCCAAAATTCTTAAGTCAGCAGTCAACTATGGAAAAATAAAAGAATGAAGTAGGCCTAGGAAATTATTCCAGGGTAACTAGGGTCACTGGAAATTACTTCGTGCACAGTGCCTAGGCCTAGCCCTATGGAACAGCTCGTAGGCATAGGCCTACAGCACTTCAAATCTGTGGACACATATTTTGCAAGTAGAAAATCCCAATGTAGGCCTATTTAAAGAAAATGCAAATTACCCCGAACCCAAAGTGATGGCAAATGTGCTTAGGTCTAGGCTTGTGATGTTGTTCTTGGCCTACTAGCCTAGGCCTAGGGGGCCTAGGCCCTAGTAGCTAGGAGAACCAGCTGCATGTGGGCCAAAATTCGGAAGGCTAGGCCATAAACCCTGTAGTAAGGTTGTCGGTAGGTTTTGACAGGTTTTTGTAAAATCTAGCGACTTAAATTTTTGAAGGTGAAATAGCGACCTAAAATGTAAGGCTTCTTTGTTTGGTCGGTGAATTGGTTTCATCTACCAACCCGTGACCCATTCTAGGCCCTAGGCATCAAACCTAGGCCAAGTCTTCCTAGACTTTTGTTTACATTAAGAAATCCAATTGGCCTAGGACCAATTTTGAATTGATCTTGTTGCGTCCAAAAGTAAGGCCTTCACGGTAATGGCACAACAGTGTATGAAGTAGGTAGGCCTACTTAGACCAAAGTCTTTAGACTTTTGTTGTTTTTGATATGTAGGCGCCATTACTTGCTTCCATACTCACAGTAGGACTACAAATGCATTATGTAGGTACTAACGTGTGATTTTTGTAGTTCTTATAGGTACTATCGACTACCTGGAAAATATATGAAATGGCATTTTTGGGTCAAACATCCGTACTATGATCACTTTACATTATTTCTAATCTAGGCCTAAGCTTTAATTAAATATTAAGTGTAGTGTAGTAGTAGGGCTGTGCAACTGCAAGTACTCGATTTCTCGAGCTTTTTCTAGCTTTATTTTTGAGCTCGCGTCAAACCGAGCTTTGTTTTAGGCTTGTTTTATTTGAACCGAGCCTACAAAGCACGTAGATTGCTCATTTTCATTATCACTGAACAGGAATGTTTTGTCAACAAATACTTTCACGAATGCGCGACGGAAAAATGCAGCAGCCAGTGACCAGTAGACAATAACAAGCGTCATCCATAGGCCTGCTCTAGGCTTAGGCCTACAGTAGATCCCACATGATAATTAAGCCAGTTGCTAAATGTCTAGGAAATCTACTTTGATTCATACCCTATCCTATCCAATACAAGTAAGATCGAGGCCTATGCTAACAGTAATATTCAGCGGCTGACTTTGCTTCGTTAGCAAACTGTCCCGAAAGCAATCTGCTTTTTGCGCTGGCCACATACTAGGTAGAATTGCTTGCAAGCACAGTCAGCGGAGATATGTTCCGCTGACTCCATTTCAAAGCAATTACTTAGCCGCTGAATATTGGCATGAGCCTTTAGCAATCATAATTTATCCACATCAACAGAATATGTAAGATAATGCACAAATCAATACGTATGTTGTTAGTTTTTAAGATATTATAAAGTTATTTTTTAGTCACTGCCCACTGGTAAGGTGGAAGAATAATTTGTAATTGAACCTCACCATTTTTTGTTTTTGTCGTAGTGTTTCATATCATCTGTAACCCATTGTACAACTAAAAAAATTACTATTATCAATAGATTTACACAATATCCACCACTCACCTTCTGAGGGGAGAGAACCTCCTCGGCGGTGACGGATTTCTCTTGATCGGCGACGGAGACTTTCGACGTCTCGTGGGCGACAACCTATTCGGCGACGGTGACTTGCGTCGTCTCGTAGGTGACATCCTATCCGGCGACATCGCCCTACGTCTGGGCGAGGGCAGCCTACCGGGCGGGGAGTAGTGCCTGCGTGGGGGCGACGGGGAGACTCGTCGCCACGGCGACAGTCTGTCCCCCACGCGACGCCGTGGCGACGGTAGCCTGTCCAGTGGTGATGCGTATCTGGTGATGGGATTAGCATAAAAATATTAAACTATGGATCAAGGAATAGTGCATGTAGGCCTAATATTCATTTATTGTAATTAAAATCTATTCCATGATCATGTGTTTTGTAATAAAGTAACTTTCATTATGTGCTGCATTATAACACTGTGGCCTAAGTAAGTCACCCCAAGTGATGGTCTGTCTTTGGCCACCCTTTTATTTTTTTTACTATGCTACTTGAGTCATCAAAAATTTGGTAACACTTTAAAACTGATGTAAGCCCTTAGACCAGGACTGCCGTTTCAACAGATTTTATCCGTTTTCAAGGATATTTAGGGTGCAAAACGGATCAACGGATTTTTAGTCTTGTTTACGGATATTTCATTAATTACGTTTTCTATGCTTATTTTCGTATATTTGAATCTCCGCGGGCTAATTTCGATTGAAAACATTGAAGGCGGGGCATTAAAAAATTGCTTAGATAGGCCTAGATGTTGAATGTTGCAAATTCAACCATTTGGGTTTCCGGAACTTAGAAGACTTGAATCTCCGGAGCATGTACCCGAAGCATGTAATGTTAATTTCAAGTGCATAGGCCTACAACTACATATAAATATTTAAATAAAAAAACAAGTTACAGTAGTTTGAAATTATTTGGAATATTTCAACCAAAATGGCGTGTAGGCCTAATATTTCACTTTGAAAAATTTTAAAATTAATTATTTAAATTTTTCAAACTTCGATCACTAATTTTATTCATAATAAACTGCTAATTAATATTCTAAAAAGCCATACCTGCGAGGCGGGGGTGACAGGCGACGTCTGACGGGGGACAGTCTGTCGGTGGGGGAGGACCGACGTCGCGGAGGTGAGGGGTGGCCGTGGGGCGAGAGACGGCGGGGGGAGACGTAACGGGGGGAGATGGCTCGCCTAGGTTGCAACAGAAAAACAGTGTATTAGTGCAAGTTGACATGGCGGTCGGTAGGCCTCCAATGAGGACAGTAATCCAACGTTAGGTAGGAACCACATTCAAATTCCAAAGGCCAGATTCAAATTTAAAAGGTGAACTTGCAAATGAAATCCTAAATAAATGTTATTATAAATATAAATATATACTATTAGGCCTACTATCATTATCTGTTACCATGTCCAACTATGCGTTGCATTCAAAGCTTACCGTTTGGGAGAAACTGAACGTCTTGGTCCATATCGCCTGGGTGATCGTGACCTTGATCTTCCTAGACGCCCTCGAGATCGAGATCGCGACCTTGATCTCGAGCGAGACCTCTCTACAAACGGCCTACTCGCGTAGCACGGCGATTTTGAGCGGGATCGAGATCGTGCCAGCGGATAATGAGGCGGAGATCGTAGTAAGGCCTTTGGGGGCGATCGAATCGGTAGTATCACATCTTCCTTTGGCGGGGGACTTGAAGGGGGGTTCGCAACAATGAGAGTCTCCGGAGATCGTTTACTATCACTAAACACAACCGGTTCCGTCACAATATCGTCTTTGTCGTCTTTCTCCGGTTTGGCACAAACTTCAAACTCCGCCGCGAAGGACTGTTCCGTATCCGTGTCACAGTTATCACTGGTTACGTCGGCACTTGGGACTTTGTCTTCATCGGCCGGTTTATCGGGAACAATGGCAGGTTTTTCACCGGAAGCCGTCGACCCTTCATCTTCGCTGTCTTCGGAAGAGTCGGAGGACGAGCTGTCGTAGCGGTTGAACTTGGTTTTCACTGCAATCAAGACCAATGTCGTCAGTCGGGCTCGTATGCCAGGGGAGATTTTATGTTCAATGTAGACTTAGGTAGGGGTCAGGGCATACTAACTAGGCCTACACTTTTAGGTACCGTACCTAGGCTACCTTGGGTAGGACCTAGGCAGAGGCCTATAGCCTCTAGGCCTACAGATTCTATTAGAATAACTCTAAGAATAAACTTAAGGAAAATATTTAAACAAGTCAGCCAAGTCTTTGAAATAAAGAAATAAATTCACTAAGGCCTGGGAATATAATATGTTGCTACCTGCCGATGTTTTAAGATAGGCCTACTTTAGGAATATATTTAAAATTTAAATTAATTAAAAGAAAAGGAGGTCTTTTAACATTTTACCAATGTTGGCCTCAGGCAGATGATTTAAAACACTTTGATAGAACAATAGAATCCATAAGCTACTGGGCCGATGGGAGACAATGCTGGAATTCAGGGACTTGAACTCACCAGCTGGTTTTTCTCTCTTTTTCACTATAGTCTCTTCAGTTTTACAATATCTGTGCTGGGGCAATATCAGCTTATTCAACTCCTGATTCTGCTGTTTACGTGGGAAGTAGGCTCGTCTCCGCCTCGATTGGTCCACCATCGTACCGGGCGAGATGGGAACGATAGCGATCAGGTTCGAGTTGTAGTGGGGTTGAAACACGGCCTACAAAGAGAAGGTGTCACGTTAGCATTTTCTATCTTATAGGCCTAATAGGCATAGGCTACAAGCTAGCCCCCAACATTAGAGTTCCACTGCATGACAATATATTCTACATGAATGATGAAAGTCAACAGTGGTGTTAGTCAGTGGTGGTTTTTACGGTGTCCAAAGTATGACAATTGCACTCGTGATCAATCAGTGATCAGTCAAGAAAAAAGCCTTACAAGCCCAAATTAAAATTAAGTAGGGCCTTTTAGGTTGGCCTTCCTAGTGAAAGTTAAAACTTATTTTTAGGCAATGTGTGGAGAGAGTGGGAGACCAAATAATTCAAGTCAATTATTCTCTACTTTAAAGTAGGTATACCGGTATAGGTGGGCTATCTTCCACAAAATATTGTTAATGTTTTTAAAACTTAGCCTTGAAGAACTTTACTCAATGTGGGAGTTACAAGAACGCTAGTTAAAAAAAAAAAAAACCCATTCTAAATAGGGAAGACGACGGGTACCCGGGTATCGGGTACCCGCCCGACGAAGTCGGGTACGGGTCTGTGTTTCCACTACCCGTTTACCCGTAAAACCCGGTTCCTGAATTGAGGTGTCACATTGTAGGCGGAAGGCTAATGTAAACATGCGCTTTCTCATATCTTTTGTGCTTTGCGGCGTTTTTCTTTTGAATTATAATGTTCTTTGTTCATGCCGCCGACTTGTGGCAGTGTGCTGAGTATGCCCCCCCACCCCCCTCCTGCCTAACCACTTGTGCGATCTTCCAGAGATTATACCGCGTAAATAATTACCACAACATCACTTATGTTTTCAATCTGCTAGAAGTCAAAACTTAAAAGCTATCACCCATGGTGATAAATCTTTCCTTATCTGTTTACTCTCGTTCGGGCTCCAGTCCCGCGCCCCGAGCCAACGCATCGTGAGTCGTGACCTTGACTTGACTGTGACAAGATAATATAAAGCAGATGCAACCGAACAGTGAGTGTTATCTTAATGGCCCGCTGCTGTTCCTCTTACGTGATTATGAAATACTACTTCATCGGCACGTCATTGTTTATAGAACAGCATTACGTCTGAGATATTACGATTGATGAGCGTGTTTCTTCACAGTTCATTAGACACCCCACACGATTTTTTTGTTTTACTACCCGGGTAACCCGCGGGTAATGTGGACGGGTACCCGGGTCGTAAAAAAGTCGGGTTTCGTCATCCCTAATTCTAAACCATCTTTATAAAATATAATTTTACAATGTATGAAACGCTCACACTCAAGTTTTAACTTATGTGAGCATTCTTCAATTTAGGCCTACTAGGTAGGCCTACTATTTTTTATTTATTTTTTATTTTCATATATTTATTTGTGTTTTTAGCTTTTAAGCTATCTGTATAGGAATAAAATTAAGAGGGAATGGGACACATTTGCCAGTTAGCAAATAGCTATTCGCTCGGCCAAGATGCATCCGACGTATATGAAACTTTGCAAAGTTGTCAATAAAGCATACATGGACAGCCCTACAGTCATAGATTTTCAATATTTTGTCTAAATCAGCCAGAAAAAATCACGAAAATAGTCAATTTTGGAGTTTTTAACAAAATCAAAATTTGTCAAAACAATTTATTTTTATAAATTATTTTAAAACAAAATTTAGAAATGTGTTACTGCAGAGCCCTATATTTCCACATTCGTGACATATGTTCAAAATTTCAAACACCTGTGGTGTCAGTAGGCCGAGCGAACAGCAATTTGCATAAAATTTTTATCAAACCTGTAATGTAAAAAATTAATTTGAAGAATAAAAGTGACATTATTATTGAGCGAGCGAAGCGAGCGTCTCCACTTGACTCTTATGGCTCGAATGTCTGTTTTTTTTTTTTTTTTTCTGTTACTGCTTCGATACAGGTCGCACCGTTTCTCTGATCGACCTGAAATTTTGCACACATGTACATACCACCTAGGCGGGTTGCTGTATAGTTTTGTGGCAAAAATCGTTCAAAAGTTAAAAAAGTTACATTAAAGTTAATTGAAAGTTTTTTTTCAAACTTTAACGGAGACAAAATCTGAGGTGGCCAAATCATTTAGAATGTCCGTCCGATCACGAATATGTTGTTTTTATTTTGATCCGATAAGTAGTGTAGTCGGAATTTACATTATAACAAAGTCCCGGTACCATGGCAACGGCGCTAGTGGTTTCAGGTCACTATGCACTGCCACCTAGAAGTAATCAAAACACTATCGAGGAAGCAGTGTATTATTTGTAACCAAAGAGTTTAACAAGGAAATGATGTCAAGGTCTTCTAGATGGCGGTGGATTTTATCCATTCTCTCCTATTTTTCAAATTTTCAGCTAAATCGGTCAAGACCTTAAAGACTTATTGGTATGTAACATTATGGGAATGTCTTACTCGGGTCGTGTTGCACGTACCGGTGCTCGCTCAACAACGCGTCCAACTGAGCGTTTTCCTAGTTAGACTCTTAACTTTGCATGCCATCGAGAACAACAATGATTTAATTTAGGTCGGTTGCTTAAGTTATTAGTGGAAATAAAATATTTTCTTGTCAATGTTTAGGGGGGTAGGCCCTATGGTACCGGTAATCAGAAGTCTAAAAATAATGGGGAAACACATTTAAAATTACGATTGCTTCAACTGTTTGTGCCCACCAGGGCTGGCTTGGTTTGTTTTCAATCACAGTATCACACTGAAAATCGGTTCCAGGACTATTTGACCGAGTAGACTCTTAGTTAATCTGTTCTTTAGACTCTGTGCCAGGGCTGTGAATGGGTAGCCGCCCATTGATATAATAACCCGGGTAATGAAATGATCCGTCGGGTAGGGGCCTACTCGTTTGACTGTTTTATGGCTCAAAATTCCGCTTAATTACCGCCGCCGCTGGTCAATCTTTCACTCGTCAGCGGCGGCAGTAAGTGATTCGTCATTAATTAGCGCTCAAGTTTTAATGGTGTTGAGCCCGAGTGAGTGACGTTACCGTCAGTAGAAACATTTTAATTTTTTCACTTGCTTAGGCCTAGCCTAGGCCTATTTGGAAATTTAAAAAATCATAATTTTGGGTAGCCTACCCGGGGAGGCATTTTCACTAATTTGCACAGCCCTACTGGTACTCTAGGAGTTATCCCAGAAGGAAATTCTAACATTATAACTTACATTGTTCTGGTTTCCGAAACCATCTCTTATGGAAACGCCACCACTGCTAGGCCTATGCCTAACTGAAGAAAGGTTGGCCTTCATAGCATTTTCCTGGTCTCTCTTTGCTTTCATTGTGGAGAGTGCGGCAAGCCGCAATGCCTTGAGATCTTCATCTTCGTCGTTCAAACCCATGTTTGAAAATATCAGCTATGCAGTTCAGTGTTCAGAAGTTGACCTTTAAAAAATGTTTAAATTAGGACTCAAAATCAGGCTACCTAGGCCTAACAGATTGTTTAACAGTTGAAACTAGCACCTAGGCCTATTGATGCCCAAACGACACTACGCTTTGCATCTAGCCCACAGCCCTTTGGTCCAGGTGCTCATCATTCATCAGATCATCAGACGGAGGGTGTACAGGTAGGCCCTAGCTAGTGTAGGCCTAATGTAGGCCTCTCAGGTCTCCCTCTAGATATTGGTTAAGGAAGTAGGGGTGGAGGGGCTTTCACAACAGGCTGTTTGGGTTTGTTTTGGAGTAGAACAAGTAGTACCTCAGGGATATTGTAGCCTGCGGCCTGCCCTAGCTTGGCTCTATGGCCTAGGCCTAGCCTCTAGACCAGGGGTCGGTAATCTTTTTTGTCTTAGAAGCCAATTTTGTAGAAAATTTGAAAGTGAATGCTAGATGGAGCCATAGAAGGATATTTGAAAAATAGTTACTTATCATTAGACGAGTGAGCGAAGCGAAACAAAGTCTATAACGCTACTCGATCGGGCCTCCGCCCTTGGTCGTGTCTTTGTCTGTTAAATGTCTGTCTGTTTGTTTGTCCGGTCACATACAGCCGAACGGACAAATAGATTAAGCTGAAATTTTAAACAGACATCCGTGACCAGCGGTCTGATTCTGTAAAATCGTAGAAATAACATCGTATCGGCATTAGCACAATTTGCATGTCGACTGATCTGTAAAACTGTAGCGATCGCTAGATAACGAGAATGAAAAGAAGTCCTATGCTTGCTATCAAATACAATAAATGGCGGCCGTAGCGAATTTTACAGAATCAGGTCGTAACGAATAAACGATGATATTTCATATCAACTGTGATCGCTATCGCTGAAACAAGCTATTTTACAGAATCGCACTGCAGGTTACTGAGAACTGCAACAAATGGCACAATCCTTCGATTTAACTAGGGCTAATATAATAAACTGAAGACTGAAATGTGATGAATTCTTTTAACAACAATGGTTTTTCTTTAGAAAAAGTCACTGCCTCTTAGATGTTACTCGGTTGCAATGGAGACAGTGGAAAAAATATTTGTAATGCAGTAATGCAGTGACAAAGGTCTATCGAAACTTGCATGTTCAAGGTAGGTAGTAAACCCACAAATTCCGCTGGGAGATTGAGTACACCTTGCAATCTTTACTCGTATTTTGTACTGGCTATGTTTTCCAATAGTATCTCAAGCAAACAGCAGTAGAGCTTCAGTTGGCAGACGATCGTTGGCAGAAGGCCACTAAGCCTAGGAGCTAGGGCCGAGAGGGAAACTTCTTCGGTTGGTTAATCATGTTTAGGCCTATGCTGTTTTAGTAACAAAAAAAACATTACTTATATAGGCTAGAACACAGTTTTCTGCAAAAAAAAGACCTAAAACTTTCTCAACTTGTAAATATAGGTGTAGGGCCTACCTACCGTAATTGGCACTCCTGTAGTTGGCGGGTCCCAACATTTTTTTTTCAATGAAAACATACGCACCCGAAATCCTTTCCGTTACAAAACTACTTTCGTTAGGTTAGCCGAACTTTCCGCTGGCTACAGTGCGCCGCGCTAGTTCTAGGATATTTTCGAAAAGAGCGCACCCGAAATCCTTTCCGTTAAGTGTAGGCCTATAAAAGTTGGGACCCGCCAAGTACAGGAGTACCCCGTAATTAATGTTTCTTGATTAATTTTTAGGTGGCGCATTCAAAACTTTTTTCTAGCCTCTAGGTAGGTAGCCTAGGCCTATAGGGAACACACACGTGACGTCACAGCTCGGCGGCAAGTGGCCGCGGATCTTACTGATGGACAAGCATCCTCATTTCGCAAGTTGACTCCTGATGAACGGCTCAACAAATATCACGCTCTAACTTTTATACTATTCATTATTTGGACAAAACTTAAGAGGAATAATATTGAGCAAACATATCATTTCTTCTAATAGCGATTATTTTTGATTTTTTTTAGAAAACCGTTAGCTTGTTATAACAATGTACGCATTATAAATGACAAAATTATCAACATCTTTAAGTCTTTTCAACTTCAATTGACACAAAACTACTGATCGGATTTCAAAAAGAATTCTCTCTAAATATGCATCTAACTAATTAGACAAGAAATAAATAAACTTTCTCGATAGAAAAAGCACAGAACGAAATTTTACAGCATAGCGTGCAGTTTTTCACGGCTCATCCGCACGTCAAAAGCGCGTATTTTAGATGAAAACACATATCATGCGTTTTACCCTATGCTATAAATTTTCGTTCTGTGTACTTTCTATCTAGAAAGTTTATTTATTTCTTGTCTAAACAGTCCGATGAATTTTTTGAAAGCGGTCTTGTCAAAATCCGATCACTAGATTTTTGTCAATTGAAGTTGTTTTATTAAATTTCATAAAAAAACAAGTAAAAGTCTTAAATTTAATTTTAATATGTACATCGAAATAACAACTTAACGGCCGTGTAAAAATTCAAAGTAATCGCTATTAGAAGGAATGATATATTTGCTAAATATTATTGCTCTTAAGTTTTTCCCCAATAATGAATAGGATAAAAGTAAGAGTGTGATAAGTTGTGCGACGTTCAGCAGGCGTCCACTTGCGAACCGATGGTTGCTTGTCCACCAGTTGGGCTCAAAACGGAGAATACCCCTCATTCCCCTCGATTTGTGACGTAGTTGTGTGTACCCTATAGGCCTAATTGATGTTTTTGGTGAAATTACCAACCGAGGTAGCGTAGCCGCGATGTCAAATGTCAATGCTGTCCGCAATATTGGCAATGATGGTAGTGACATAGGCCAATGCCCGTGTGCCGTCTTATTAATTTAAAAAAAAATATATACAAAACCTTTAACGTCTCTATTTTTGGCGACACTCCTTTTTAGTTGAAAGTCCGGAACTTTTTCGGTTGGTATGGACCAGTTTTTTAACATTGTTTTTTCCCATTAAAAACAATGAAAAACAACTTCAAATAAGAAATAAATAAAGAATAACTCATTATTAACGATTTATTAACACTAATCACTCACAAAATATTAGTGATGTGGATTTACCGTAAATTGAAAACTCAGGTAATTTACCAGTAAAATTACCAGTAAATTTACCGAAAAACGGTAAAATCAATAAAATTTAATTTTGGCCATATTAAGCATATTGACATAGACGTAAATAGTTTTTGGGCTGAGGAAGGTGTATATCAATTAAAAGAGCATGTATTCACCCTTATATATATTTACTGTTCCATACAAAGAACAAACTAGGTAGGCCCTAAACAATAATGTATTAATTTAATAATCTTTGTATGGTTAAATAAATAAATAAATAAATAAAATAAAAATATTAATCAGATTCGAATGAATGATTTAGCCGACTCAGGTAATGAAATAGACTGGAGTATGTTTAGCTACAGAAAAGCTCTTTTCAGATTTATTGATTGAAATTTTTAAAGGGTAATTGACTTATTTCCACTGCATTCTTATTGTGTAGGTTCTTATGAGTCTTTAGAATATAATGATGGAAAATTTTAAAATTTTACCATTTTACCGACATGCTCGGTAAATTTACGGTAAATTCTCTGACAGGTAAATTTATCGTCAGGTAAATTTATCGTCAGGTAAATCACATGTCACTACAAAAAAATATGCAATAGGGAATGCTCCTAAAATTTATTTTTAATATATTCGTAACGTTGTTACTAAAAAAAAACGATTGCCAAAAAAAGTCCGTCGAAAAATGATTTTTACTTGGTTTTATGAGTGTGAATATTCGTGTTTAAATTCCGCGCGTAAACAAGCCTAACATCCATGTGACGTCACATAGAAGTATTGTTTCGTCAGTCTGCCGGTAGGGGTTCCACCGCCTGTCAAATTCATTGGTTCCTAGTCAATTCCTAGCAAAGGCAGTGGGCCCAAGGTCTTGGTTACCATGGAAACCAGAGTCGATAAAGAAGGTTCCCCGGATTAGAGTCGGTAATAGATCAAACAAAGTACAATGTTGAATAAACAAATTTGCAGATAAGTAAGGTATTATTCGTTGACAATGCATGTTATAATATGTATACATTTTTATATTATAATTATACATTATTTTTAGGTGTAGGCTTATGCCTCAGACAAACTATTAGAACATATTAAATTTAAATTGCTTGACATGGATTTGACTACATTCAACTCCAGCCGGCGAGCGTGTGGTGCAGCGCGCGCGTGGAGATCTATTCAACTATTACTTCGACGTGACGTCACGCAATGTACGGAGAGTTTTAGTCCCGCTTCGCCACTACTACTAGCCAATTTAAAACCTCCATAAATACGTCAAAAATGGTTACTTTTTAAAATAAATTTATATTCGTGAGTATTTCTTATCATAGGCCTATTTTATGGAAATGACAATTAAGTCGCATAGGCCTAATAGAGTTGAGGAGCATTCCCTATTATATAGGTTAATTACTCTTAGGCCAACTAATCACTCGCATATTTCACTGATTTCGGGTGCCATTTTAGGCCTGCCGTGATGAGAATGTTCTACTCACTGCAAGTAACCTCACAATAACATAGGTAGGCCTAATTAAAAAATAAATAAAATAGAATCATCACGTTTTTGGTGATATAGGCCCTAGTAACAAAAAAAACTTCAAAACCTTCTCGTCGCTATTTTAAACGAAAGTAGCCTACTTTTCCGTTAAAAGTCCTTTATATTTAAAATAGCGACGTTAAAGGTTTTGTAGGTGGAGTATTTTAGTGAAAAAGGTTGGTAGGCCCTACTATCTCCAATGGTGGCTATTTTCATTTTTACGATGACAAATGCCCAGTTCACTCCTCGTAGGCCTAGGCCTAGGCTGGGTCACTCCTCGCTACTTAGGCTATAACTTACAATTATTAATAACACAGAATGAAATGAAACATGTATGTGTATTTTTTAGTAATATAAATCACTAGTTATAAAATATTAGCCTACTCATTTTAGGATGTTTTTCGTTGGTTTTATTGAAGAAAAACAGTGTTAAAAAACTGGTCCATACCAACCGATAAAGTTCCGAAAGTCCTATAGGCCCCTATATTTGAAATAGAAACGGGTCATTCCATGTCAAATCAACAAAGCCGAACCTGAAATAAAACTTGACCATCTCCGATTTTGATGAAACTTGGCAAATCTACTCTTACTAACATGTAGATTGATCGTGGAAAATTTTGTATTCCTGACGCGCTTAGTTTTCGAGTAATGCCCCGGTCAAAAACTCAAATTTGGCGACGCCGAGCGGCGTACCGTAATTGGTAAGTTTTAAACCGTTGGACGTAAAAGGCTATTTTTTTTTTAAATTTAAGAGCATTTTATTGGCAATTTTATTTGTATGTATTTGAATGCATTCCTAATTGTGAAACCATGTAAAAAATCGAAATTTGTTTTTAAACCTACCCTACGAGAAAAAGTATCTCTGAAATTAAAAAAAAAAAAACGTGTTTTTGTTCAGATGTTTTTTACATGCGCAAAAAAAATTGGGATGGGATGGCATTGGGATCATGATACATCACAGGGTTATCCAATTGTAGTGAAATTCAAATTTGCCGCACTTAATTTCTTTGAAAAATAAAAACGGAAGGTAAAAACTGACACATTATACACATTTGGTGCATGACACTGTGATATATCATGATCCCAATGCCATCCCATCCCAAATTTTTTTGGGCATGTAAAAAACATCTAAACTAGGGAAACGCCAAAGTCGTTGTTGGACGAGTGAGTGAGCCATGTGTTGAGTACCCGGTAACATTTCTTTTCTTCCCCGTACCTTAGGCCTCCCTATAGCCTATCATAGGCTACAGTAGAGCATTTTGGCCTAAACTATGGCCTAAACTTTTACACAACTCTCGGACCAACAATCTACCATTAAGCAAGACCCGGCAGTCACACGGAATATTCAGTTGAAGACTGCCAACAACAGAAACCTCCGGCACAGTGATTTCCACCAATACCCTATTATTTATACGAATATAATTATCAAACTTAAATGCAAATGTTCCCGGGTCGGCGGGTACTCACCACATGACTCGCTCACTCGTCTAACTACGACTTTGGCGTTTCCCTAGTCTAGTTGGCTAAAGCGTCCTTGTAGCCGAAATGTGGGAGACGTGGGTTCAATCCCCTGGTCGGGAAAGATTTTGTAATTTCTAGATTGTATTTAAAAAATAATTAAACATGTTTTGAAATTCATATAACGCAGTGTAGTCCATCATCTGTGGCAATAGGGCCTACTATGGTAAACATAGCCAGTACGAAATACGTGAAAATATTGCAAGGTTTACTCAATCTACGAGCGGAATTTGGGGGTACCTTGACGTCCAACATTCGACAGACCTTGCATGGGCACGGCATTTCACGGCCAGGCGAAAAACAAACAAAAAATATATTTTCAAAATCTAAAACATTGTCGTTAAAATAATTTCTAAACATTGGAAGTCTATTTTTCAGTTAATCATTTCTTGTAGGTTTAAATCGCAATGAATCTTGCTGATTTTGTTAGCAGTTCTCAATAAACTCGTACCGGATGTCTGTTTAAAATTTCAGCGCAATCTGTTCAGCGATTCGGCTGATTTTCAACGTACACACACACACACACACACGCACGCACGCAGAAAAACAATTAGGACCGTTTAAGTTGAATGGAAATCACTACGTTCGCTACGCTCACTCGTTCAACAAAAAAAGCCACGTTTTTTTTTTTTTTTTTTTTAATTTCAGAGATACTTTTTCTCGTAAGGTAGGTTTAAAAACAAATTTCGATTTTTTACATGGTTTCACAATTAGGAATGCATTCAAATACATATAAATTAAATTGCCAATAAAAAGCTCTTTAATTTTAAAAAAATTAGCCTTTTATGTCCAACGGTTCAAAAGTTACGAATTCAGGTAGGCCTACGCCGCTCGGCGTCGCTAAATTTGAGTTATTGAGCGGGGCGTTACTCGAAAACTAAGCGCGTCAGAAATACAAAATTTTCCACGATCAATATACATGTTAGTAAGAGTAAATTTGCCAAGTTTCATCAAAATCGGAGATGGTCATGGAAATGGCCTGGTTGATTTGACATGGAATTACCCAAACGTTAAAGGTTTTGTAGTAGTAGTGACATAGGCCTATTCCCGCGCGATGTCTTATTAATTTAAAAAAAAACTACAAAACCTTTAACGTCTCTATTTTTGGCAACACTGCTTTTCAGTTGAAAGTCCATTTCGGTAGGCCTACCTATATTTGAAATAGAAATGTTTTAACCCGAGAGTAGTCGCGCCCCTGTTTGTAACGTTAGTAGTCGCGCGCGGTCCTTTAGACCGCATTATTTATTATGGGCTAATAACGTTAGGATGACGTTTTGATTACGAATATAAGGTAATTTATAATATATGTAACAGCATACCTGGTTATATTAATCAATTATCAATCAATAATCAATAAATAATCAATCAATAATCAATCAAACACAGAAAAGTAGCAAACCTACAAAAAGGTATAAAAATATGTTTTGAAACACCCTGTAGTTTGTATTATTAGTAACATAACATAACATTTCTTAACGGTTGCAAATGGGCCCTTCCGCCCGGTGGCAACCACTCACTCCCCCCAGACCTAATTACTGTCCCCCCCTAAAAATGATCTAAATTCCCTTAAAGACCCACTACCTACAATATCCCCCGGCAAGTCATTCCATTCCCTAACAGTCCTTTCCATGAAACCATACCGACCCAGATCCGTTCTTACTACTTGACGCTGGAACTTCCATGAATGATCCCCCCTTCCCAAACCAAGACAGTAATATTATGCCAACACTGTATGTTGAAGAATAATCAACATTTAACAAAATACATGTCTCATAATAGTGATTGAGTATGCATATTTTTGCCTCCCTTAGTAGTCGCGCAGCGGTCGAAAAGACCGAGCAACCAAACAGGACCTCTTATCTTAGATGAAGTTCTGCAGAAAACTGAATCGCGTATTGCACACTGGCTTCACAAATCTATTTTGGGAAGGTAGGCGGAACTAGAAAAGCCACGCATGCGCGCTGTGCAAATACCAACTGTTGAAAAAAAAAGTCGGTCTAAAAGACCACACGCGACTACTCTCGGGTTAGGCCTAAAGGTTTTGTAGGTATGGCCTAGGTACTTTTGTTTAAAGTATTTTAGTGAAACACATGGTGAACTACAAACGTAGGCCTACACAGTGAAGGCACAATTTCCATTGGTAAAACAACGAAGAACATTAAAAACACCTAGGCTAGGCCTACATAGGCCTAAACAAGTTGAGAAAGTTTTAGACAGTTTTTTTTTTGTGGAAAACTGTGTTCTAGGCCTAGGCCTATATAATTACCAAAAAACTTCAAAATCTTTTACGTTGATATTTTAAACGAAAGTCCTTTTCGGTTGAAAGTCCTTCATACTTAAAATAGCAACGTTAAAGGTTTTGCAGGTTTTTGTTTTCACGTATTTTGATTTTGGACCCCCCCCACTTGCAGAAGTTCCCCGAGAGGTAGGCCTAGGGCCTAGGCTAGGCCTAGGCCTACCTAGCCTTTTTTAGTACGGCCTAGGGCCTAGGCCAGTGTTGGGGAATGAACTTTGAACTTAGAACGCGTTCATGAGAACGCGTTCTTTTTTTGTGAACTTTTCAGTGAACTTGAACTTTTAAAAGTTCTTTTTGAGAACAAACTTTTCAGTTTTAGAAAGTTCTTTTGAAAGTTCTTTCCGTGCGTCGAGCAGCCGTCGACTCGCCGCCGTCGACGCTTAGAAACAATAACAAATTGTTGTTCCATCGTAGGCCTACGTTGACGCACGTTCAGCTGTTTACGACAAGGTCATGTACGATTCACGAAGTTAAAACGATGCACGCCAACTAGGCCTAATTCGGAAAAAAATCTTGGAAGCCTAAAATGCTAGCCTAAGTATCTGCCATAATTTTACAAGCTGGTCGACGAGAATGTAGGTACAAATCAGCAACACGATCAAAGACAGCTCAACACTTTCGTAAGACTCAAACTCACGAGTGGAGGGGTTTGGTACTCGAACACCCCATATGTTTTTCCTTGTGTTTTTCTTCATTTTACGCCAGCCTTTAATAAAATAGATTTTTTTTTTTTACAAAAGAAATTATCTAAAAGAACTTGGTTCATATTTTAGACAAACTTGAACTTTTAAAAATTTTAGGTTTTAAAAGAACTTGAACTTTTTAAAAGTTCATTACTTGAGCTGTGAACTGAACTTTTAAAAAGTTCATTTTAAAAAAGATTTGACCCAACAGTCACTACGTATATCACAGCACTCAATCCGAATTGACTCAAGTCGGTTCGAGTTCAATTCGGTTTGAGTCTCTTGATATACACACTCGATTCGCATTGAAGTCAATCCACTTTCCAAAGTGGACTGACATGAGTAAATTGCTTGATATACAGTTCAATACGCTTCAATACGGATTGAAAACTGCCTTAGAGATTTAGATTTCAGTGAATACCATTATTAGGCAGGCGGTGTTTATTACATGTTTACGCATGTTTACAATAAAATGGCGCTTGGAGGCTTTAATGAAGACATTAGGCTTTATTTACTAGCTGTAGGTAGAGATACAAGTACATAGTATTTTCGTAGCATCAGTTTTAAACTGCCACAATCAACAACTTCAATTCGAATCGAAATAGGATTGAGGAAGTCGTTTCGAATTCCGTGATATACACTTCAAGTCAAACCGAATTGAACTCAAACCGAATTCAGTCAATTCGGATTGACTGCTGTGGTATACGTAGTGACTGGCCTATAGGCCTAGGGCTAGCTAGACTCTTAAAGAGGGCTTAGCCTAGGCCTAGGGGCCTACCCTACGACCTGTAATTAAAGAATTGTCAGTAGAACGTAGGTAAGTAGTAGGGCCTATGTCGCTGTAAAAGTCTAGGCTAGGCCTAGGCCTAGGTCCTAGGCCTAGCCCTTGGCTTTATCGTGCAAAGGCTTGGCAGCTGCTGGGCCTAGGCCTAGCTAGGCAGAGAGCCATTAGCTCGACACCACAAATTACACTTACCATCTCCTAGGCCCTACAATATCGTTCGGCATACGATATTTCAAGAAAATTTAGCAAAGGACCCAGTTCACATTTTAAACATCGTAAGAGAGCAACAAAATGTCCGTAATTACTTTGAACAAATTAAAAGTATTTACACATACCTCAACTGACAACAGGAAGGCAGCCATCTTCTCAATTTCTGAATTCTGATGTAAGTCACCGCCAGCTAGGCTCATCGCCTTCCAAAAAGGTACACTGCTTGCTAAGCTCTTTCCTCGCAAAGCTACTTGGCGGTATATTTGAAACGACTTACCTACACGTAAATTTTTACTGGAGAAAGCAAGCTTGAAACGGCAATTCCTGATTACCATTTACATAATCCAGGGCTATATTAGTATCTTCACATTCACATTCCCAACCATAAACTAACCCAATTCTCAAAAGGTCCACAATATCTAGCTTTAACTCTATAAAACAAACTACCAAACAATACAAGAACCTGTCCCTCCATTTCAACTTTTAAGTCCAGCATGAAATCATTTTTAAAATCCAAAAGTTTCTACTCACTCAATGAATATCTCTCTGCATGAAATGTAATGTAACATAAATAGAAATACCTACCTATTCATCAATCAATTATTATATTACAGAGTTTGAGGCCTAGCTCAGATATATTTAATTTTTTGTACGTTCATCCTAGATATTAATATTATTAGTTATTAGAATTAAAATTAAAATTATTCATTGCACTATCCCTCTTTTACAGAGAATTGTGTTATACTGATACCATGTATTTGTCCAATGAATAAAAATACACTTACTATGATTCAGGGTCAGAAAAGTCTTCCTTGACATTAAGTCCCAACAACGCAAGAAATTTGCTAGGACCTTCTAGGACGACTCCAAAGTCACCGTTTACACACCCAACCACCGCGATTCCTCTTGAAGCGGGAATCGAACCCGGGACATTCTGCATTGGAAGTAGGTAGGCCTACTCTCATTGAACCAACGAGCCACCAATATACTAATTTATAGAATAAAGGTATTTATTTGTGCATTCTTTTGTGCCACAAATAAAAAGCGAAAATAAAAAGTTATTGCGAAGTAATTAGTGACAATTCCTAAAGACCGGGAACGAGAAAGAAATCCAGAAGGAAAAATAATATGGGAACCGCAAGGATTGTTCACAGAGAGCGGACATGCAAGTAGGTACAAAAAGGGAGGAACTACACAATTTTGCCTTATATATATTGATATATTTGTGGTATAGGTACCCTAATAAACTGTTTTTTGTTACAATATTTTTTTACACATTGTTTAGTATAATTTGAAGGAATGAATGTCAATTTTGGGGGAAACACGTTTCACACAATCACACACAACACAAATCGTTAGCTCGAGTAGTCATGGTACATTGGCACTGGTAAGTTTTTATTAAGTTTGCATATTTTCTTAAAGTTAGATCTAAAAACGACAGTGTTAAGTTTAGAGCGCGAAACTCTTATTCAGGAGGTCCAGGGTTCATATGCCGTTGAGATGCTGCCAGCGGCGTCGGAGCCGAGGGGCAGGGTGGTAGCTTGCGGCCCCCCCCCCTGAGCTTACGAAGGGGCTTGAATTTATAGATAAATTAATTTAAAAAAAATATATTTCTATCATTTCTTTTTTTCGTTCAGTAACACGTAAAACCCACTTCACAACGTATTTTTCAAAAAATTGTCTGCGGCACTATTATGGGGAGGTCCCCCCATTGAGTCGTTCGTCAAAGCCTCCAACCCCGAAATATATTTTACCGTACGCCACTGACTCAAGGACATTAGTTGCATAATATGTAACTATGTATGGAAGCATGTACTTTTCCTGGGAAAGTTCGCCCCCCCCCCCTGGAAAAATTGACTTCCGACGCGCCTGGATGCTGCCCCCTGGGAACTGGGTAGGTTTCCGATGAGAAATTTAAATTTAAAATAATATATACTATCTATTTTTTTTTTTTTAAAAAAAACGTAGTTTGTGTGATATTGTAGTATTTTAGAATAGGTAAGGTAATAATCATATTATACAATGAACATCATAGTGAACAACATAATTATTATGGAACTACAAAGTACAAAAGTCTTTAAAATAGCACAAATATTTTTAGTGTGTATAATAATATGGATGGTACTAGGCATCGATGTCGATGACAACATGTTCACCCTTGTCAACGCCGAAGTGCATCTTGCCAGCCTGTTGATACGCCCAGGCCATACGGTTTGAGGTAAAGAAGTAGCCTACTTGGCCACTACTCGACACAGTGACGGCCCCTCCCGTGTTGCCTACACGAGCAGTCATTGCCTCGCAAGCCATCTTTGTGGCCGCGGCTGCTGGAAAACCTGAGAGCATAGGGACTATATTAGTGTGACGTCTTCCAACATACAAGTAAAACAAAGACAATCAAATAAGATTGTGTAGTCTGATTAGTACAAATAATAACAATAACATAGCATAACAACATATACCTATAGACAAAATACAAGACCAACCAAATATAATTATTCGCATGCATAAAAAATACATGTAGGCGAACATTAAAAGCAAGTGATTAAAAAAAATTAAAAATAAACAGAAGAAGAACTTTTTTTGAAAGATTGGTTTGAGTAAACACACTCACACATTCAAGGGCGCCCTCAGGATAGAAATCAGGGGGGGGGGGCACATTCCCTTAATATGAGAAACATTCCAAATTCGCAAAGCGATTTTTTTAATATACTATACGGACCTGAAATGGCCATTTTTGCTTTAAGAGTATTTTTCTCAACGATTGTATTTTGTGACAATAATGATTTTAGTACTTCGTTGTTGGATTCCACAGCAATTAAACTATTAAATATATTTTATTTAATTTAATTAATTTTATTTATTTAACGTCTACCATATTCAGTAATAAAACTGATTCACAAAGGAGGACAACTAAATAAATCTAATTACATTATGTAGACACAACAATGAACTACAGCTGTTTGTAAAGTAAATATTTGAAATAGTATTACAACAACAATGCATTAAAACATAACAATTTTGATAACAAATAAAAAGGGGTTGAAAAAAAGAGAAAAAAGGAAAAAAGGATAATAAATTTATTTTGAGTATAAACACACTGATTTGATTGATTTGAACAAGAAGGTAAATTGTGATTACATTAATAACAGATATTATAAATATCACAGAATAAATTTTAGATTTTTTTTAACATTTAGTGATACAGGGGGAGCAAGTGAGCCACCATGCCCCCCTCGCCCTTGCACATATTCATACACACTCTCTTGCATGTACACTTACTGCATTGTATAATTGTTTAAATTAACGTTGAATTTTTTAAATGTAGGCCCTACTGAATTATTATTTTTGTGCTTAGTAGGTAGGAAGGACACTGTTGAGATGGTATGAACATAATTATGAAACGAATGGTGGAAGATAGGATGCCCTGAGAATGTATGAAAGAAGGGTGAAGAACGAAGAAGACGAAGATGGTGAATGCCAAGGAAGAGATGGAAGGATATCATAGCAGGAGACAGAGGAGAGAGGAGAGAGGAGAGAGCTGGGAAGATGTGCAGAGATACGATTGAGGGAGGATAGAAAGAAGTGGCGGAAGAATTTGGTGGGCCCTGCCAGAAGCAGGAAACGGAGATGGATGATCATAATGAGTCGTTATGTGATTGGGGCTAGGCTATGCCCTTTTCTAACAATCTATAACGCATTACTTGAATGTGTACTAATACAAGTCCTAGGGAATTTTGCCGAGAGCAGATTTATAATAAAATTACGCAGAAATGTCAATAATAATGCGCTAATACTGCATGTCACCAATATAAAGGGCGCAGTGTCCATACCTTCCTCTATGAGCGAGAGGATCTGCCGGGCCAGGTTGACTCTCATGATGGACTCTCCGTGGCCAGTCGCTGACACGGCGCCCGACTTATTGTCACAGTACGTGCCGCAGCCTGCAGAGAAGGCAATGAAAAGCAATTTACTTACATCAGATGGCCTTGATTGAATTTTAAATATAATTTAAATAAATAAAATAGAATAAAAATACGAAATTAAGATTTTTAAAATCTCAGTTTACATAGAAAATGTAAAACAGCATAAAAACTATGCTTTCCAAAAAATTATTTCTAGAACTTATCCAAAACCAGCCCATAAAATTATTTGAGAATGAATTTAATTTTTAATTATTAATGTAACAATATTTCATCCACAGTGACGCCGATGTATAACAAAACCAAATCCTAGTCCTAGCACTTGGGAGTAGGCCTTTCTAGCACACTGATTCCTACGCATAAAACAATACTAAACTTATAGCACTGGTATTCATACATCAGGCTCATACCGCTGCCAAACTAACTCGCCACCTTCTCGTGGTTTGACAGGTGAGTAGTGGAGTACACTCCCTGAAACTAATGGCGAGCTCCGGGTCGTCGTCGGGGAACTTTCCCCTTCCCTTTGACTACCTCCCCGACGGCGACGACAATGACAACATGGACGGATGACTACACAGACGAAGACGACCAAGACGTGGGGAACCTCTTCCCTCCCCATACTCTTGTGGCTGGTTCTGACCAGCACAGGCCTGTCCACTCCGCGTCACCACTTACGTTCTTCCCCTTGGAAAGAAGACTTGGTGGTTAATCCACACTTATAGAAATTGTTTTGGAAGATTCCTATACACTTGACATGGGCATTGATAACTCTACTATTGAGTGCCCTAAAACAACACTTACTAACTAGCTATAGATCCACCAACACCACAAAAGCCCTGGCCAAAACGGACGAGTCCAAGTTGTCTTTAATGCAGGCGATGAGTGCATACGCGCGTACCGCGAGCGATCGGCGGAGAAAACTGAAGGTGATGGGGCAGCGAGAGCGAGATCATCGCTCCCGCCGTATGCCGGAAGGAGATGAGTTCGTCACACTCACAGCTGCCGGTAGAACTGAGCCGTACGGCGCCCGAATCTACGGACCTCCCCTAAAACCGAGAATGAACTTAGCCCAGAGGCGCGCGCACGTAACTCACCAACAACGTAATACCATTGATTGGTTATACCGACCTGGTAGAGGGGAGTCCCCAACTCTGCCGGCCATCTTGCCTGTGGTGCCACCGGTCGAGGTGGCGACCGCCACGTGACCTTGAGCGTCGACTGCCACGGCGCCGACCGTCCCGACTCCCCCGTTCCCGCCCTCGCCCCCGGCCGCGGCGGACATCAGCTCAGACTCCCTGGACAGAAGTAAGTGATTTCATGATCGGATGTGCTCAACTCCATGTAGTTATTGTTGTCCTCCTTTGTAAATCAGTTTAACTGAATACGATAGACGTTAGAAAAAAAAAAAAATGAAAAAATGAAATAAAATAATAATATAATTAAAGAATAAAAATGTAATGCCTCATTTGTTTGACCCTCTTACTTTCTTAATTGGGTGATTGTCAAAATTACCAGTAGGTATCCTCTATCTATCTAACTATTAATACTACTTTAAACTCTAGGATGGGCGGCGGAAACCGAGTTTTTCCAGGGCGAGACGTTTTCGCCGCCGAGGAGCGTGAAAACGCGTACATTTTGGACGCTCCTCCACGAGAAAAGATCGACATTTTCAAAAAAAAAATACCCGCGACCCGACAAAAATTTGTTTCCCGGGTCAAAAAGTCAAAATCGGGGAAAAAAACGTCGTTTTTGACGGTTTTTGTACTCGCGGTTGCCGCGCCCAAAGTATGCAACGCACCCGAACGTCGACGGTTCCTACGCGTTCGAAAATAATTAGGGGCCCACAAGCACCGCGAAGGGTTCCGGGCCGACTATCATACTTTGGCGGGACGGCGATAAACAATTTGGATTTGGAAACGAGAAAATTTTATAAAAAACGCAGATATACTTGGAGCATTCCCGAATTTTCGTTTTTTTTTTTTAAACTTTGTAAACATTAACAAAAAACTGGCGGCCTGGGGAAAAACATTTTCGGAAAAAACGTTTTCGTTCTCTTTTTATGGGACATTGTTTGGTTTTTCCCGGGTTTCCCAAAATTTTTTGGAAATTTTGGGTTCACGGTAAAGCCCAAAGTTTGCCATTTACAAAAGCCAATGAATTGGGTAACAAGCTTTAAAAAATTGGACCCCTTTTTTTTTTCAAAATGGGCGAAAAAAATTCCCAAAGTTGGCCAATTTTTAAATTTAAACAGTGCAATTTAAAAAAAATAAATAATCGACTTCCCTGGGTTTTAATTTCCGCCAACCAAGGCACATTTATAAAGATAAATGATGAAGGAATTTTAATAAAATTAGTTTGAGAACCTTGGTTCGAACCCCGGATCAGTAGATGCCTTCGAACACGATTCGGGACACTTTTTTACAGTATGAGTTTTCATTGAAAATCTTTAAAAAGCATGGTACACATTTTTTCAAAATTCACAAGTGGTTTAAAGGCATCCGTTGGACCTTTACGATAATCGTGATACCAAACATGACCATTTTGTAGCATTTGTATATTATTTTATGGATTCTGACAAATTGACATGCGTGTACTTTTTGGCATAAAAAATCATAATTATTTTATCTCACGGTTGCCCGCCCCCCAAAGTAGGCTTTGCACCCGAACGCCGACGGTAGGGGCGCGTTTGGAATTTTTCCCCGGGTACAAGCACCTTTAAAGGGGTTTTAGGACCGTTTTTAATACTTTCCCGGGGGGTTGACATAAACATTTTGAAATGCGCGTAATTTAAAAAAATTTTAAATTTTGCTGTTAAATAAAAAATTCTAAAAAAATCCTGAATTTTCAAATTCACTTACAGCGTGTGTGAAGTGCCCGTGCGGAGTTAACCCCGGGGGGTTAGACGTCAAAAATGTTACCGTTTTCTTTTTTTGGACATTGTTTGGTTTTTCCCATTTCCTTTTTTTTTTAAATTTTTAAATTTGCGTGGTTGAGCCACGGGGTTTTGACAATTCTGAAAGCCAATGAAATAGCGAACGGCTTAAAACAAAATTGCCCCGATTTTTATTTCCGATTGAGCGGGAAAAATCGCAAAGTAAAAAATTTGAAAATTTTGCAGTGCAACTTTAAAAGATTAAAAATTTTTGGTTTTCCTCTGTTCGATTTTGAACGACCAATGCTCGTTAATGTAGCGCAAGTAAAAAAGAATTTAAATAAAATTGGTTTGGAACCGGGTTCGAACCAGGGTTGGGGCCCGATGCCTTCGAGCTCTGTCCGGAACACTTTTTGATAGTTAAATTTGCATTCAAGGTCACAAAAAGCACAATAAATATTTTTTGTAAAATTCACGAATAGCAAAAACCACTGTATCCGATCTTTACGGAAATTGTCATACCAAACACCCACGCATTTGGCTACGTTTGAAGGGTAGACAGTGGAGGAGACAAGATTGCAGTGCGTGTCCGGTTTTGCATTGAAAAATAAACATTCTTTTACTACATGCTCTTTTTGAATGCCCTAAAACGGGCCCTATTTTACTTTTATGTTCCTACCATGTAGCGGGTCATTAATTTTTAAACAAGATCAAAACTCTCTAAAAAAAATACTTCGACTCCAATTTCGAATGTCCTGAGCGCCAAATCGGCACTAAAACGTGGTTTGAAAAACCCCAAGGGCCCGAAAAAAAAACGTCATTTTTCGTATGCATGCAAATAAAAAACTTCATTTAACGGATATGCCTTCAACGATTCGATTACCTTTGTTGGCTTATAAAATACGTCAAAAGGTTCGGCGAATAGGGCCCAAAAACAACATCTCAACCTTCGTTTTCAGATCCTAGCCGCAAAAAAACGCACATTAAAATTTTGTCTACTCTCGGTCAGTGTATTTTTTTACGCAAATTATACTGATCACAACATATAAAAAATATATTGCGTTCGTAAGCTTGCAAGAGCACAGAACAGAACAAACAAACACGTACATTATAAGAAATCTATTTTTAGCTATGAAGTCATGTAATTTGTCAGGCATTGAGTAGGGGGCTCTGTTTGGGGGAACTATTTTTAATTCCAGTCATGAATGGTCATATAAAACTCTAACATATGCACATGCACATCGATAACATCATGACATAGAAGCGTTAGACAGCCATAGAGAAATCGAGACTTCCCCCAAAACAGTGGGGTTTCAGCTCCCCTAAGTACAACAAAAGTATCGAGACGACAAAGACTTCGACAAATAGAAATCAATGTTTCATACTATAGCGACTTCCTTTACGGTTGGGCATGGCGGGCTTTGGGGTGGGGGTGGGGGTGGGGGGTGGGGGGGCCAAAGTCAACTCAACGAACACAACGAGGGAATCGAGAGGACAAAGTGGCGAGGAGATTGGGTGAGAGGGGTAGGGGGGGGGGGGGAAAGTCGAGTTTTATAATATCTAAACCTTGATTATTCAGTGAAATTTACTAATTTTTTTTCAGTACGAATCCGAATTTCGAGGACTGGTTTGACTGGACCCGCAATGACACTATTGGGGGGGGGGGGGGGCAGGGGGGGTGTTTTGGATAAAAGAAATTAAGACATTTCATTAATATCTTCAAACTATTTCATTTTTGGGGCGTTACCAATTGCGTCAGAGGGCCGCATCAGAGGTTACGGCCCTAATACTAAATTTTGTTAAGTTTATTTTAAAATATATTTGTCATTTTTGGGAAAAACCAAAAAGCATTGATTCTTTTATAGCTCGGGCAATTTTCTTCCGATCGGGTCCATCTCGGGCTCTATGGAACTGTATAAGTCAAGCACAGCAGTAGTTTATTACAGGGGTAATTTCTGAAGTAAAAACATGATCCGAGCATTCCGTCACCCTTTTAGGGGCATTGTTAAAATTTATAATTTTTTTTCCCTTCCGATTACATCAGGGGGCCGCATTCCCCGAATCACCTTAATTTCAACGTGGGCCCAATTTTTTTTAAATTTCTGAAAAGAGTAGCTGTTGGTCATTTGGGATAAAAAATTTCTTTTTTTGTCATTTAACGGATATGCCTTTAACAATTCTACTATACTTTTGTTGGCTTACAAATACGTCAAAGGTTAAAGGCTCGTTAATGTAGCGGAAGAATAAAGGAAGTAAATAAAATTGTTTTTAGAACCTGTGCTCGAAACCCGGGTTTGGTGGAAGCCTTCGAGTTCGTTCCGGGGACACTTTTTGTTAGTGGATTACATTCTGTCAAGGTCAGGACCGTTCCCGAGGATTGACGTAATGTGGCTCATGACGTGGCGCAGCGAATGCATCGATAGCAGCATTGCATACAAGTGCATATAAAGTGGGTCTTTCACATCAGAGTCCCGAACAATTATCCTAGGAAAAAAAAAAATTTCTCACACATTGTACACAAAAGACGTAAAAATGTTCCGATTTTGAAAATCATTTTCACCGTACTTAGAGGCGGCGGACAGCGTCCGGCGGCGTACCGAAAGTGTCCCGTAAAACAAATTTGTCCCAGGACTTCGGATAAAACGACAAAAGTTAACCCGCAAACTACCCAATCGCGGTCGTACACGGACCGATTCGCGATTTTGTCGCGTCAACGAGGTTTTCCAACTACGAGGTATTCCGAGTACGAGGTTTCCAAAGCCCCCCGCGTAGCGGCCCTTTAAGCCGCGCTTGCGCGACTTGTAGTATATTATATTACTATAATGCGCGCAAAGTATTATTAATTTTTTTATCGTGGGTATTAAACCTGTTATAGGATGCAATGTATGCCCCTCTTCAGGTGAACTAGGTATATTGTGGAGCGGATAGGACATGTGTGAAGGGATGTCCGAGGGCTGATTAAGAGGACTCAATCCCTTGCATTCGCATTGACGACTGAGGAAAACCTCGGAAAATACCTACAGTCAGGTTACTGGTCACGACGGGATTCGAATCCGAGACCTCCCGAATCAGAGTCAAGCGCATAGCGCTCATGTCAACACTGTCGGTGTAAATCATTATTGGAGAAACGGAGTAAATAAATAAATAAATAAATTGTATTTAGAGTCTGCCCACTCCCGTTATGTAACTTATTTTCAGTGGGGGATTTTAAATCAAAGCGACTAAGCCAACCCTGTAGGCCCCGACGCAATCGGCGAAGTGAGCGATAACCAACCAAAGATCGATATTTTTAATAGGAAATATAGCAATCAGGGTATGGACAGTGCCCCAAAAAACCCGCGAATCAACGCCAGAATCAACAAGGCCGATTCAGAACAACTCTGAAATTTTTTTATGTGCTTCGTTGCTAGGACGGCTCCAAAGTCACCGTTTACAAAACTCCTAAGACAAGAATGATGGACTGAAGTCCAAATCAGAAGTAAAAAACTTTTTGACTTCAGCGGGAATCGAACCCCGGACCTTCGCATTCAGTCTCCCACACAGTCTGTTACACAATCTAGCATAAGGCTTTTAGCAGCGGAGCGCGCATGGGCAGCTAGTTCTGCAAATTGTCTATTAAATTTAAATCCACATTGACGATCATTAGGTGGCTTACCCCAGCACTCGAGATCCTTGACTCTTCTTGAACGCCAAGGCCCCCTTGGCTAGCTCTGTTACCAACTGCTCGGGAGGAATATCAGGGACACCTTGTGCGTTGGCAAACCTGTGAAACCAGGAAACGAATAAGTTGGAAGTAGTTATAAAATAAGAAAACAAATTAATTGAAATTTTAGACAAGGATGGGTACGGGAATACAAACTGAAAGGGAGCGAAGCTAGTTAACTGTTAAGTCAACAGTTCGTCGAAGAAGAATACAAATATAAAATAGATTCGCGGTGTGTTGATCAATTCTTATTGGCGGCGCTGTTACAATTAAAAATGTCAGAAGCCTGTTATCGCATTGTAATAGTGGAGGTGCTGGGTCACAAACTTTCAAACGTTCTTAAAGGTTATAAAATACTGTAACGGTGTAACCCCCGTCACCAAAACATTCTGTATCAACTTAGTTGAAGGACTAACTAAAAAAAAAAAAAACATGTTAATCGGATGTCGTGGTCGGATTTTATCGTGAGACGTGACACAGGCACAAGACGGACAGAAAATTGAAACTTATTTTTTCTGATTTGGGATCATTTTGAATATTGTATTGTACTAAGTTATTATGTTGTAATACCCATGCATGACAAGGGTCAAGCAATTTACTATGTATTTAAGCTTTGGAAATAAAATGTATTGTATTGTATTTATTGTATTGAATTGTATTGTATTGTATTGAATTGTGCTGTATTGTATGTATTATATTGTATACAAGAACACTTGTTACCAAATTTATTTTTGATCTTGATGATTCGTTTAATCCTGATAAATGTCAACCCCACAAAAAGCACCAAATTTACTTCTAACCTTTTCGCCCCATCTCCCACCAAGAGCACGTGCGGCGTCTTCTCCATGACCAGCCGCGCCACATCTATGGGATGCTGCACCTGCTTGAGAGCGCCCACTGCGCCACATCGTAGATCTCTGCCTTCCATCACCATCGCGTCCATCTCTACGTCGCCGTCTTCGTTTAGGACCGAGCCTTTACCTTGAGACGGAATAAAATAATTAAACTCGCGCGAAATACAAGATTTTCACAAAACATCAGCGCTCTCTATCATACGAACAAAGTTTTTTTGGAAAAAGTTGTTTTAAAGTTTATTGGGATGCGTCTAATGCGCCACTCTATAGCATAGGGGATATAACGAAGAAAATCCTACGCTGGTCAGTACCACCAGCCACGGGTAGGAGAGGAATGGGAGGATTCTCACATCGTGGTCGTCTTTGTCTTTGTTATCGTTCGTGTTGTCATTGTCGTCGTTGTCGGCGACGTCGTCAAAGAACGCCAGTTACTATTATAAGTCCATGGTCAAAGCATGGACTTAAATCTTTCTACGGTCAAAGGAAGGGGAAGGTGTCCCCGACGACGACCGCCAGAGCTCGACTCTAGTTTCGGGGAGTAATATTCCTCTACTAACTAGCTGATGTTTGCGAAATGGACTTTATCACCTTCCTCGCCTTTTACGATGAGCAGAGCCATGCTCGAGCCAAATTCTACCCCGGGCCAGACGGGGGTGTGATAAAGGAAGTTTATAAATGCCATATTATACTCGGGCGTGTGACGGACCAAAGATCTTTCAAGACCATGGTCCGCTAGTAAATTAGGTATAAACGCCGTTGCATTGCGCTAACAAAATGCCTTAAAACATCCTACAGTTCTACAGTAGATGGACGATCTGTAAAACCAAAAAGTGGCATTGCACGGGCATGGGGACTGCAGTCAGTCACTGATCGGAACCAATATCAATCTTTGCTGCAATGGGCTGTCCATCTTGGCCAGAATTGATAGTTTCAAACCATGGTTGGCATTGAAGGGAATGGTAAAGGCATGCGAGGAAATCTGGTGCCAGCCTGTATTTGAAGTTTCCTTTTTGTCACAGTGTATCCACCCAATTTAATTGTACATGCAGATTTAGAAGACGTTGACGTTCAAAAGTTTCAACAACAAATGCGGTTGCGCCAATACAATCGGTGTCTTTTCAGACATGGTGTAGTTTGGGTAGGAAGTAACGGTGTAGTCCACTCACCTGCGTTGAAGACTGGATCATCCTCCATGCTCTTCACAGCGGCAACAACGGCGTCCAGAGCGCTACCGCCACCGGTCAACACTTTGTACCCCGCTGAAGCGGCGAGCCGGCAACCCTGCTTCTTAGGCTCAACACGAGAGTCGGGGATGTCACCCGCTCCGCCGTGTACCAACAACACGGGCTCTATCATACTGGAAGGAAGGGAACAAGATAAAGAAGAGGAATATACTAGCTCCAACCAAAGAATGCAGATGCTCTCGTCACAAGTGGTAGTGGAGGGGGTGGTATAAATGCGCGGTAAAATGAATACTTTGTGTATGTGAGAGAGATAGGTGTAACCAACACAAGCAAGAATTATCTGTGCTAGATCACAGAGTTCCCCAGTGTGCTAGTCCACGCTAAGCTAGCGTGAATAGAGTTGAGACACTGTTGTTAAGTTGGGAAAACAATTCAGAACATATCTGCATTCTTTCGTTGGAACTACCATACCAAATAAATTCCGGCCGCGGTGGCTCACACGATTGGGGCACTGGTCCTAAGAGTATGACACTAAGAGGACGTGGGTTCGAATCCCGCATGAGGCATGGTATTTTGAAATTTTTCTTTACCCTAATCTTTCCCCAATCACCATGCATTCATAGTCTCGAATATTGCATTATTTGGAATAGTCTTTCGTTGTTATAGGACGGTTCCAAAGCGACCGTTATACAATCATGCCAAAACCAAGTATTGATGGATTTAGGCCCATATCGGAAGTTAAAAATCTCCTGCTAGAAGTGGGATTCGAACCCGAAACCTTCTGCATTGGAAGCAGGGACCACTGGAACATTGATTTTCAAAACTTGAAGATAGTATATTTTTAATGAGGAGGGATAATAAGTGTGTTTGGAGTAAAGGGGTTTTCGAAACAGAATGTGTACTGGAATAGTAACATCAACTTAATTTTAAACCAATTTTGATTTTATATTTACCTTTTTTTTTCGAAGTATACATGACGCTTAGAGCATAAAAAGCATAAAATACCCATTCGCATATTAAACTTGAATTTGAATGATTAAGATCCATTGAGAAGAGTATTAAAAGCAATTAAAAGTATCCTTGGAACCCACGGTGACAGAAACACAGTACTTGAGTATCTGTTGTTGATTTCAAGAAGAGACAAGTTTTAAAAAAAGCTCAATTACAAAGATGCTGATGCCAAAGAAGTTGAAAGGAAGAACTGAGATCCATCATTGCATTGGATGGTTGCTTTGTATGCTGGCAATCAATTATTTTTTTAGATATTTATTATGAAGTTTATAAATACACAAATAAATTCGTATTTTGTGTCTATCCACTCTGTCATAGAACTGATTTTTAGTGGAGGACAAAGTGTTTACAGTTCAAAACCATCTCTTTTTGTCACTGTGTATCGTTCGCCATGTCATAATCACTTTGCAATTTATTTAGTTGTAGTTATAGTGTCTTTACGCACTGTACCCGACTTGTAATAACAGATAAATACATCTTCATTTCAATGTAAAAGTTGTGTTCGATATGTGAACATTTGCGAATTACGGCTCTCTGAAGAGGCGTGTACAAGCTAGTACTATTCAACAGGGGCGTATCGAGGGCGAGGGAGAGAGGTCGGGATGTCCGTTCCCCCCTCAATAAAAAATCAGTACAATTATAATAATTATGTGCATTATGTGTGGCAAAAATTTATATTAAAAACTGACAATAATTGATCTTTACTTAATTTTAATCATTGTCGAAAATCACGATACAATCTAGTAAAATGCCACCATTTGCAAATGTATAAATATCAAAAAAATTCTGGAGCTATGCACTTCAGACCCACACTAGCTACGGGGTGGGGAATTCCCCCAAACTCAACCCCCACCAAAAATTCCCCCATACTCCCCCGCCCCCCAATTGTACCCGGATTAAAAATATGTTTTCAAGGTCAGTTCTACAAATTTCTTAACATACCCTGAAATTCACCCCCCCAGACTCCCCGAATCAAAATCCTGGCTACGCCCATGCTATTCAAGATCACTTGAGATAACAAAATGGTATCCTAGTACTGTATAGTTGAATACCATCTGCTATGATTAATGGTTATTTTGTTACCAACTAGATTTATGAGACTTCATCAGTCAGCATTTGTTACTTACCTCATGCAATTTTTATTTCAGATTAATTTATTATATTAAAGGGGTATTTACCTTTCAATTCAAAAAATATATTCATTCGGGCTAACTAGTTATCTAGCTAACTAGCTAACTAGAACTTATTAATACATCTTTTAGACAGGGAAAATTTCCAAGTAAACTGAAGGATTCGGTGATTCAACCGGTGAGAAAAGTAGTAGGATCTAACAATATTTCTGATTTTAGACCAGTAAACATGTTATCAATTTTTGATAAATTGTTTGAAAGTATTGTGCATGAACAATTAGTGGATTATTTTGAATCAAATAATCTTATAAATGAAAATCAATCAGGTTTTAGACGAAATTATTCATGTGAGACAGCAGTGCAGAATGTCATTAGTAGATGGCTTCAGACTAAGGACAAGAATATGTCTACTTTGATTGTTTTTCTGGATCTCAAGAGGGCTTTTGAAACGGTGAATGTCAATAGGTTGCTGAATAAATTAAAAATGATGTATGGAGTAGAGGGGTTGGCACTGGAATGGATTAAAGATTTTTCTTTCTGATAGACGACAAAGGGTTAGGTATGGAAATAGTGTTTCTGAGTATAAAAACTGTTTAAATGGGGTACCACAAGGGTCTATTCTGGGACCATTATTATTTATGATCTTTATCAATGATGTTAATAAATGTTGTAAGGTATCTTTCATTAATATGTATGCTGATGATATGGTGTTATCTGTAATGGGTAGTGATATTATTGAAATGTTTAGATTGATGAATGAAGAATTATCAAGGATGACGAGGTGGCTAGGAATGAACAAACTAAAACTCAATGTGTCAAAATCAAAGGGTATGTTAATAAGAGGAGGCGGGTTATGTAATGTTAAGAGAGATGGAGAGATTTTAAGTAACTAAAAGTAGTTAGGCCTAATGAGGAGATTGAAATTTTGAAAGAGTTTAAATATTTGGGAATAATTATTTATGAAAAAACAAGAATTTAAATTACATATAAATTATATAATTAAAAAAATTGGGAAGAATATTGGTTATTTCACAAGAATTGGAGACAAACTTACTAGTTGGACGAGAAATATGGTATATAATAGTATAATAAAGCCTCATTTTGAATATTGCGCTACAGTGTTGTATCAAAGTAATAAAAATGAGTTAGATAAATTGCAGATTCTACAAAATAAAGCCATGAGGTGTATTATAAAATGTGGAAGATTAATGCCAAGTAAAGAGTATGTTAAATATTTTGGAATGGTTAAGTGTTAAGGAGACTATAATGGTATTGGTATTAGTTTTCATTTATAAAATTAAAAATAATTATATGCCGAATTATTTAGTTGAAAAAATGACTGATGTGAAGAATATACATAATTTTAATACAAGGGGATCTGTTGTTGGAAATTCTTTTCGAATCAGGTGTTAATTAAAAAAAAAATGCAAAATTCTATTTTTATCTCTGGTGTAAAAGAGTTTGATAAACTTCCAATTGAAATTAAAAGTGTAAAAAGTGTAGGATTGTTCAAATCCAAATGTATTAAATGGGTACAACACCAGGTTTTATAGAAATGTTAGTAAAAAGAAACAAAAATGTTATTAATTAATTATTAAGGATAGGTTATAATATGAAATGTCAAAATGTTGTGATGAATATTGTTGTGTGAAATATTATTGTATATAATGTAAATTGGCTACTTTGCCAGAAAAAATAAACTGAAACTGAAACTGAAACTGAAACTGAGTTATGAATTTAGGAATTAACAGAAAAATTATTGCGTTATTTATATTGATCCAAAAAATATTGCCCATTATTGACGTACTCTACAGCCTCTTATGTAAATCTTCTTTATTTTGTTTTGTAATTTGGGCAAGTGGTTCGGTCAAAATAAGCTGATTACCAAGAAGGGGTGTGATTTTAGAATGCATATTTTTGCGTGTTTGAGTGTATAGTGCACAGTTTCAAGACACGATGATATAAAGGGCCATTTTAGATTGGTATGATGCTCTCTAGTATCTACGTGCAACAAAAAGAGGCAGGTTAAAGCTGATTTAAGAAATTTCCCATAACTCCAATTTTCACAAATATTTGGATTAAAAAAAATGAAAAATTCGCGTAAAATCACAGTAACAAGATATAATTTTTAAACTGTCATTTTAGTGTACTACTATGCTATAGATTTTGAGGTAAAAATATTTTTTGGGGGTAATAGCCCCTTTAAGGTTGAGACAGGATCACGGCGTTAGTGGGTGGATGGACCACAAAGGCCTGCTTACTTGTATAACCCTGTATACTAATAAATTGTTGACTTAAGGTTTTAATTATAAAACACAATAAATCAAATAAATATATAACCGGTAATTGTGCAGTATGACCATTGAGTATAACTGACCACGGATATTTTCATATTGTTTCAACTTGTATACAATATTGTATACATGTATACAACTGAAATGAATTACAGGTGATTTTGACTTGTATGTAATTTTCATTAGGAACTAGGCTAGTATCTAGAGTATGTACAATATTTCAATTGTAAACTTGTTTATTGATACTAATGACAAATTGATACTATGTCCATTACAATTCTAATTTAGTTAGATCTTATCTGTTTTTATATTGTTAGATTTCTTTACAACTTTAGGTACTACAATTTTCTGCAATGAGAAGTCTACTAAACCAATGTCATGCCTATGTGTACGTAACAACCGGAATGTATATTTTAGAATATGACTTGTATTAACTTTAAAAACTTTATCTAGAAGCTAACATCTAGATACGAATTATAAAACTTTGTTAACGTTATCGATTAGTTTCCTGTATTGGTTAAATAGCTATAATGACTATAAGCCCCATCTTAATGTTCAAAGAACTCACGCAATAGAATACACCCACACACAGGGCTCGCTCTAGTGGGTCTCTTCTTGCACTATAAAACCGGCTTATATTTACTTAGTATTATCAATAATATACTGAAGAAGAAGAATAAAGTACTTATCTTATATTATCTTATCTATATTTTTCTTATTATTTGATTGAAAACACTCAAGAACAATGTCACACTGTTTATTGCGCTCGCGCACAAAAAAAAATTAACACAAAATAACCTGAAAAAGTAGATGTACTACAGTCGTAGGTTAGTAAGTGAAAAACATTTAGTATATATATTTTATTTACGATTTAAATACAGCTGTGCAGCCATTTTACATTTAATCTTAATATATAATTTATTTGTATAAATTTTTCTCGTTTTTCATAGTTTAAACAAAAATACACACAAACACATTATATTTTAAACTTCCCCCAACCAACCCCTTCCAATACTAACCCACGATTGAAATATAGGTACTTACGTTTTTATTGAAAACATCTAAAAGCAATTTGCTTACAAGTTGAAAAAATAACAAAATATCCGTGGTCAGTCACAGCAATTACCATATAATCATTATTCAAGTCCATACTTAGTTAGTCATCATAACCCACAGTACACGACTCACATACACAACATACCTTTGGTACAGAAAACTCTGCAGTAGACCTAACTCCCTCCAACACTATTACACGAAATGTTTCTGTTGAGTCTTGTTACTCGCTAGACATCTCTTGTAGCAATGACATTGGAAGAAGCCACCACACCAGACCAGTAGAGCATGTGGTTGACACATGTGTCTTATCTGTCACTGTCACGCTACAGACCACACGTGTAAACAATCATGTTGACAGGAAGTAAACTGTAGACGAACGCATTGAAACTGGGCTGTCCAAATAAGAGACGATTAGATAAGAGCTTTGATCTGAATAATAGCATTCAGTATGAAATGTTGAGTTAGAGGGCCAACGCCAATGACCGCTATAGGCGGCTAAGTCGGAACAAGTTTAATCACACAAATTAAAAAATAAAAAAAATAAAAATATAATCAACCAAAAGACAAGAGGTTTCGGTTTTGATTTTGTTCTTTTTTTTTTGTTCTTCGAGTGCTAGCCCAGTTCCGTAGTTTATAATTACCAAAACACAAATTATTTGAAAATATACATTATGTCGTAAGTTTTTAACTTAAGGTATTACTTAAAGCCGATTTTACACAATAATTAGCTTATGGATTTTTCTTCCAATATATCCTTCTACCTTAGTTTCATTACTGAATAACGTTCCAACCATAACTATGAAAGATAAAAAACCTCTTTCAAATGATAAGGGTTGATAGAAATGAACGATAAGCTAAGCAATTATTTTCTGTACGGAGGGGTCAAATTTATGAGAATTATTCATTACAAATTTCAATTGTGTAAAATCGGTTCAGTACAATCAAAACCATAACATAACATAACAAGAAATATTGATATCAAAAATATTTTATTTTATGGTAGGGTCTAGGTTCTATCAAATATTGACACTATACAAAACAAGTTGGGTACAGAGGATTGCCTATTCAATTTATTATGTACACAATACATTATAAATTTTTAAAAAAACATTACTTTTGTTTTTTTTCGGTTTACAGAAAACAAAGGGGGAACAATGAAATGTAGGGAATAATTTATTCAAAATTTTGAAAATTACTTACGCATGTCTATTTTCTGGTATCACTGAGGTAACTATGTTATTTCCATACAAAATATTTTGCTTCTCAGCAAAGTGTTAGTTTTTGAAGTACGTCTTATGCACCAGAAACGCAATAACACATCGAACTTAAAATATAGATCGCAAATTTTGACCCTATAACTACTCGGATGATATTCTGGAAGAAGTGATCTTGTAGATATGTTGCATTGGAAGTTGTGGAAATATTATCTGAAAATAAAATAATTTTCATATAGTTATTGAATGCTAGCAATTGTCGAAAAAGTTTTCCCCTACTGGGGATTGAACACAGAACCTCCTGCATTACGCAGGAAGCCGGGGGCAATTGGAGGGGTGGGGAGTTCCTCCATGTCGTGATCAATTTCGTCTTTGTCAGCGTCCGTGTTGTTATTATCGTCGTCGTCGTCGGGGAGGTAGTCTAAGGGAAGGGGAAAGTTCCCCGTTGACGTCCTCATTTTTTGGTCATGTACGATGAGCGAACCCAGACGGGGGTAGGGGTGGGGGGTGAGAGAAATGTTTTAATAATCACTAATCGTACCTATAGTATGTTTCACTTGAGGTTGACGGCGTCCCCCTGGCGCACGTGGTCCCACCTACTCCAGGGTGTAACTCCCCTGATCGTGTTCTCAAGAGGAGCCGAGTAGATGTCGTAGGTTAGTTCCGGAACACCGATCTCAGTGTCTGCCTTGGCCTTCTTCGTAGACTCGTCCACGGAGGTCTTCACCTCGTTGTCGATTGCCTGTTGGCGACGAGAAATGATTGGGAATTAGATTGAGCATTATTCGCATACAGCAACCACTCTGCTCCAGTGCACAATGGAAATTAGTAAACTCATTTCTGCTGCAAAGGTCCCAACGAAAGAATGCAGGTGGCTCGAAATTGTTTTCCCAACATAACAACTTTGTCAATTCTATTCACGCTAGCTCAGCGTGGATCTTGCACACGGAGGAACTCTGTGATCCAGCACAGATAATTTTTGCTTGCGTTGGTAAAAGATATTTCTCTTTCATACACAAAGGCCACATTTTATTTACCGCACATTCATACAACCCCCACCACTACCAAGCATCTGCATTCTTTCGTTGGAGTAAGTATAGCCACAAGACCAACGAGGCACAACGTGCCCGACAATATTAGGTGGGAAGGTTAGGTCTGGCCTGACCACGGAGTCATATCCACCTTGAGTTCGGCAGTGGTGGCAAGCTGCGTCGACGTGATCTTCTCCTTGAAGCTCGTGATGGGATCCCTGGTCTGTCTGACCTCCTGGACCTCGTCCCTCGTCCGGTAAGAGGTGCCCGGGTCGGACATGGAGTGGCCGCTGTACCGGTAGGTCACGGCCTCTATGAGCATCGGACCCTTGTTCGAGGTGCAGTGGTCGATGGCGTAGCGGGCGGCCTCGCGGACAGCCAGAACGTCCATACCGTCGACCTGAGGGGATATCAGTCACGTTGTAACGAGGCGTTCATACTCTTGACATGCCACGCAATTCACACTGTTAAAGATGAAGATTTAAAGACAGTTTGCCAACTTTTTTTTTACAATGTTAAATGCCCATTTAAAAATACGCTTGATCGTCAAATCCAGATAATTTCACATACAGTCTAAACCGCTTTTTGACCTTTAATTTTCATCCAAAAAATCTGAATTTTTGAGAGGTTGTTCAGAAAAGATGAGCTCATGTCGCTATTAGAGCACATTTTGACACTTCAAATATTGTACCTTACACAAAATTGGGAAATTACTACAAATTAACTGTTTGATTGCATATTGACTGTCCGTTAATAAAAAAAGTGAGTAATATTTGGAAAATGTGATTTGATTCCGCATATTTCACATTTTTACATGATATTTTGGTGCAAACCACAACCCGATAGGACAAACGATAGAGCTTCCAAGTGATCCAGACTCTATCTCTGCGATCTGCGTAAAAACCTGGTTTTCTCGAGCTCGGCCAACAGTCTTAACGCCTCTATTATTGAACTTAAAGGCTATATTCGAGACGATGGAAGGTTATAGATGAGGGTGACGGACAAGTCAACATCTCTTCGAATGTATTGAGTTATGGTTCAGGTGTTGAGGTGCATGTTAGTAAAGTTGATAATGATACCAACGAGCTTAATTGCAATTTTCTCTAAATGATTATTATTTGAGACAATCTTAACCTAAGTTAAGTGCAACATGATACCGATTACACATGTTGATAATCTGACTGCTAGCAATATGAGCGATTAAGATGAGAGTCATGACATATTTTGCCAGCAATGTCCACCAGGGGCCGTTTTTCTGTAACTATGTTAACCCTTAACTCTTAACCCAGGGGTAAGATTTTAACTCTGCCCTATCCTTTCGCAAAAAAAAAAAACTGTATTCCAATAGTGTCTTTGCAACACTTTTACTGGAATACAGTTTTATCCACGAGGGTTAGGGCAGGGTTATACAATCTCACCCCGGGGTACAGAGTTAAGGGTTTAAATAATGACTGGAATCTGGCCACGTCATCTGAAGCTCTCACTAGCAAACCACTTGTTGACTATCTCACCCAGATACCGGGCACGTAGTCCCCGCGAGTGTAGTACGAGGTGTTGGCGGACGCCCTCTCAGCGCTGGTACCCATCCCGTAGCCGTTGTTCTCGCACACGAAGATGCAAGGGATGTTCCACAACTTGGCCATGTTGTAGACCTCGAAGATCTGACCTTGGTTCGCTGCGCCGTCACCATACAGCGCCACGCACACTCCGCCCGTGCCCAGATACTGAGCCGCTAAGGCCACGCCGACACCTAGCGGAATCTGAGAGAAATAAACTAAATAGTTGAGGGTCCTTTGACCAACATGTAATCTGTTAGAAACTGTGATCTTTCAAAGTCCACTGAATCTACGATACGACGATACGGTACGAGCGGATTTTTGGCGCCAGCTAAAGATTTAGAGGTCCTTGGTGCTCTTTACCACTGAGCCAATTCGATTCCAATATCTCAAAGCATCTCATCGTCGACATTAATTCATACCATCCATTGTTGCAATGTACTTTTCAACTAATGCTTTGTATCCAAGGGAGCTCATTTAGAGGGTCATCTTATTTTTAAATTGTCAAAGTCAGTCTACATGTAGGGCATACACACATAAATTATCACAATCACATGGCAAGCTAGTAGATCGACCATATAAAAGGACTTTACCATGCAAAGGCCCCTCTTCAATAAAATTCTTATTAATGGTCATTACCTTTCCTTATTGGTCAGAAAGGTTCTAATGAAGGGTTCCAAAAAATACATTTCCTGACCATTTTTAGAAATTTCTTTACACTAATTGCGCACTGAACCCACAAACGTTTAAGGTAGCCTAGGAAAAGGACCATACCTGCGCGCCAACGATACCGTTGCCTCCGTAAAAGTTGTGGCAGTACATATGCATGGAGCCTCCCTTTGCCTCGGGCACAACCAGACTTTCGTCCAGTCAGTTCTGCCAACACTCCCACTTCGGACACGCCCATGAGGTGAGTCCAGCCGTGGACACGGTAGGCCGAGATGACGGAGTCCTGGGACCGCATGGCTGCCTTGATGCCCACAGCTATCGCCTCCTGCAATCCGACAATTAATGGAATGTGAGAATGTGGAAGAGTATGAAGTGAAGTGCACCTCCGTGCACAATATCTCTCATTTGAGATTAAAGATGTCAGAAACCAACATGGCGACCTGTCCTGAAGGGCTTAGTTTCTGGCTCTCTATATAGAAAAATTCTATATACTTCCTTGCCTCGAGATGGCAGAAACCAACATGGCGACCTGGACTCAAGAGCTTAGTTTCTGCCTCTCTATAAGGAAAAATTCTCTTTATCTCCTTGCCCCAACAGTACAGAGAAACCCTGGCTTCAAGCGTTTTATCTCTGCCTCTCTATGGATCCATGCTATATACTTCCTTGCCTCGAGATGACATAAACCAACATGGCGACCTGGCTTCACGCGTTTAGTCTATGCCTCTCCATGACACAATGCTATCTCTCATGTTCCTCTCCATGGATCAATGTTATATTAGACCTAAATGCCCATGTCTCATACCTGCCCCGAGTAGAGATGACAGAAACCGCGCACGATCTTCTCCTTGTACAGGTTACCGGCCGCCGTCTCCATGCGTCGGATCACCTGCATCTGTCTGTAGTAGGTGAGGGCGTCTTCCTTGGACACGGACACCTGTGTAGACGGGCCAGAGTCCAGCTTGTGCAGGCGGTAGGGCTGCAGACAGGTTAGAACAACATTGCAAGCTGGAAGTATTTTGGATTCATTACGTTTAAGGGCGCGTCAACCGTTAGGTCATAGGTCATGCATGGGGAGGAACGTCCCATGCTGGTCAGAACCAGCCACGGGTAGGGGGCCACGTCGATGATTGCCAGAGAGGGGGGGGGGGGGGTATCCTCCACCCTTCCCACCTTATACGCCACATGGTAAGTTAGAAGTCGTTTGTGAGATCTTGACATTATTTCCACAGCTCACTTGCACCCATGATATAAACAAGAAGCTATAAATTATAAGTGGCACAGACTGAGCAGGGGTTTTAACCCAAATAGGATTGCTCCAAAAACAGTAATATAGGCCTATAGCACTTTTGTGTCTAACTTATTGCCTGGTAAAAATACAAAAATACAGTTTGGTTTTGTATTTCGAAAACATTAAAACAAGTTTAAACTGTATTCAACCCTAAAATAACTCATCTAAATTTCGTTTATTTGCACATGTTTTCAATTAAATGTGAATACCGGTCCTTTTGGAGCAAAAGACAAATTATGCTCTTGCTTTAAACAATTATAAATTTGTGATTTAAAATAATTCATGGCACACATGAGATTTTTAGTTATCGGTGCTTCGCTCCAGGGACTAAAGAATTATCAAGGCAGAGGCTTCGAGCCCCACGACCATTCCCCAATACAGATTAAGATTTACATTTTACCCCCTTTACCTCTTGATCTATGAGGAAAAAATTGCTAATTTTGCCTTTTTACATGTTCAAATGAATCTACATGATCTAATCTACAAACAAAATATCCGGGACATACCGGAAATTTGTTTATTTTTGTGTTAATATACACAATTTGATTTTTAAACCATTACAATAATCATTCTTATCATTAGAATTTATTGGTAAAAAATTCTACCACTTCAGAACAAAAGAAAGCAGCTTTTACCCGGGTTAAAAGTATGAAAAACTGGCATATATAAATTTGTACTTTTTGAAAAAAGGTGGGAAATATGTATCCCACTGCCCTATAAAGGGTACAATTTACTACAAAATACTTTGTTATTTGTAATTACTAACAATGTATATAGCCTGAATGTTAATTATCGTGCAAACACATTTCATATGTCGCTCAACCCATGCTTACCTTGGTTTCGAAGGAAGCCTCAGTGGCATAGTTGTTGGCTGGGGTATTCGCAACAGCCAGAGCTGGCTGGGGCTTCTACAGAGAGAGAAAACAAAATATTTTGGAACAATATATACAGAGGGAATAAAATATTATTCAAATATATGTAGGGATGGCTCTTTCACCGGTCAAATATAAATAAGTATATTATTTTGCTCGTCTATAGTGTAATACTTACGAGACTTTTTTGTCTGCAACCTAGTTAATTAATATTATAATTATTGATGAAAAAGAGTGAATGGGATAGGCCCTACTATTTACTATCACTTTGTCTGCTCCTGTCGTTACCTTTGAATAAAGATGGTGATGCCAACTAAATAAGCAAAAATATTACTTTCATCAATTATTTGACCGGTCAAATATATTACTTGGACCAATCCCTAAATGTATGAATAGTGTTTGTTGGATCTCGTACAAGGCTTCACATGAACACTTTTGGCATAACCTGCATGTTCCTAATATTATTAGACCGACAGCTCTCATTCAAGTAGTACTATCATTTTGGCAAACTTTATTGCTGTTTGAATGAAGGATTTGCAAGCGTACATTTAATAATTTCTACTAGGAGAAAACAAATTTGTAAATTGTTGTTGTTTGATGTAGCAAATGTAACGGTTTTGTTGTGTTTCGAAAAACTTACAATTGTTCAAGATTTTTTACTTATCAATACGCACTATAGGTATACCAATATGAATGTTTAGACTGTTTGATTAACTTGGACAAACCAGGTTTTGGTGCAGAATTGGGGGGTTATTCCGGACTCTTTGAAACTATCAGAGCTCATTTTCAAAAAGCTAGTGCAGGAGTCAAATTATTCAAATGTTTTAATTATCTGATCGACACATGTATATAATATCCTTTGTAAAACAAAATAAAAATAAAAATAAAAAACATACTGTTATTGAGGCACTGAGGCTACAGGCAATTTTATTTAATTTTGTTTTGTCTACTATGAATCACTCATCTCGAAAATCCTAAAGTAAAAGCATCCACATCCACTAATTTCCTTAACTGAAACACATAATATGTACTTATTTCTATTCAGATCTACAATGCACCAACAATCCAGATGTTATATGAAGTTAACCGTCTCGGTAGCTTAGGGGTAAAGCTCCCGACAGGCAATCGGGAGACCGGGGTTCGATACCCCATTGAGATGGATTTTGTAATTTCTGGATTGAGTTGCATACTATTTATATTGTATTTACTACTGTTATAAGTGAGGAAATATGATCAAAACATGTATAACGTATCGATATTCCATATCACCTGTGTACAATAATTAATACAAATATAGCGTTGATTTCTATCAGAGAGTATGTACAAAATTTCATATATCAGTACGCTAATCTAAACTAAAATATTTAACCGTAAAACTCCCTTTAACCCTCTCCCGTGCACATTTTACACACATAACTTCACTACGCATTAGAACGCTCTGCCCGGGAGAAAAATACGTTGTAAAGTTATGTATTTCTCATAGTCATATGTTATTATATCCAGTGAAATGTATAGGTTTAAATTCTACATAGTTAAGTTGTTACAAATTGTAATTTAACTGAATCTTTTTCAACAAAGTTCGTTCCGAGTAATTAGAAATTAAATTAATAAATTAAAAACAAATAAAAAAAAATCTGTTTGCATTTGCGAATGACAGTAGAAATAGCCGAAAATTCGCATAGTTATCATGGAAACAACGTTTTTAATTTGAACACTCAAAGGGGGATCGTACCCGCTACCTCCGTCGTTAATGTGTATACGAGATACTGTTCGGCTTTAAAGGATGGTGATGATTTCTGTTGCTTTTTTTAAACAAACAAATACTTTATTTTACAGTTGTAAACATCACACACAAAAAATTAAACAAGAAATACCTGGGAACACGCCCCTTAATTTTCTACTTTAAATTAATGTTATATTAATGTTGTATACTCAATGATTATACAGAATAGACTTGGGTCTAAATGTAGAGATACTCCAAAATTAATGTAAAAGATAACAGGAAAAAATGGAAAAACATGTACGGCCATTCAAGACAATGAGTGCCTTACCTTCTTTGTGGGGGGTGTTTATGCGTGTGTTTTAATAGCGCATCCCCTTTCTATTGCTGACACCTAGTAAGGGGATGCGCTATTAGAACACACGCATGCACACCCCCCACAAAGAAGGTAAGACACTCATTGTCTTGAATGGCCGTAGTGAAAGATGACTATGAAGGACAATTACTTAAAAGTTTAAACCCATGCCTTATACGGGATTTGAACCCACGTCCTCGAATAGCCATACGCTTCGGACCTGCGCCCTAATCTTAAGCGAATAATTTAAGTATTAAACGAAATTAAAACACCCACCAATACTAATTGCAATTCTCACCGGCAGAGGTTTGACCCTCTCCCTTGCATAGAGCGCACCCCGAGCAACACATTACTTAGAACACTATCACCCCTAACTCACCCCATGCCTGGTCAGAACTCTGATACACGTTGTCAACATTGTCCCGTATCGCCGTCTACCCAACGATCTTCCTAGAACGCGAGTTGGCAGCCCACTGCAGTCCGCTACAAATACACTCGGTTCCGGCTATAAATACACACTCATCGTTCACACACACACATTGACCCTTCGGTATTGCAATGAGCGAGTTATTAGGACTTTGTGTCGCTCATAGGAATATAGTCATGCTGTGCTGGGTGACCTTGAGAAGTGGTCCACACGTCAGTACAGTAGGAGTGTTCGGCAATGTTTAATAGGCCTGAGTCTGCGGAAGTGGAATATTACCCCAACCTTTTCCCACTGAACACCTCTGTCCACTAACATTTAACAAGAGCAAATCTCCAAATTCAGATTCCCAACCATAAACTAACCCTATTCTCGAAAGGTCCACAACCACAATACAATAGTTACCAAACAATATACGAACCTCTCAATCCATTTCAGTTTTAAGTCTAACATGAATCCAACATAAATTATGTCCTCTTCCATGCAGTGGCGTATACAGGAATTCATAAAGGGGGATTCAACCAAATAATTCATAGAAGTACTGAAGGCTAATTGGGGGGGTCCTGGGGGCAAGTTTTTCTCCTTCAAGGTCATTTTGGTGAAAATCTGTGCGTTTTAAAGCATCACAATAACCAACCTTTTACTAAAATTCTCTTTTTAATAAAATTTTCTCCTTCAAGGTCATTTCGGTGAAAATCTGTCCCTTTTAAAGCTTGACAATAACCAACCTTATATAGCTACTAAAATCCTCAATTGAACATAATTTTCTCCTTCGAGGTTATTTTGATGAAAATCAGTGCCATTTTAAAGATTAACAGCTTTGTATCTACTAAAATCCTCTTTTTATCTAAATTCTAAATAAACTAACATCGTTCCACTAGTAGTTCCGCACTAATCACGATATTTAGCGCATGAATGGCTAAATACAATCTAAATTGATTGATTGGATATTGCTTTACGTCTCATATTTATGCAACTTGGCTAATCGAGACATTGTTTCCCCATTTTCTCAACTACTAGTTTTGCATCCGGACACCCATAAATAAAATAAAATCACGTTAATAAGATTGCATTGCGCCTAATGATATTTCAACAAAAACTTTATGTTCAAAATGGTGTCCACCATATTTTTGGTAGGGTCAACGGTGAGGTCACAAAATCGTGTTATATATTATGTTGCTTATTCATGTACCAGTTGATTTCCTATTTTATACACCCAGCATAACAATAATTGCATTTAATTTGGTTGAAAAATATATTTATTCTAAAATAACCTATTCTATCGTTTTAAGAAAGTTTCCAACACCAAGAAAAAAATATTAGGATGAAATTGGTTAGTGCATTTACCCGAAATGATGGTTTTCCCATTGTTGGTATTTCCTCAATAATGCCATATTTGACTATCCATAATTCAGTACTATGTTGCATTGGACGTAAAATTCTTGATTCATCATGGTTTAAATAGTACTCCTCAAACTCCATGCTCACATAATAGTGACTATGTTAACGATTTTTTAATTCAACAAATTTTGAAATAAAATACGGCTGCCAATTCCTAATATACTCAATATTGACAATTTTTACACCTTTTTTCGTTAAATCAAAATTAAAATATTTTCGATTCAAGATTAATAATGCGACTTAAAGATGAATTTTATTATCTTAGAAATCCAATATGGCCGCCAGAAATCTACGAAACAAATTTATTTTCAAGTCGAGGCCGGCAAGGGACGGTCTCGGATTGGTCATGTTTGTTTGGAGTCAGCTCTGACGTCACTATTGATCACCGTCGTCTATTGGTTAGACCAGACATTTAAATAAACTGCAAAAACTGCTTAAAAAAAAAAAAAACAACAACAAATGGTTTTTCCATTGGCCGCACTCGTGCGGACTGAATGTGGACGAACGTTAGAATCATCATCCATTGGAAAGTTGAAAGTGCCGGTGCACGGACACCATTGGCCGTGCATTAGGAACGAGTGCTGCACTGAGCCGCACTGGGTCCGAGGCCTGCAAGTGCAACGGAGTTAGCGCAATATGGCGGCCCTTGACGTGCGTGATTTGATTTGACGCCATGTTTGCACGACTATTGACAAGTCGTGTTCTATTGAGGATTGAACTAGACTGCATGAGTGCAATGACGTCAAGTGACGATTCAGTGCCAAGGTGCGTTAGTACTCAGTACATGCTTCTAACGCAGAAGGTCTAGGGTTCGATTCCCGCTAAACTCACAAGTTTTTTCACTTCTGATTTGGACAAGTTTATCAGTTCTTGTCTAAGGAATTGGTAAACGGTGACTTTGGAGCCGTCCTAGCAACGAGGCACCCCAACGAAGTGTATAATAGTATCCTTGCAAGGCACACAAGTTGTCGATCCGCGGGTGTTCGCACTGTCCATACTGCTGATTGCTATATTTCTTATTAAAAAAATATCGACCTTTGGTTGGTTATCACTCATTCGTCGATCGCGTCGGGGCCTACTGGGTTCACTGTCCCTCACTGAAAATCATTATAAGTAAATAAGTCCTCTAGATTCTCTATGAGATTTCGAGGACCTTGGAACGAGCCACAACAACATTGGACGTCACCGACAAAGTTCAACCTGTAAACTGTTCTTCCGTGTTGTTTACAAAACAAAAGAACACCGCGTTCGACTTGGAAGTCAAGCTTACCTATATCTAGAAACGTTAAAGCAGTAAAAATAAATATTTACCCCAGACTTAATGACGAGAAGATTAAGAAAACTGTCAAACGATGACACGTCCACCAGTGAAATGGAACTCGTTGAGAAAGAACATCTTCCCGAGCCGGAACCTGTGTTCTACGCCGATACTCACAGGTAGTACCTGCTAGGCTACGCCTAGGGTACCTCATTCCCTCTCCTACCCTCTCCCGTATGAACCTTCGTCCACCTCGCAAACATCAGCTAAGTATAGGGGAGTATTTTACTCCACGAAACTAGAGGCGAGCTCTGGCCTCCATTGTGACTCACTCCTCCCTTCCCTACCCTTGTCTGGATCTGCCCAGGGCCCCTATTCAGTAACTTCACGGGTTCAACTCTGTCACGGGACCGACTCTGTAGTAACAGTAATCGTTCCGGTTGTTGTTGGTCGAGGTCGAAAGGTATGATTTACATGGCCGTGGACGGTCAAATGTGAACAAATGATTCGCAGTCAGTTGTCAAATATTCGAAATGACATAGATGTGTGTATTATTTCCAATCGGGGAGAAATTGGATTTAAATGGTATAATTTCATTAAAAAAGGGAACGCACGGGACTTTTAGGGGTAGGCCCTTACTAAAGGTAGGTTTTCTTTGAGCATACTATTGTTATTCGTTTGATAAAGTTAAAAATCTGGTTGTGTTTACGTGTAGGCCAAGGCTTATCATCCACCATTTTATACAAATATAACCGAGTCGGACTCGGTTGTCACGGATTATATCGCAACGATATCGACCTCAACTGGGTCGATCACTTACAACAGAGACGATTACCGTTGGAAACGCCCGGGTCCAACTCCGTCAGAGTTATAGAATCGCAGTCCTGCACGGGTCTGTCCACCTTACATCCCCTAGACTAGAGTGGCGCATATTGACCTAACGGTTGGCGCGCCGTTAAAAGAAATAAACTCAATGATAAGGTATTCTTCGTCAAACGGAGCCACTCCCCCTCCCGATTCTCCCCGACGACGACGACGACGACAACGACGACGACACGCACGATGAGAAAGACGACGATGTGATAACCGTTATCTTTCCTCATCTCAGTTTGTGGCTGAATCTATCCAGCACAGGTCTGTCCTCCCACTTCCCCTAGCTAGAGACTACTGACCTGAAGACGAGACATTCAACGGAACTCGGCGCGTGTTATTTAGATTTCCTCAGATGTGTTAATTAATGTTGTAACATAGTTCAATCCACGTTGAATGTTGTTTATTTTCAACGGTCTAACATGTAGGTAAATGAAAACAAAAAGCATTTTCCGGAACAGAAAAACACAGAAAATTCATTAAGTAGGTTCCGAAATATGTTTTACTGTTTTTATTTCCTTGTTGGACAGTTGAAAATTGGCAAACACCTTCAACGTGTATTGAACTATGTTGCAACATTAACATATTTTTAATAATTGTTATGTGTACTGAGGAAGTCTAAATAGTTAATAACCTGTGCCAAGAGCTCGAGTTTCGTTGAATGTCTATCGTGAATGCTCTTAAACTTGTGTCTGACTAGAATGGAGTCAGTCAGAGTTGATATTATGTAGCACTATTTGAAAGGAATAGCATCTGAAGAAAACCTTTGGCATAAATCAGTTAGGATTGCCATGTGGCGAGTCAATCCGCTGACTCTCTGATTGCGCGCGACTCTGTGCTAGTTAAATGTCAAGAATGGAATTTAACTCGGTCTGTACTAAGTGTACGAACACAACACCTGAGTATATTTTAGTTTTTTAACGTTAATTAAGAGTCTTTACCCGACAGCCATGTACACCCGGCGTCAGACGTATAGCCTAAATCAAGGGGGCTGGAATATACCAACCGTTTGAATTTGTAGATTTGAAACAAATGTATAATACTTGAATTCTAAAATGCACATGACGACTGACATTCGTTTTGAAGTTGCTTCCGATGCGTCAACTTTATTCATATTATAACCATAGGCTAGGTAGTGTTTATTACATAAGCAATTCTGTTTTGTGTACGTTGTTCTGTATAAAAATGCCAGTGTCATGTGCATTTAAGAATTCAAGAATGTAATTTCAAATTTTCTCGAGAGGGTCGTAGGCCTACAACTTAATGTGAGTACTTACGAGTTTGCTGTACATGGCTGTCTGGGATAGCTAGGCCTATAGGGCCAACTTTTTTTACAATGTTAAATGTAGGCCTACATTTCAAAATTCGCTTAATCGGCAAATCCAGCTAATTTCACATACATGTCTAGACCACTTTTTATCTCCAATTTACAGCTAAACTAGGGAAACGCCAAAGTCGTTGTTAGACGAGTGAGTGAGCCATGTGTTGAGTACCCGGTAACATTTCTTTTCTTCCCCTTACCTTAGGCCTCCCTATAGCCTATCATAGGGTTCAGTGGAGCATTTTGGCCTAAACTATGGCCTAAACTTTTACACAACTCCCGGACCAACAATCTACCATTAAGCAAGACCCGGCAGTCACACGGAATATTCAGTTGAAGACTGCCAACAACAGCAACCTCCGGCACAGTGATTTCCACCAATACACTATTATTTATACGAATATAATTATCAAACTTAAATGCAAATGTTCCCGGGTACCCACCACATGACTCGCTCACTCGTCTAACTACGACTTTGGCGTTTCCCTAGTCTAGTTGGCTAAAGTGCCCTTGTAGCCGAAATGTGGGAGACGTGGGTTCAATCCCCTGGTCGGGAAAGATTTTGTAATTTCTAGATTGTATTTAAAAAATAATTAAACATGTTTTGAAATGCATATAACGCAGTGTAGTCCATCATCTGTGGCAATAGGGCCTACTATGGTAAACATAGCCAGTACGAAATACGTGAAAATATTGCAAGGTTTACTCAATCTACGAGCGGAATTTGGGGGTACCTTTACGTCCAACATTCGACAGACCTTGCATGGGCACGGCATTTCACGGCCAGGCGAAAAACAAACAAAAAATATATTTTCAAAATCTAAAACATTGTCGTTAAAATGATTTCTAAACATTGGAAGTCTATTTTTCAGTTTATCATTTCTTGTAGGTTTAAATCGCAATGAATCTTGCTGATTTTGTTAGCAGTTCTCAATAAACTCGTACCGGATGACTGTTTAAAATTTCAGCGCAATCTGTTCAGCGATTCGGCTGATTTTCAACGTACACACACACACACACGCACGCACGCAGAAAAACAAACTCCCTACGTTCGCTACGCTCACTCGTTCAAAAATTTAGATTTTTGGGATGGTATTAACAATGGATGAGCGCATGTTGCTATCAGAGCTTGCCAAATAACTACAATATACCTTTTTGATGGAATATCTACGGTCACTTAAAAACAAAAGTGACCAATTTGTAAAAAAAAAGAGATCAGATAGCGACAATCATACACTATTACTAATTTAATCGTTTTGGTGTAAACCATAACCCGGTAGGACAAACGATAGAGCTTCCAAGTGATCCAGAATACACCTCTGCGTTTCAACAACATGGATTTCTCGAGCTCAGCCAACAGTCTTAAGTCCAATGTCGACGATTTGAGCTGTGATTGACCAAAGATCGTCGTTTAAACGCTGACGTCGGACCTTGTGAACCGGGCATAACACGGAGAAATAAATGCGAGTGTTAAGGAAACTAGCTACACTCTTCTAGAGTACGACGAAGTAATTATAATACAGATGACGAGTGTTATATGAAAATTTTCCCCGCAATTTTAGATAAATTTTGTTTTTAATGGTTAAGGGGAAATGCATGTTAAAATTTTTTTCAAGTTGTTTTTGCCCTTTTTTGGACCCAGGCCCCCCGAAAATACCCTTATGTTTAAGCGCTAGTATTTATAATGGTTAAGAGAGGGTTTATTCAAGCTAGTACAAATACTAACCTGAGTATACGCGTTTTGATTTTGTTTTTCCCCCGGGTCCCAATTCCCCGGGTTTTGGTTATATGAGGTACATCTGAGTGTGGCCCATGTTTCAAAGTTCTAAGATGACCGGTTTTCTCATATGCGTATTATTCATAGAGTACGGAATTACCTACTTTTGATAATTTTGATTTTCTCCGGTACCCGTTACCCAATTTTGCTTTCCATATTAAAAAGTGATAAAGAATGGAAAATATAAAAATGTTTTCCCCACGTTTGAAACATCTCGTTGTAAGCGTTTTTCTTTGAATGTTCATTTTTTAAAGTTCAGATATGTTTTTTTGTCATTTTTGGGCCCATGTCATCCCCAAATTTAGCCCCTTGTGTTTTGGACGAAAGATATTTATAATGGTTAATAGCATGTTTAATTTCAAGTTTGTACAAATACCACGCCTTGATAATTACGCGTTTTGATTATCATCCAAATTTTGATTTTCTCCGGTCCCTGTTACCCGTTTTTGGTTTTGAAAGCAAACGTCACTGCGTCTGAAGTACATCTAAGTGTGGTCCAAGTTTCATAGTTCTAAGATTTACCGTTTTCTCTGTAGGCTAAATTATCTCCGCGGAGAACTAGCTACCCAAACCCACCCACCCCGCCACCCACCCACCCACCCACCCACCCACCCAGCCACCAGCCAGCCGAAAGGATTTGACGATGTTCAAGCCTTTTTAACACAGAACGAGTTTTTCGGATCGGGTTGATTTTTTTTTTGGTATGTCATGGACCACATACCAATCATATACCGAGTTTCAAGATTGTAACTCTTTCGGGGCGGCGTGTGGGAGATAGCTGAAAACCCCCCCAAATCTGGTAGCTGTATAAAGGGCTGGGGTTCGTGTCGCCTAAGCAGTCGCATGCGCTTGTCTGCCGGGCGAACGACCGTCGCCCTAATCAAGGGTCTGGAATATACCAGCCGTTTGAATTTGTAGATTTGAAATAAATGTATACTTGAATTCTAAAATGTACATGGCAACACTGACATTTGTTTTGAAGTTGCTACCGATGTGTCAACTTTATGCATATTATAACCATAGGCTAGGTAGTGTTTATTACATAAGCAATTCTGTTTTGTGTACGTTGTTCTGTATAAAAATGCCAGTGTCATGTGCATTTTAGAATTCAAGAATGTAATTTCAAATTTTCTCTATAGGTTCGTACAACTTAATGTGAGTACTTACGAGCTTGCTGTACATGGCTGTCTGGGATAGCTAGGCCTGTAGGCCAACTTTTTTTACAATGTTAAATGTAGGCCTACATTTCATAATTCGCTTAATCGGCAAATCCAGCTAATTTCACATACATGTCTGGACCACTTTTTACCTCCAATTTACAGCTAAAAAATTTAGATTTTTGGGACGGTATTAACAATGGATGAGCGCATGTTGCTATCAGAGCTTGCCAAATAACTACAATATACCTTTTTGATGGAGTATCTACGGTCACTTAAAAACAAAAGTGACCAATTTGTAAAAAAAAAATGTGCTCAGATAGCGACAATCACACACTATTACCGTTGAGTGACTACTATTACTAATCGTTTTGGTGTAAACCATAAACCGGTAGGACAAACGATAGAGATTCCAAGTGATCCAGACTATACTCTGCGTTCTGCGTAACAACATGGATTTCTCGAGCTCAGCCAACAGTCTTAAGTCCAATGTCGACGATTTGAGCTGTGATTGACCAAAGATCATCGTTTAAACGCTGACGTTGGAACATGTGAACCGGGCATGAAACGGAGAAATAAATACGAGTATTAAAGGAAACTAGCTACACTCTTCTAGAGTACGGTAACGAAAGTAATCTAATTAATTGAAATGAAAGACAAGCCATAGCTTCTATAATAAATAAAAAACTAAAACTAGAAGCGAAAACATGTAAATTTATATGAATAAAAAGTTGTGACCATAAAATGTACACAACAGTTTAAATTTGAATATTCTTGTATTTTATTGTGATGTAATTGGTGCATTTTAAAAACTGTAGCTTCAGTTTTACTGTCGTAAATTGTTCCTAGTATAGCCTCTATGGAACTAGCAACACTATACCATGACTCTACTACAAAAATATAAACAAACTAAAATATTGAAAATTTCAAATTAATTAATAAAATAACAGCTCATAGCAATGGAATCTACTCTACAATTTAACTTAAAGACTCGTAGATTTGTACTGTTACTAGTTACTGTTGTTGTTAGGCAGTATCCATGTTTGCTGCGACTTTTTAATTTGTAGAAATTTGCAAAATTTTTACCTAAACGATCAATTTTGTGAGTAGTAGTTTCCAACGTCGCGACTTTCTAATTCATACAAATTTGCAATGTTTTAGTTTTTTTATGTCCAAGACAACATGTGGCTTGCTTTCAATGTTGTAGTCAGGGGGCGCCAGGTTTGGTTTGGCGGGGTGCTGAAATATTTCTTTGACATTTCGAAGGAAATTATTTTTAATTGTCATGAATTGGATACATTTTATTCAGTAGCGAAAATTTCCGAATTTACTACTTTCGAATGCCTAAAACCGCGTTTAAAAATCGAAAATTGCACAAAAGGTGATGGTAATTGGTCGCGCAAACAAAATCTAACGGGGTTGGGAGGCAATCGTCCCACCTCCCTCCTGTACAATCCGTTCTGATTTTATTTAATCATATGTAGCCTCTTTACAATTGAGTGTGGACTTTGACACCGATGTTGGTTTAGTCTTACGAAAAGAATGGAATCACATATAAAAATGTATTTTTAAAATTCCCTTTTCTGTTCAGGCATTCACAGGAAAGTCTACTATTTGTATGTTATGGGGGTAGATTTGTTATTCGCAAAACAAGAAAATGCCACAGGACAGCTCGAAAATTCGTTATATATAGGCCGAATTTTTATATAGATTCAAAATATTTGGAGGGGTGCTTCAGCCCCTGAGCGCCCATCGGAGTCGGCGCCCCTGGTTGAAGTGGCGTGTTGCTAGTGTTTTCTTTGTAAAATGTGTCTACAAGAGCTTTGTACTCGCCGCTATGGCTGCGGTTCCTCGCCACGAGTCCGACATTTGTATAAAACCCCCGCCAGTTGGATGTCGTCAATCAGTGTTCCAAACACCACAGACCTGACTCAAGATGGCCGTGAGAGTGTTGTGCATCGTGTTTGTTCTTCAGCTCATATGGGCCGTGACAGAAGGGGAGGTTGAAGGTCGTGCAGTAGCTAGGAAGACGCGAGGATGTGACGGACACTCTTACGTACGCTGTGGTGGGTACACCGGCCCTGATGAACTACTACAATACACTGCTGGTCGACATGATATCGACGAATCATTCTTTCCTGAGAACAGGAAAGTACCAGCTAAACTTGACCACGAAGCAAAAGTTTACCAGGATCTGGGCAATGGTCAAACTAATCTCCCACCAGAGCGCAGAGCGATCGGGCTTTGGTCACAGTTGTCTGGACGTTGATGAAATAGGATTGTTTACAACATTTTGACGGGAGTGCGTTATTGTTGTGGTGGGTGACAGATTTTCCACCAGAGTGCAGGACGATCGACGTTTGGTCACCGCCATAACTAAAACGGAACAGCGCACAAAATGTGTGCTATAATCCACTTGGATCCGGAACAGGGCACACACGTCCAAGTGTCAACACATTGTGCTGTACTCCGTTCTCAACCGGAATAAGTAACACAAATTAACGTGTGTACGGTAATCCGTTGTGAAACGGAACAGAACACAACACTTCATTTGGCAAAACCGCCACGCTTCGGCAATGTCCGGGACACGAAAATGTGTGCTCTATTCCGTTGTGCTCTGTTCTGTGTATCCGCCGCCATGTAAGTTCCACTGGAACTACAATGTAAAGAGTCCTGTGACCAAACCCCGATCATGCGATCCTGGCGGAGAATCCGGGTGACCCAGCAAGATGTCCAATATAACGGCGAAGAGCGAAACTAACGTGAAAATTGGCACTCATACTAATTCGGGTACGAGAAATTAAAAATCGATCGGGCTCCGTGGTGATTTCTGGTAACTTTTTCATTCGTTGACTTAATTTAATTCATTAATGTCATCTCAATAAAATAATGTTAAAACAACCCTACACAGTCGATTTTGATATCAAATTAAAGCTAACTTTATGGCCAATAAATACATAAAAAAATATGTTCAATACATTGATGTAAATTATAACATTTTTGACATGTATTATGAATAGTCAGCTACCTACAACTCAATCGATATTTTAAGAGGATATAGGACATGCGTTTTAAAAGCTTATCGCTGTTTGCTCGGCTGACTGACACGGCAGGTGGATGAAATTTTGGGCAGTTGTCACGGAAGTGGGAGTATAGGGCTCTATACGGTCATGGACAACGTGGTCGAAACTGTTCTTATTAGTAAATACTGTATATATTTTCTAATGTTCAATAAAAAAATAAAAAAAATACTTTCCAAAAAAATTTAAAAAAAAAATTATTGATAATTTTTCACGATTTTCGATTTTGTTAGTCCTAAAAAGTCAAAAATTGACTATATCCGTGATTTTTTTCTGACTGATTAAGACAAAATTCAACAAATCTACGACCGTAGAGCTTTATTGACAAATTTGCACAGTTTTATATATACGTCGGATGCTTCTTGGCCGAGCGAACAGCTATGTGTCAACTGCCAAATATGTCCCATTCAAATAGATCTTGCTTTCAGACAATAATAATCATCGTCACTCAGTTCCAACTATGTCGGGTTGAGTAGTGGTTTTCCACCATTATCAAGGACATAAAACTGTAGATACTAAGCTTGCCAGACTCAGTGTTTCTTCCTCATCATCTAACTCCTTCCTCTCCACCAATTTACTATATTCTCTTCTGTCCTCCCACAAATAAATAATAAATTAATTAATAAACAATAAAGGAAAGAAATTATATAAGGAGTAAGAAATGACATGTAGCAATATCTAGAACTCTAGCCATTTCAAAGGTTAGTTCCGACCAATATGTCAGCGGTCAAACTAGCTATGGTTCTGATGACGTCACAATATTTCACCGTTGCAGCTTGTGAAGGCTGAGACGAAGAGTATTGTTCTCTAGTTTAAGTTATCACAGGGAACGCGTATTGAATTCCAATGCTTCTATAAACATAAACTGACATTATACATACCGGTACTCAATGATTATACTACACAAAGCCTGCATAGGTTTCAGCTATTATTGTGTTTATGTATATCACTCTATAATCCTAAAAGAGGAAGAGGTTCTGTAAATTATTGTTTACTGTAAAATTTAATCTGTAAGCATTATATTATTTGTACTTTGACCATTTTGAGTTTATACTTTATTGCACAACCAGCTGCAACCCTTCCCTCAATCATGTAACAATGAATTCAGATACATTTTATACTGGCATTACAGAAATTCCAAATTTCGTATGGGAAACCTGCAATGATATTGTTCACGTGCGTCTTGCTTATGGACAGTATGCGCCATATAAACAGAAGAAAATCATGGATATCAAATCCAGTTAGGATTGGGAGAGGTGAAAATCGACCAAAACCAATGATAAGTGACGAGTGTAAAGCATTAGCTGGCACGGTCGGTAATGATATAGGTACTTGCCACATTTTTTTCCTCCAGATATCCAATGTGGTAGTCCTCGAACACTCTGTGTTTTCGTACACTATGTAACTTGCCAACTCATGGACAAGTTTCATCGCTGTACACACTCTTCTTGCTAGGTTTCTTTTAAAATATCTTCTAACTCAGTTCCAACTATGTCGGGTTGAGTGGTGGTTTTCCACATTTATCTAGGGCATGAAACTGTAGATACTAAGCCTGCCAGACTCAGTGTTTCTTCCTCATCATCTAACTCCTTCCTCTCCACCAATTTACTCTTCTCTCTTCGGTCCTCCCATATTTTTCTAGATTCCGGGACAATAAGCGACAAATTGATCTGATCCTAGTCTACAGGCGAGACAGAGGTATCGACAGCGACAAGCGGACCACCTTCCAGAAAAACCTGAGGTTCGAGGGTCTTCAGTTGGAGGAAGAGCGTGGGAAGAGGGAGGCTAACAGCGACCTAGTGTTCGTAAAGGTGGGTGCAGTATAGGGCACGGTGGTGTAAAGATTGTGCGTTAGTACAGCCGGTGTTTTGGAAAGGATTTTGGGTTCATTAGAAATGATTGAGAAGAAATCATGTAAAGTGTTGTATACTCTTTGGTGCTTCCCAAGCTAGACATCACCATTTAGCCCCGCGCTGTTCCCACTTTTGCTTACTGACTGAACCCTATTTCAGCATTGATGAGGTGTCAAACCGAAATATAAACACAACCCTGTATGAGATGGTGTGAACAGCGTGGCACGTGCCAAGAAGGTACAACCCTTCGACTCTTTTGTGGCACTGTCTGGCAATAATAACTAACCAATTTCGGATCTATTCATGGCCGACCTTCTGCAGAACCGGCTGTACTTTCAAAGAATGTAGTAGTTTTATCTTATGACAAGTGAACGCTTGAATCTTTGAGTTCATTTTTAAGTTGGAGACCCACCCCACGCCCACGCCAAAAATACTCTAGTCCTCTAAGGTCCACGTCAAATCACAAAGGTCACTCAACATGTAGGTCTAAACCCAAATAAAGTCCTTACTTTTGGAATTAAAAATAGCATACCAGCTAGATTCTGACCAGCTTAGACAATGTCTGTGCGCCCTTCTAGTCAAAAATCTTGTGAAATCCGGAGGATGTAACCGATGTCTTTGTGATAATGTGATCATATCAAATACGCTTCTGACGCTTTTGATCTTACTGCCTTGGTTCTCCAGACATTACGAAGGGCCAGTCTCTGCAAGATGGCCGATAATGCAGGAGTGTTTAGTCTAACATGGAACATCTCTTTGTCTACGCCTCGAAAGAAATTACTTACGGGTCTTCACAAGTGATTTTTGTCTAGGAAAGACTAGACTACGTGTCTAATCCAAAACGTCTAAGCTTTGTTCGATGGCTGGCTTTGAACTTTGGGTCCCTAGGGTTTGACGAGCAATACCAATAAATTGTTTGCAGATCCACGGGACGTATCACGTGCTTGCCACCTGGGCAGAACAACACGAGATGAAGGTAGCGTACAAGGTAGAGGACCCCGACAAAGCGCATTCCGAGCAACTACTTGGCTACATGTCGAAGAAAATTGAGGGACAGCGAATTCTGAAGGTAGGTCGTCTGTGACCGCAAGTTGTGGCTTAAGCAATACGCGTAAAGGGGGTGTTATACTCGGACTGCAGTCTGTCCATGTCAGTCACTGCTCGTAGCCAATTGCAGTTTTGGGTCGCAGTTGGCTACAATTGCCTAGATAGAGAATGTTATAAACTGCTGTCTGCAATTGAGGGTTGGATTACAAGCATGCGCTTGTAACCAAAAACTGTTGGCGGCGATCATAGTGTAATACCTCTTTGAGACTCTGAATCGGGGGTTCAACTGGCACCATTGCAATCCTGTCTGGAAGTTTTTCAAAAGTTTTCTTCGGACGTTTCTTGCAAATGCACGAGTCCTCTTGAAAAGTCCTTGAAATTCCCTTCACAATAATTGGCCTAACTTGCCTGACCCTAAAAGACACTAGAAGAAGGGCGCGCAATTGCACCCAGGGCAGGTTTCCCACGAGAAATTTTAATTTTAGGGTGTGTGGGCTTTGGAGCTTTGAAGATACATACTTTGAAAGGAACAAAGGATATGCTCATGTCGCGATCAGAGCATGGATTAACAAGGCAGTTACTGGCTAAGTCCATGATCAGAGAGAGCGTTTTAACATTTCAAATAACTTTCTCCTACTCAAACTTTGGACATTTCTACAAAAATATATATTTGAAAGCCAATTTACAACCAATTATTATAATATCGAACACTATTTTAAATGTGCTCTGATCTTGACGACTACACATTCTAATGACATATTTGTGCAAACCACAACCCCATAGGAGAATCTATAGAGGTTTAATGTGATCCAGAATAAATCTCTGCAGTGCATCTGCATTTAAACCTGGTTTAGCATCGAAGAAAATCGACTCCAAAGTCCAAACAAACTTTTACGCCTGCAGTAACCAAATACAGAAATACTTCATAACTAGAACATAATAACTTAAAATGGTATCATCATTATCCATCGCCGTTTCCTGCTTCTGGCAGGGTCAGCTTGGGTTAAGCAACAAATTTTTTCCACTTCTTTCTATCCTCCCACAATCGTATCTCTTCCACATCTTCCCAGCTTTCTCCTCTTGCCTCCAAGTCTCCTGCTACGATGTCCTTCCATCTCTTCCTTGGTCTATACCCCGTCTTCTTCTTCCTTCTTCAATCCTTATTTCATACATTTTCTTGGGCATCCTATTTTCCCCCATTCTTTTCATATGTCCATACCATCTCAACCTTGTCCTTCCTATTCTGTCACTTAGCTTTTCTACACCTAGCATTTCTCTAATGTCCGTGTTTCTTATTCTATCTCTTCTATGTATGTATGTAAGCACATGTTTAATATTGTTTTAAGTAGACCTATGATTTCTTTATCAAATTACTAGAAAACTCAAAGATAAGTTGGTCTGCATTAAACATATTCTAAAATATGCAAACAACCTACAAACTAGGCCTACATATTTTATGGAAATAAAACATTCAAACATAATATGGAATTCAAGTCATTATCTTTTTCCCTCGTTGTAATACACTATTCAATAGTAAGAACTTATCGGGAAGAAATACGCCATCGATAAAAGTGTAAAGATACCTTTGAGAGACATCGTCGAAAATACCACCCATTGGTTTATTATGGGAACGAAACAGTGTTTGGATTCAAAACTGGCCGTTGCCATGGGCGGCCATGATGGAATGACGTCACACTTATAGTGTCTATACAGGCTGTGTTCCGGGAGGAGGAGCTTGAGTGGCGATGCGACAGGAAGATGTGTTCTCGAGCGCTGAGAGGACACAGATTGTCTACACCATCTTACAGAACGTGAATGACGTCACACTTATAGTGTCTATACAGGCTGTGTTCCGGGAGGAGGAGCTTGAGTGGCGATGCGATCAGGAAGATGTGTTCTCGAGCGCTGAGAGGACACAGATTGTCTACACCATCTTACAGACCGTGCGGTACGGCGGCGACACCAACGACGTGGGACTGGTCAGGTAGGCGCATAGATATATAACCCCTATAGTAGGCTAGATTAGCAGTCTCCTATACCTCCGCACAGGCGCGAGCGTAGCAAATTGAAGAGTCAATCGGCCCATTTCAAGATGGCGATTTGGCGTTTTAATTTATGCTTTTTTAATGCAATAAAGTAGTTTACGGGATTGTTTGATATGGTTTTAGCTTGTGCAGCATGGTATTGAACAAACAGAAACAATACGAAGTCATTGCATAACGGAATTTAGTAATCATTTGGTGTTAAAGGCTAGTATGCTTACCTGTCAACCTGGCGGCAATCTTGAGAACTATTTGGGCCTCAAATCGCTCCCATTTGATTAACATGTAAACTGGAATTTCAAGATGGCTGCTAATTGTCACGGAAGTGGACCACCGACTGCTAATCTAGCCTACTATAGGGGTTATATATCTACTATAGGGGTTATAATATCTATGGGTTGGCGCTAAAACCAGCGGTAGACGATCGAAATAATTTACCAAGAATCTTACTATGGAGTTCAGGTGTAGCGTAGGTATAGCAAACCCCTTGCAAGGAGGGGCCCCGAGTTCCCCGATTGTTCTCTTCCTTCTTTCTTTCCTTTTCTTATTTCTTATCTTATCTTTTATTTTCCTTTTTTATATTTGGTTTATTAATTAATTTCATTGAATATCCTTTTTGAATTTGTTACCAAAATTGTTGTTATTAATACATTGGTGTTGTAATATAACTATTTCAAATATTTATTGTTGTGTCTGCTTTTACGTAATAAGATTTATTTAGTTGCTCTCATTTGAAAATCAGTTTTTTTTAACTGAATAGGATAAACATTTTAAAAAATACATTTTAAACGAAAAAAGTAAATGAGATTATTAAGCAAACAAAGAAAAGCAAGCAAAGATGTTTTCCCGCGTTGAAGGATAATCGTAAAGGTGAGTAAGCGTACACGGTACAATTAAGTGTGAGTGATAAATGTGAGTAAAATTGCCAATTAAACGAGCACTATGCAACTTGGAAGGGAAATGCACGTTTAGAAACTTTCACGATTCCCGAAAATGTCCCGAAAAATCTTGGACTTTCCACCCTTTTTATGTATTGAAAAGAAAAAAGTCAAAACGCAAATCTCATTTTTACGCATTGCTTTTAAACACTGCTAAACATTTTATAGAAATCAATCCAGAAATAACAAAATCTATCCCAGCGGGGTATGTTAAACACGGTTGCTTCGAGAGATGTGAAACACACAGTTAAGTAATTTCTCTGAAATCGCAGTACGATTACCATGCTCGCGCTCAGGTGTTTACGATTGCAGCTAAACGGTTGGATATACCAACCACACTTGGTGGCCGATAATATCTAGGTTAGTCCAAAACGTGAAGAAAATCGAAAATCGAAAACATGCAGTGTTGGGGAAGGAACTTTTAAAAAGAACGCGTTCTCATGTTCTTTTTTTGCGAACTTTTCAGTGAACTTACTCTTTTTTTAAATGAATGAACTTGAACTTTTTAAAGTTCATTCTGAGAACGAACTTTTCAGTTTTAGAAAGTTCATTTGTAAGTTCTTTCCGTGCGCCGAGCAGCCGTCGACTCGCCGCCGTCGACGCCTTAGGTCGACGCTTAAAAACAATAACAAATCGTTGTTCATCGTAGTTTTTTTTGTTTATTTGGATGAAGGACGCGTCAACCGTTAGGTCATAATGAACCACACTAACCTAAGGGGGGGGGGGGAGGAGGGGCCCATGCTGGTCAGAACCAGCCACGGGAAAGGAGAGGAATGGGGGTTTCTCACGTCGCGGTCGTCATCGTCTTTGTCATAGTTCGTTGTCTCATAGTCATCGTAGTCGGGGAGGTCGTCAAGGGAAGGGGGCAAGGTTCTTGACGACGATTGCCAGAGCTCGCCTCTATTTATCGTTTATCGAAGGCCTACGTTGACGCACGTTCAGCTAATTTTGACAACATCACGCACGATTCACGAAGTTAAATCGATGTACGCCAACTAATTCGGAAAAAAAATCTTGGAAGCCTAAAATGCTAAGTATCTGCATTAATTTTACAAGCTGGTCGATGAGAATGTATTACAAATCATCAACACGATCAAAGACAGCTCAACACTTTCGTCCGACTCAAACTCGCAAGTAAATTGGTACTCGAACAACCCTAATGTTTTTTCTCGTTTTTCTTCAATTTACGCTAGCCTTTAGTTAAATAGTGATTTTTTTTACAAAAGAACTTTTAAAAGAACTTAGTTCATATTTTAGATGAACTTGAACTTTTCAAAATTTTAGTTTTTAAAAGAACTTGAACTTTTTAAAAGTTCATTATTTGAGCTGTGAACTGAACTTTTAAAAAGTTCATTTTAAAAAAGAACTGACCCAACACTGAAAACATGGATATCAATTCTGGAAACTCCCACCAAACTGTTAATCTTACGACAAAACCAAATTAACGTGCGCGTTCACATTTATTTAAGCGTTGATATCCAGTTTGAAAATTTGGGTTAAAAAATCTGTACACTTGAATAAATAATATTTTAAAATCGAGTAAATTATTAAAGTTTCAGGTTTTTAAAATTCAAAACCGATGAATTAATCTAAAAATACGCGTTGGCTACTGGATCTCATAGACTGATCCTTGTGAAAAATGATACCGATTGTTAACCGTTTACCCGAAAACCCCTGAAAGCTGAGAGTTGAAACTCGTCTCCGCGCCAGCCTTAGCGATCCCTCTTAAGGGGCTATTACCCCAAAAAATTATTTTTTACCACATAATCTATAGCTAATAACACACTTAAATGACCGTTAAAAATTAGTATTTTGTAACTATGATTTAACACGAATTTTTCAATTTTTTGATCCAGAAATTGTCGTTTTGGGAAATTTCTAAAATCGACTTTAACCTGCTTCTTTTTTGTTCCACATAGATACTGGAGCATCGTTCCAATCTAAAATAGCCATTTATAACACCGTGTCTTGAAAATGTGCACAAATATACACTCAAGTACGCAAAAATATGCATTCCAAAATCACACCCATTCTTGGTAGCAACTTATTTTGACCGAACCACTTGCCCAAATTACAACACAAAATATAGAGGATTTAAAGAAATGGCTGTAGAGTAAGTCAATATAGGGCAATCCTTTTTTTTGGGGGATAAAAATCCACCAAGGTCACGGGGCATGATCGTCCCCATGTTATTTCTTATTGGAGATTTTTGCCGATGGGACCTAGCTCGAAAAATAACAAGTGTGACAAAAAAACGTGTCCTTTTGTACTTAATAATTTTCCTGTTAATTTCTTAATTCATAACTAGTAAGCGCGAATAAAATTTATTTTCGAGAATAGCGGTGATTACTAGGGTGTGCTAAAATGTTTTATTTCCATTATTTCGTTTTTTAAATTGCAAAATAGTGGTGTTATATTTTTTATTCTATTTTTGCCTTCCTCGCATTGCAAAACTGTAAAGTAAAACTATATTACTACTTACAATGCAAAGAAAATTCCAATATGCGCATAAGTCCCTGTTTTCATCTCACGGGTACACACCTATCGTTCCTGCAGCGTTGCTGACAAGATAGGAACATCAAGCACAATTTGTCCAGAAGACGTAATTTACAATAATTTTTACGTATTTTTCTTATTTTTAGCTTGTATCAGCAAATATGGTTTTGTGAGCATATAAGGAAGATTTTGTGTTTATACCATTTGGCGGTATTATAATATGGTTTTATCCTATAGTGGTATTATTATTTTTTATTAATAAAAACGAAAATAAACACCTCTAGTGATTACTGATTACCCCTCTTAATGCTTTGATAAAACCAAGTTGATCGCTGTTTCAGGTTGCTTTCGGACAAGGTGTACACCGACGCCTACCCTCTACACGACGGAGACTACCGGATCCGCCCAGGCACTTCAGACTTGGATCTCAACGAACGACAACTGCTCTACAAGTCGTGGGCGGGACCCAAGTCCTACTTCAAGAAGCAGCCCCTCGACCTCGTCGGCAAGTACTTCGGGGACGAGGTGAGGATACTCGCGTCTACTCCACACTCCGACGGTCGTTTAACCGGTACCCACTCGAACACCGAAGTTAAGCAACCTCGGGCGTGGTCAGGGGTAGAGTGGGTGAACGCTATGCCTTAAGACACACATAACCGCTGGTTAGAGCAGACGGAGGGTTAGAAAGCTTGTGTGACGGATTCGTTCATCTCGACGTCTGCTCGGCAGTCCGGGTTAGTGGAGGAACCTATATGAAAAGTTACACCGTCCTTTCGGATGGGACGTAAAGCCGATTGGTACTCTTGATACTTTTCGAAAGGAGTAGGCTACGTGCTGGTACCAGATTTCCCCATCTTCTTTCTTCATCATCATCATACATCACTGATCACTCTAAAATGGCAGAAAATGCTGCAAGTGTCCAATTCATAAATACATAAATAAATACATAAACATGTAAACGCAAAGAAAGTCCTTGAGTGTGACACGCTAAAATGCAACTTCGTAATTATCTTCTGTCCGGTATAGGGTCAACTAGATAGATGTGTTATTGAAAGTCTTGTAACTAGAGGCTCTGCAGGTCCAGGGTTCGATTCCCGCTTGAGACAGAAGTTATTAATTTGCTTAGGAATGTGTAAATGGTGACTTTGGAGCCGTTCTAGGCTCCTAACAACAAAGGCACATGACAAATTCTAAGGTTGTTCCAAATCAGCCTTGTGGATTCTGGCACTGTCTGCGGTTGGAATCGTGTCCAGCTTGATTGATCGGTGTTTTCTACTTAAATATGCCGCTCTCTAGTTGGTCTAGTTGATCGCTTGTCGATGGTGTCGGCGCCTACAGGGTCGGCTTTAAATTATTGTCCTCCACTGAAAATCAGTTATTGTGACTGAGTGGGTAGACTCTAAATACGAATTTATTTAAAAATGTATTTATTTATTTATTTATTTATTTATTTATACTTATGTTGACCAGTAGCTATTAGGTATCAAGTGCATCCTGCGTCTGATTAGCTGTTTCCCACACTATCTTTATAATATGTTTCTTCGAAAATAAAATAATTATGTAATTTTAGGAATACGTATATAAAAAATGCTGGGAGTAGTAGCAATAGTTCATTATTATCATCATCATCATCATCATCGTTATCCATAGCCGTTTCCTGCTTCTGGCAGGGTCAGCTTGGGTTTAGCAACAATTTTTTCCACTTCTTTCAATCCTCCCACAATCGTATATCTTCCACATCTTCCCAGCTTTCTCCTCTTGCCTCCAAGTCTCCTACTATGATGTCCTTCCATTTCTTCCTTGGTCTACCCAGTCTTCTTCTTCCTTCTTCAATCGTTCTTTCATGCATTTTTTTGGCATCCTATTTTCCCCCATTCGTTTCATATGTCCATAAAAAAAAAAAAAAAAAAAAATTTATTTAGAGTCTACCCACTCAGTTATAGAACTGATTTTCAGTGGGGGACTTTAAATCAAAGCGACCAAGCCAACCCTGCAGGCCCCGACGCAATCGACGAGTGAGCGATAACCAACCAAAGATCGATATTTTTAAGCAATCAGTGGTATGGACAGTGCGAACACCCGCGAATCAACGCCAGAATCAACAAGGCCGATTCAGAACAACTCTGAAATTTATTATGTGCTTCGTTGCTAGGACGGCTCCAAAGTCACCGTTTACAAACTCCTAAGACAAGAACTGATGGACTTAAGTCCAAATCAGAAGTTAAAAAACTTCTGACTCTACCATCTCAACCTTGTCCTTCCTATTATGTCACTTAACATTTCTACACCTAGCATTTCTCTAATGTCCGTGTTTCTTATTCTATCTCTTCTCGTCTTGCCCACTGTGCTCCTCAGTAATCTCATCTCTGCCGCCTGTATCTGACTCCTCTCGATCTCCCATTGTCCAGGTTTCTGCTGCATATGTAAGGATCGGTATGAAATAAGTTTTATATAGTGTCATCTTACACTGAATGGGTATTTCCCTATCCCACACCAGGCCTTTCACACACTGGTTCATTATATTCAGGGTAAAATGTCCTATAAAATGAACAGGTTGTATTATTGTCCAGGTTGCACTGTTCTTCGCCTGGGTTGGATGCTACACACAGATGCTGGTGCCAGCGTCCGTGATTGGTCTCATAGCGACCGCTTACATGATATTAGTGGGCGTCTTATACACCCCATACGATGACTTTTGTACACGAAAATACAGGTAACTTCGAAATAAAGTAAATTAAGATGAAATAGTACTCATTTGGCAGTTAGCAAATAGCAATTCGAATGGCCAAGAAGCATCCGACATCGCAAAGTTGGCAATGAAGCAAACATAGACAGCCATAGTAAATTAAGGAATTTTTAATAAAATCGAAATTTGTGAAAACTAATTTATTTTTTACAAATTATTGGATGAGCGTAGCGAGCGTAGCGAGCGAAGCAAAGATTCCATTCTACTACACCGGGGAAAAAAATCCGGAATGTTTTTTTTTGTATTTTTGTTAACACGATTTCGGCTAAACCGATACTCCAATTGCGATGACATTTTCTGGAGGCCTTCGAAATCTCTGAACTTAGAACTGCCACCTTTTTGAGCGCAATCGAAAAATTATTTCTCATGAAAATTGCAATATTACGATTTTTTTCGTATATCATATATACCAAGTTTGCCAATTTTTTTCGGGTCTTTGTGCACCCAATAGTTTTTCTGTTAGTTTCTAAATTCATAACTAGTTAGCCTGAATGAATTATTTTTTTGAGTTTAGCGGGTGAATACCCCTTTTAAAGGCCCAGTCCGCTCTTCAAACATCATTTGAATTTTAAAAAGATTGTATGTAATCATAGAGATCAGAAAAAAATGCAACGAAATCGCCCAACAAGTTTTGAAGCTATTCGCGCGTCTTGTTGGCTGCACCCTTCCTAGCGATACGTCACTTGGCGTGAGCCCGCCCGCATACCGATAGCCAGGTAGAGGGCTGGCGCTGCCCACCAGTGTTAGGCGATCACTCGGGTACGGTAATGAAAACTGCACGTACCTTGTGCTTTAGTGTGTTCATATTTAGTGTTTCATAATTTTATGTTGTATATTTGTGATGTTTTTTAAATCTTGTGACAATGGTGAACACGTGTTGTGTCTATTCGGATGTACAGTATTGAGCGTTATAATGATCGTGGCATTTCGTTATATATAATTATCAATAAGACACGATTTCCTTCACTACAATAAACAGTAACTTTGCAAAATACATTGATTGAAAGAATTATATCATTTGTATCTTTCCTATGTTTGTGTGATCCATGGTGTGATCGCCTCAACACGGTACGGCCTCTCTTGCGCAGACATCGCTATGACTGTAGGGTAACAGGTAGCGGGCGACCGGCCGAGCTCGTTTCTCTTCCCCAAGTGACGTCACATGTGGTCTTAGTGCGAGCTAGTTCAAATAAATAAATCCGAGTTCGTTCAACCGATTTTGAAAATTCTTTTCCTACGTACGTAGAACAGTACATGGAATAAAATAGATGTTACGAATTCAAGACAAGACTGGTCCTTTAAGGGCATCTATTTTATAGCTACGCTACGATCCTCTTTAGTCTTTACTGCAGATTGTACAAAACTATCGCCTGTCTGTGTTTGTGTGTGAATTGCAGCAGTTCCATGTTGGTATGCCCACAATGCAAGGAAGCCTACTGCCAGAAGTATCCAGTATTTGCCAACCACTCCTGCGTTAGCGCCAAAGTGGAATTCATCTTCAACAATTATGCGACACTCTTCACAGCAGTTTGTATGGCGTTCTGGGCGACTACTTTCATGGAAGTATGGAAAAGGCACAGGGTGAGTCAAATAAGCATCATATAGTACTGCAAAATTGCAAACCGTTTACTGGATGTGCTTGATAAGCAGCATCAGCATTTCTCTTTGATTATATTGAAATCAATCCGGAGATGACAAAATCCATCTCAGCGGGGTATCAAACCTTTTTCTCCAAATTGACGGTCAAGTGCTTTACGATAAACTTCACAATATCTGGATTGGACTGGCAATTGGGAGACCAGAGTTCGATACCCCGCTGAGATGGATTTTTATTTTAAGGTTTGATCATCCATAATCAATTGCATGCTACGGGAGTGTTTCCTGATTAATGAAATCGAGAAATTTTTCTAATGGTCGTGTTTCTGTTATCGTCTCTCCTTGTCTTACCCACTGTGCTCCTCAGCAATCTTAATTCCTCTGCATGCATTTTACTCTTCTAATTCTCTTTTCTTAATCCTTCTTTCTGTTCTTCTTCTCTTTCTGTATGTGTAGGCTATTCTTGCATGGCGGTGGGATTTCAGCAGTTTCGACGAGGACAGAAACCCCAGACCCGAGTTCGAGACACACGTGAAGAACATGCGATACAACCCCGTGTACAAGAGACTCGAGCCCCATTTGACGTTCTGGAACAGGATGCTGCGTCTATCCATCTCGGGTCTAGGTAAATTATTTTCTTTACGATCATAAAAACATATTTCACAAGGAACTATTTTAATTTGATACTTAATTAATTAATTTTAACTTGATTCTTAATGAACATGAAAAACACCATGCATTTTGCAATGCGTCTCGTAATTTGACATCATCCGACAGTGTTGGATCGAGCGTTCCGTTCAATCCAGCAATCTGACTGAAGATTTTTTCTGAGGGTAACCTCAGTCGATAATGCGAATGCAAGGGATTGAGTCCAGCCCTCGGACATCCCTTTACAATTGTCCTAACTCCAATATACCTAGTAAGACATTTGAAGAGGGGCATGAATTGCACCCTGGGCAGGCTCCTCACGAAATTGACATCTTAGTTGATGATGTTGACTTTATCAACAGAAGAAAGTCAATAATCTAAATCAATATTTAAAATATCGATCTCTGATTGGCCACGATTCCCTCATCGATACCGGTGCATCAGCAATTGGCTAGATAGTAACCACTTTAATAATATGATTGTACCAATTTCTTAGATATGGCATGACACCGTACGTCTTCGTGTTTTATGTGTTGCAGGCTTGGTGTTAATGATTTCGGTAGTCGTCATGTGTTTGGCGTTAGTGATTTACTACAAATTGTATATCGTGCATGCTATCCTGAAGTACGAGGCCTGGGATCCAGGTGAACACAAGACTTACCTGGAGAAGAACAGCGTGCAGGTGAGCATGAAGTACATTTATCGCGAACCTTCTTTTCTCAGTCTTCCGAGTCCAGGGGTTAATTGTTACAGACAGACCAACCGTCAGTGTTGGCTCGAGCGTAAAGCGCGAGACTCTGATTTGGGAGGTCCCGAGAGAATCCCACGAGACCGGCAATCCTGAGAGAAGGATTTTTCTGAGGTTTTCCTCAGTTGTCCCTCCACCAATTTACTCCACTCTCTTCAGTCCTCCCACAGCTTGACTCTTGCCACATGCTCCCCCACACTTCATCTCGTTTTCCAACGTCTACTTGAATTAGTCTTTCCCATTTCCTACTTTTCTTTTCCCCTCCTCTGGCGCTTCAAATTCTCGTCTTGGAACCATGTCCTTGCCCATCCTTTTCATATGTCCAAACCATCTTAAACGTTCTCTTCCTAGTTTAAACCGCAATCTCTCCAGTCCCAGTTCTTTTCTGATTACACAACTTCTTATCTTGTCCATCTTGGTAACTTCCTTGGCACTTCCTAAGAACTTCATTTCTGCTGCTTCGAGCTGACTTTCTTCTTTTCATTGAATAATAATAATAATAATAATAATAATAATAATAATAATAATAATAATAATAATAATAATAATAATAATAATTAAATAAATAAATAAATTACAGATCTCTATCGTTACTGGTGCGTTCATAAACCTGGTCCTGATGAACGTCGTGCAGACCGTGTTCAAGCCTCTATTCTTCTACCTCACCGACATCGAGATGCCGAGGACGACGGGCCAATACGAGGCCAGCTACAGCATCAAGATATTCGTGTTCTCCTTCATCAACTACAACTCTATCCTCATCTACGTGGCGTTCTTCAAGGTACTTTTTTAGTTCCACAGTGGTTATCTTAGATTATGCGTAGAGACTTCACCGCTAGTCATAACTAAGTGCCTTAATTAAGCCTGAATTAGACGGTTCAATGTTTCGTTCAAGATTCCTTTAATTAAAGGACAAAATATGATCATTGTGAAGGAAGTATTGTTGTATGTTATTATCTTTGCAGTTTCATGAATGAAGTGAATGAATGAATGAATGAAGTGATAATGTGAATGAAGTGATAACCGATTTGATAACACATTATCAATGAAGTGATAACCGATTTGATAAAAACATTGCAACACAATCGTCCACAACTTAAACAAACATAAGTTATAAGGTTCGTTTATTTGTCTTGCACTGCCATTGCTGGTGCAAATGTGGCGCACCAACACGTTATTCTGTCTCCGTGCAGGTGCAGCCTACACTGCGGCGTTATTTTGTCCAGTGTAAACTTCACTAATACCATTGAGCATAGAACATATACACCGTGGTGTAACGCCAGCTCAGAGGTGGGTGTGCCGTGTGCGGTGTAGTGCAGTGAAAAGATGGCGGCAACTTAAAACAAACTGTGTTTAAACGTAATGTCAACATTTCTTGTAGGCTTTAGGACATAAATAAATATGTTTGATAAAACATACATTACTTATTTCATATTAACTTGACTGTTTGCCAAGCTCGGGCCAACTTTTTTTACAATGTGCAATGCCCATTTAAAAAATGCTCGATCGTTAAATCCAGCTTATTTCACATGCAGAACGTACCGCTTTTGACCTTTACTTTTCATCCACAAAATCTGCATTTTTGGGAGGCTGTTCACAAAGGATGAGCACGTGTCTCTATCAAAGCCGATTTTGATATTTCAAATAATTGTCTCTTACACAAAATTTGAAAATTACCACAAATTACCAATTTGGTGTCATATTCAGTGGCGGCTTGAAGGTTCCAATATGACCGGTGCCAGATCTTTTTCGTACCACCCACCACCCCAGGTGGTAGGGGGAACAAGCACGGGGGGTTTGGGGGGGCTCCCCCCAACTACAGCGCCGCAGGCGAAAATTTTGAAAATCGTTTTTTTAGAGTGGTTTTGGTGCGTTCTAAGAAATATAAGGGGGTTGAATGCAATACCAAATTAATGTCTTTTTTGTACAGTAAAAACTATAAAACTATAAAAAAAAAGAATTGGAGTAGTGACAAGATAGACCATGTTGCAACTATTGAATATGCATATTATTACGTTCGCGATCACGTCTAACAATAATGGGAATTTGTTGGTCATTATACTCTTCTGAAGTGGGGGTGGGGAATTCTCTCATTCCTACGTGCCTGCTGCACCACCCAGTGGCATAGGCGCCTGCAGGAATTTTGGCAGGGAGGGGCAAAAATTACAACTTGCACTTTCGTTGGGCACCCCCCAACAATAGCGCCGCAGGCGAAAATTTTGAAAATCAGGTTTTTAGAATGAGTTTGGTGGGTTTTAGAAAAAAAGTAGTGGGATGAATTCATAACCAAAATTATGTAATTTTTGTGCAGGCAACACTCAAAACTAGAAAACCATTCAAAATATTTTACCTCCCATTTTTGTTGTTCAGTCAAAGGCTTTAGATTCCCAACATTGAGTTGGACGATTTTTAGCTTTTTTGTGCACTGAGATAATATGACTTTACCCCACCTCACGTTTTCGCTTTCGCAAGCCTTTTATTGTGACAGTCATGCAAAACTCGCGTTATTCCATGGAGTGGTATCTTTTCAAAACTCAAGACGAACTATTGCAGGTAAAATACACAAAAAGCTTCTTATTTCGCAAAATTGGCAACCATTTAATTTAACAAACGTTCATCAGTAAAGAAATCGCCCAGAGCATGGCTCTGCTAATCGTAAAAGGCGATTCAAGAGAAAAAGTCCACCTCGCAAATATCAGCTACTAAGAGTGGAGTATCTTACTCTTCAAAACTAGAGGCGAGCTCTGGCAATCGTCGTTGGGGACGTTGCCCCCTTCCCTTGACGACCCCCCGGCGATGATGACAATGACACAACGAACGATGACAAAGACGATGACGACTGCGACGTGAGAAACCCCCCTTCCCACCCTTACCCGTGGCTGTTCTGACCAGCATGGACCCTCCTCCCCCCCCCTTAGGCTAAAGTGGTGCATTATGACCTAACGGTTGACGCGTCCTTAATCCAAATAAACAAAAAGTAAAGAAATCGACTTTCCATGTATATTTTAAATGCTACAAGATTAATCATAAATCCACTCATCAAATGAGGGCAAATTAGCACTTCTGCTTGCTCGGGGCCAGGGGGGCAACTTGGCCCCTTCCTGCGAGCGCCCATGCCCAGTGGTGAAAAACAACTCAGGAGGGGCGAACAATAAACGGGGGGGGGGGGAATTTTGCACTTCAAGGTCATGTTTGGCGGCAATCTGCGCGTTTTAGAGCAGCAGAATGAAAGCTAATCAATGTTTTTCTATCATTAAAAACCCTACTTTTTCCACCAATTAATAAAAATGCACCTAAAATAAACCCACACCATATTTAGAACTTTTTAATTTCTTCTAATTGTTATTTCAGTGGTGACTTAAGTTAGGGCACTCCGCTCTATCAGTCAGCTGCATTGGCAAAATAGATACAATACAACGAAAGAAAACATCTCTGTCTCATAGTGCGGTGTCTTTGTGTCATTAGAATTGACTCGTACGCGATAAGACCTTACAGGGCTTACAAAACACAATGCTGCTTTTGCACAACACATCAATTTTTTCTTAAGACAAAATATGAGGGTGGGTTCACGAGCTACGCTGGCCCACCCACCCACCCACCCATATGGCACCGGTCAGGGTATAGGTCAAGCCGCCACTGGTCATATTAACGGTCATTTACTAAGATAAGTGAGCAGTATTTGAAAAATGTGCCTTAATACCAACTATTTCACATTCTTACTTAACATTTTGGTGCAAACCACAACCCGATAGGACAAATGATAGAGCTTCAAAGTGATCCTGACTTTACCTCTGCGTTCTGCGTCAAAGTCTGGTTTTCTCGAGCTAAGCAAACAGTCTTAAAATATAATTAAAAATTGTACACAATTATTTTACTGGTCAAAGAATGCTACACCAGGGCGTTTTTTGTCTTCCTATAGTGTATAACCATAAATCCTTACACTATCGACATTTTCGGTCTACACCCTACACCGGCACCACAGAAAAGTGCAAGACAAACAAACGAACCTAAAGAAATACATTGTTCGTTTGTCTGTGTCCAGGGCAAGTTCTTCACGCATCCTGGCGACGATTCCATGTACTGGGGTGGTGTCGCTTTCAGTCAATGTGACCTCTCTGGTTGTACCTACGAGTTGGTCATCTCACTGATAGTATTCTTCACAGGGAAACAGGCCTTGAGCGTCTTTTCCGAAGTGGTCATACCAATGGTGGGTATATATCTCAGAGTTTCAGATGACGTCACACCGACTGTCATGGCCGACTGGTGGGAAAAAATTACGATGGCGCTATCAAAACACATGTTAAATGGGTGAATTTTATTGGAGATTCATTAAAGTTTCATACCATTTGGTAGCTCAAACCAATCGAATATGTATTCTTTTATCTGTTACTAGGAAAACCTTAAGTCCCACCGCGTTGATGGATAAGCGTTTTTGTAATATTTTAGTTTGCGTAGGCCCACTTATCCTTTGCAAGTGCTTTTTGAATGCATTGTAGGTGATTGTTCTCAAGTTTCTATTGTTACTTGTTAATTGTTATTTATATGCCTAAAAAAATCATATTAAAAACTTTATTCTATGGATTCTAGCTAACTTTTTCAACTTTTTCTTTCAAAAGGTTGTACATCACCATAACCTTAATGTCCATGTAAAATATGAAGGTTGTAGCCCCACCCGTTTGGTCAGAATCGGCCCAAATGTCACGAAAATATTGCAATAAAAATCGGAAAAAACCGTAAAAGTACGATATTTATGAGAAATATTTTTTGATTGTACCCAAAAACATGGCAGGTCTAAGTTCAGAGATTTAGAAAGTCTCCTCCAATTTTTATCCAGATCGCATATGCCGTTTGCCCGGTAGAGAGCAAACAAACAAACAGACAGAAAAAAAAAACATTGGAGCTAAATTTTTTGAGGGATCAGTGAAATTGAAGTCTTTGCTTTGCTCATCCAATTAACGTTTTAGCAAGGAAACGGTGGAAATTGCATCTCTGTTTTTAAAAAATAATGAAAGCTGGGACCTTGTAAAAGCAGTTCTAAGGGCTATGTCAGCTGGCCACTTTTGACGCTTTAGAAGTAGACCTACCGTTACGTGAATGATAAACAATATTTCAATGTTAATGGAAGAATCTTAGCTATCAAATATACTGTAATTTTAAGCCGTACAATTTTTTTAATTAGTGTAGGCGATGAAAAATACGTGATTTATACCTAATCGCCATGTTACTGTTGTTAAACGACGTGGAAGAGAGAAAGAATCGATATATAAATAAATAAATAAATAAATAAATAATAAATAAATAAATAAATAAATAAATATAAATAAATAAATAAATAAATAAATAAATAAATCTCTAGTCGAAATGGCAAAATGTATGCTGCTGGATGCCGGACTTCCTGAAAGATTTTTTTTTGGGGGAAACAGTCTGCGCTGCAGCTTAATTTCAAAACCTTTCAAGAAGTCAGGCATCCAGCAGCATACATTTTGCCATTTCGACTAGAGAAAAGAGATCGATTCTTTCTCTCTGCCACGCCGTTTTGCTGAGGCATGTGGGACCGTGAACTGCTGCTAAATACCCTCATGTTTGATAATAGTACGAGAGTTGGATGCCCAAAAGATGGATGGAGGGACCAAATAAAATGGAACGTTGAAGAAAGAGGGAAATCATGGGAAAGAATTCATAAAAAAAGAATCTGGGAGGATAGAAAGAAATGGAGAGAACTGGTAGAAATGCCTGTCATAGAAGACATCAAAGTAGATGAGGAGGTTAATATTGAATACAATCCAGAAATTAAAAAACCCATCCCGATTGGGGTACGAACCCGAGTGTTTCCCGACTATCCAAATCGAGAAAGATGAGGAGATTTTGAGCCTGGCTAGCAAGCAATGAAAGTCCACAGCCCGAGAAACTGGTGATACGTCACCCCCCGACCTGACTTATGTTGGAATCGGGGTTTGATTATTACTAGGGAAACGCCAAAGTCGTTGAGTACCCGGGAACATCCCCTTTCCTCCCTATACCTAAGGCTGGATCTAGCCCAGTATGGGGAATGATACCGGGTATTCAACACATGGCTCACTCACTCGTCTATCAACGACTTGGGCGTTTCCTTTGTCTAGTTGGCTAAGGCGCCCTTATACCCGGAATGTGGGAGACCTGGGTTCAATCCCCTGGTCGGAAAAGATCTTGTAGTTTATGGATTGTATTTAAAAATATTTTAAACATGTTTTGAAATGCAACGCAGTTTAGTCTAGATCAACCACGACAATACTATGGAAAACATAGCCAGTACGAATTACGAGTAAATATTGCAAGGTTTGCTCAATGTCGCTGCGGAATTTAGGGGAACCTTGGTCACTGCTATGCATGCTATCACAGCCTGCCAAATATTATTTGATAAAAATGACTTCTTCAAGAACAAAAGCATATAAGCAAGCATATTTTTCAATTTATTATTTCTTGTAGGTTTAATTTCCAACGAATTTTTTCATTCATTCATTTTGTTAGGAGTTCTGTTACCTTGTCACAGATGTCTGTTTAAAATTTTAGCTCAATCGATTTGGCCATTCGGCCATATGGGACCGGACAGACAGACATACATTTAACATTTAACAGACACATTAATCACGATGAAGGCCCAAACGAGTGGCGTTATAATTCCTCATCCGCTTCGCTCACAGCAACAAAAATCGTCACCGTAATTATTGGTCTTTCAACTGGCTTGTAGATGAGGTCAACTGAACTTGTCTTGTGCAGGGAAAACAGTACTACCGGCGCCGGAAACAGGTGGAGCACCTGAGTTATACCGGCGAGGAGCTACCGAGGTGGGAGGAGGACTACCACCTTAAGCCGGCCAACTGTTACACGCTCTTCGAGGAGATGTTCCAGATGGTGACGCAGTACGGCTACATCACGCTGTTCGTGTCGGCGGTTCCCATTCTGCCGCTCATAGCGCTAGTAAACAACATGTTCGAAATCCACGTGGACGCGCACAAGATGCTGGTGCAGGTACATTGTTATTATTATTATTTTATTGGATGTATTTTATACAAACTCAGTCAAAACCGGAGCTAACTTGTTGTACGGACTTACGTCAAGTACTTCCTTTCCTTTTTTTCTTTTCGTTTTTTTTTTCTTTTTTTTCTCTGCTACTTTTTTATATTTAATTCATTAATTAATTGAATTGCATTTTCTATCCTTTTTATTTGTTACCACAATTGTTGTGTTTTAATGCATTATTGTTGTAATAGTATTACTACTTCAAATATTTACTTAAATGTAGTTCATTGTTGTGTCTGCATCTATGTAATAAGATTTATTAAGTTGTCCTCCTTTGTAAATCAGTTTTTATAACTGAATAGAATAGACGCAATAGACGCAATCGACGAGTGAGCGATAACCAACCAAAGATGGATATTTTTAATAGGAAATATAGCACCAGCGGTATGGATAGTGCGAACACCCGCAAATCAACGCCAGAATCAACAAGGCCTGTGGTCTAGGTTTCTGCCGCATACGTAGTGATCGGTATGAAATAGGCCACATTAATTTCGTTACTCATCTGTCCCTGTGTGTGTAGTACCGGCGGCCGATCCCGCGTCCAGTCAACGGTCTCTTCAAGTGGGCGGGATACATCCGGTTCCTCTCCTACCTGTCCGTGCTGACCAACGGTTTTGTGATCGCCTTCACTAGTAGCATCATCCCACGGACTCTCTTCCTATCAGACCGTGGCGGTGACGTGGCCTACTTCATCAACTCCACGGTCTCAGAGTATCCGCTGAAGCCAGTCTTCCAGATCCTCAAGGACACAGTCGACAATATCCAGCCGGATAACAACTACGAATACTGCTGGTAGGTATTGTGATTACCCCCACCCCCCTAAATTTTGATTCAGGGCGCTTTAACCGTTAGGTCATAATGCACCACTCTAGCCTAGGGGATGTGGGTCAGAACCAGCCACAGGTAGGAAATGGGGGTTTGTTATGTCGTGGTCGTCAGCGTCTTTGTTATCGTGAGTGTTGTCATGGTCGTTGTCGGGGAGGTTGTCGATGGAATGGGAGAGAGGTCTCAGACCACGAAAGCCAGAGCTTGCCCCTAGTTTCGGGGAGTAATAAACCACCGTACTTGCTAGCTGATGTTTGCGAGATGGATAGAGGCCATTGCTATACACTTTTCCTCTTCTCTTGGCCCAGAGTTTGGCTCTGTTAATCGTACAACAACGTAACAACAACAAACATCTGTAAGTTGGTAGGATAGTATATATTACACCGCAAAATTAGACGGGAGCTCTGGTAGTCTAGTCATGGAACTCTCCCCCTTTTCTTGGCGACCTTCCCGACGACGACAATCCGAACGATAACAAAGACGATGACGACCTTGACGTGAGAACCCTACCCGTTTCTCCCCTTACCCATGGCTGGTTCTTACCAGAATGGTCACCTCCTCCCTATCAGGAGCATATCCAGGAATTCTTAAAGGGGGGTTTCTTCAACCAATTAATTCATAGATGTACCAAAGGCTAAGTGGGGGTTCCGGGGGTCTTGCCCCCCGAAAAAAATATTTTCCTTCAACGTCATTTTGGTGAAAATCTGTGCGTTTCGAAGCATCACAATAACCAACTTTGTATTGTGCAAAAATCCTCTTTTGGTCAGATGGTAATTTGCCTTTAGTATTGCGATAAACGAAAACGTTTAACGAACGTGCGAAAGGTTAAAGTGCACTTTCACACTTTTTTGGTAAAAGAGGGGGGGGGGGTAACTGTTCCCCCCTTGGATACGCCTGCTCCCAACATCCCCTAGGCTAGAGTGGCGCATAACCTACTGGTTGACGCTGTTAATCCAAATAAACCAACCCAAATGTATCTGTACCTCCCGGCAGGTACAAGTCCCGGCGTTGGCCCCCCGGACACAAGTACGAGTACGAGTACTCCTACGAGCACTGGCGCATCATGGCCTATCGTCTCGCCTTCCTGCTCATCTTTGTGTGTTTCGTGTTTACCTTCACCGCGTTGACGGACTTTATCATCCCGGATATACCTTGGGTGAGTGCGTTTATACTCTCTTGACTATTACCCCCCCCCAAAAAAAAAACTAGCCAGCAGTTTAGCCGAGCTCGTTTAACCGGTTCCCACTCGAACACCGAAGTTTAGCAGAATCGGGCGTGGTCAGGGGTAGAGTGGGTGACCGCTCTGCCCTGAAACTCACGTATACCGCTGGTTAGAGCAGATGGACGGTTCGAAAGCTAGTGTAACAGCTTCGTTCTCCTCGACGTCTGCTCGGCAGTCCGGGTTAGTGGAGGAACCTACATGACTGTCTAAGTTACACCGTCCTTTCGGTTGGGACGTTAAGCCGTTGGTCCCCTTGGTACTTTTCGAAAGGAGTAGGCTACGTGTCGGTACCGGGTTTCCCCTCCTCCCTTCTGTTCATACTTCATCCTCATCTATCACCACTCATCGTCTCGATTAGCCAAAAGTGCATAAATATGAGACGTTAAGCAATATTCAATCAAACCCAAATTTTTTTTTAACACATAATCTATAGCATAATACTACAAGAAAATGACAGTTTAAAAAATTATACATCGCAACTGTGATTTTACATGAATTGTAAAAAGATTGATCCAGAAATTTGCGAAAATGGATGTTTTGGGAAATTTCTTAAATAAAAACCTGCTTGATTTTGTTCCTCATAGATACTCGAGCATCGTACCAATCTGAAATGGCATTTTACAACATTGTGTCTTGAAAATATACACTCAAACACGCAAAAATATGCATTCCAAAATCACACCCTTTCTTGGTAATCAGCATATTTTGACCAAACAACTTGCCCAAATTACAAAACAAAATAATATAGAGAATTTACAGAAATGGCTGTCGAGTACGTCAATAATGGACAGTATTTTTTTAGATCAAAATCCTCCAAGGTCACGGGACAAAGATCGTCTCCATGTTATTTCTTATGGGAGATTTTTGCCAATGGGACCTAGCTCGAAAAATACTAAGTTTGACATTTTTTAGGAGTCATGGCGGACCCAATAATATTTCTGTTAATTTCTAAATTCATAACTAGTTAGCCTAATGAAATATATTTTTTTAGTTTAGCGAGTGAATATCCCTTTAAGAGGATATAGGACATGCGTTTCAAGCAAATTCCTGTTCGCTGAGCAGACTTACACCATGCAGTTGATTACAATTATTTTGGGTAGTTGTCAAGAAAGCGGAAACATAAGGCTCTACAGTAACACTTTTCAAGAAATTTAGGTGGTAATCCACAATTATGGAAAAAGAAAATTTGGAGAATTCCAATACACTTGAAATGGGCACTGATAACTCTACTGTTGCGTGCCCTAAAAACATTAACTAACCAAAAAAAAAAAAATGATTTTCAGGTTTTTGTATTTTCTTGAAGTCTAAAATTGACCACATTCCTGGATTGATCCTGCTGATAAACAGAAAGTGTTGAAAATCTACTACTGTAGGTTTGTCCATATTTATGCTTTATTTGAGCGAGCGTAGCGAGCGTCTCCACTTGACTCTTATGGCTCGAATGTCTGTTTTTTTTTCTGTTGCTGCTTCGGTACAGGTCGCACCGTTTCTCTGATCGACCTGAAATTTTGCACACAATGTACATACCACCTAGGCGGGTTGCTGTATAGTTTTTGAACAAAATCCGATCGTTGGTTATAAAAAATAAAAAATAATTTTTAAAAAAAATGTACCGATCGTTATGAAATTTTGCAGGGTCAATAAGTACAACATTTTCTCCTATTTTCAAAATTTTCAGCTAAATCGGTCAAGACCTTAAAGACTTATTGGTAATCATAATTCGAAAAATGATGTTAAAAAATGAAGGAGGCAGTAAAGATACAAAGATACACTTTAGAAGGCATGACGTGAATAATACAGCTTGCAAAGATGTTGGAATAGTATATAGTGTACAATGTCAATATCCAGTTAGGCCTACACTGTCTGGTGGGCCTTATGGGAATGTCGTACTCGGGTCATGTTGCACGTACCGGTGCTCGCTCAACAACGCGTCCAACTGAGCGTTTTCCTAGTTGACAACTATGGTTTCATATACATCGGATACTTCCTGGCTGAACGAATAGCTATGTGCCAACTGCAAAACGTGTCCCATTCCCTCTAAACCAGAGGCCAAACTATGAACATCGTTGCCCAACTTTATAGCAATACGTGATGAACGTGTCAACTGAAATTAACTTGTTTTGTGCGTGCGTGCGTGTTTGTGTGTGAATTGCATTACTTTGTTGGATGAGCGTAGCGAGCGAAGCGAAGATTCCATTTCACTACACTATAGAAAAAAATCCTAAATGTCTTTTTTTTTTTTGTATTTTTGTCTGTATGTTAGCACGATTCCGGCTAAACCGATACTTCGATTGCGATGAAATTTTATGGAGGTCTTCGAAATCTCTGAACTTAGAACTGCCACGTTTTTGAGCACAATCGAAAAATTATTTCTCATGAAAATAGCAATTTTACGATTTTTTTCGATTTTTTTAAAATTTCTTCGACTTACAACACCTACATGCTTTGTCCGATTGTAATGATTTTTTCACAGAACCTTAATTTCATGATTTGATATATTCATGTGAAATTTGAGCGTTATCAAAAAACTTTTTTTTACGAAAATCGCAATTTTACGACTTTTTTAAATTTTTAAAATTTAAACAGTGACAGTCAACGACAATATCAAAAACGTAATTAAAATTAACATCGAATATTACAACAGTTCAAATGTCATAATCTCGTAAAAATAATAATCACAAATGGATAATAATAAATTGAATTGATTTGAAAATTAAATTGAAGATGTGGATGGAGTTGAGGAATCGCTATTTTTATTTATTTATTTATTTATTATTTATTTATTATTTATTTAACGTCTATCTTATTCAGTTAAAAAACTGATTTACAAAGGAGGACAACAAAATAAATCTAATTACGTACATAGATGCAGACACAACAATGAACTACAGTTAATTAAGTAAATATTTGAAATAGTAATATTACAACAACAATACATTTAAAACACAACAATTTTCGTAATAAGTTTATTTATTTCATTTTCATTTCATTTTTATTCACGGATTCGTAAAAATATACCCTCTCCTGAGAGAGAGGGAGTGAATAACTAGCACAGTAATGAGAATTAGAATATAAATAGTAATACAATAAAATATTTAAGAGAACAATAAATAAGAATAGATAAAATAGATAAACATACATACATTATGTGATGGACTAGAAGGATGATGGGACACAAAATGTGTTAGTTAAATTCAATTTTTGCAATAAGGAATTCCTCGAAGGAATAAAAAATAAATTAAAAAATAATATTAAATGCATTTAATTAATGAATCAAATATAAAAAAATGCGTGGGAAAAACATGAAGAGAAAAGAAAGGAAACAAATTATCAAAAAAGAAAAACGAAAATAAAAATAATGATTGATTAGAGCCTTTATGATTTTTGTTGACGTCTCTATTAATGCACTACAAATGCTATTCGAGACGATGAGTGATGATAGATGGCGATGAAGGACGATTACAAAATCCCATGCCTCATGCGGGATTCAAACCCACATCCTCGTAGAGCCATAGGCATAAGACCAGAGCATATGTGTCACCGCGGACGGCTTGATGCATTTTGTGATAATGTCGCCTTGGTACTCCTCACAAAGAAGTCTCTGCAATATGAGGGAATTTTCTGCTGTGTGTGTTCCCTCGATAGCATTGATTTACGGGTCTCTTTCATAGGATTTTTGTATAAGATTAGATCTAGTGAAATTATCGTCGACTATACTAATTCCATATCCCCCCACCCGAAACAAATTATGATAAAATGTCTTGTTTTTCTCCTAGATTGTCAAAGACCGAATAACCCACGAGAGGCAGGAGGCAATGCTTGCCAAGAAGTTAATGCTAAAGGGAGCAAGACACAAGAGGAGACGAGGCGTGCAAGTCCCATCACAGGATTCTAGTAGTATCAGTCATACCTCCTGAACGCCAACCTCAATTCACGCACCAGTCTCGGAGCACAAATACTGTAAAATATGGAGTTGGATACCCCGTCTGGGCCCCGGGGTAGAATTGGCTCAGAGCATGGCTCTGCTGATCGTAAGAGGCGAGAAAAGAGGCAAAGTCCATCTTGCACATCAGTTAGTTGCAAGGGGAGTATATTGCTCTGGCAGTCATCGTCGGAGACCACTAGCCCCCTCCCCTCGACATCCTCCCCGACGACGACCACGACGAGAGAAACCCCCCCGCTCCTGTGGTTGGTTCTGACCAGCATGGGCTTTCCTCTCTATATCCCCTAAGCGCAAATAATATTATACCTCCTTCCGCGCACAAGCAAGTATACGCAAGGAGTAGATTTTGTCAACAGGTGATTCCTACCCAAAATTTTTTTGCCATATTTGGTACATTGCAAGTAAAAGTCAATCGTTTTTATGATCAGCTACCGGTACTTAACTTTTGTAATCGTTTCTATTATCGTCACGTAAAATTTAATTTGCAAAGAGCGCCTTAAAATTAGTATGGCCGCATCCGCATCGATACACGTTTATAATCGATAGGTCGAAAACTCGCAGTAGAGACAACAATCGATCAATCGTCCGCTCTCAGCTCCCCGTCGGTAAACATAACCTCACATTTTGATATTGACATCGTTGTGGTAGGCATAGAGTTACTTTTGTTTGTTTATATCTCGGTCTTTGGATATTCCAAAGATTGTAGCTAAGCCTAGCCTACACGTTGGAAAACTAGGTAATCATGTCTTTAAAAGCATTTATTAAATGTCGTCACATAACATCTAGCCTTTTCAATATAAAACAAACATTGCCGTTATTTTCCGAATGTCGACACTCAAGATGTTATACTAGTCTGTATGAACCTGATTATCTTGAAAGTTTAAAACCAAAAGTACCATTATACGGCGCTCTAAATATTCAGTTGAAAGGTTATAACTTTACGATACTAGAAAACTACCAAAAGTTTGTAAATAACATTGCGCAGAGCCTGGATGTTGAGGTCGAAGATGGTTGGGCGACACCCCCTAAACATCTAAAGATAAACAAGTATAAAACCCAGAGCACGGTTATAGATGCAGAGTTCAAGTTGACAGTTTTCGAAAGAAATCTACAACTCGTCGATCTGCCCAGTACCCTGGCCCCCATTCTCTTAGAAGTGTTGACAACCGCGTTACCGGAGGGGGTTCAGCTAAGAATCCACGAACACGAAGACGACCACGATGAAGTGCGGTATATTCCAGATAGAGAACTTCTTGAACTGAAGACCCAACTTGACACTCTAGGAGGACCAAGTAAATCCTCTAAAAAGAAGTGAATTATTAGCCTGCGTTGGCCTAGGACCTACTACGTTAGGTGTGGGTAGCCTATAGGCTACGGTTCGTTTAAAATTCAATTTTTTGTGGTAAGTCATAGGTCTATTTGCTATGTATATATTTGTAACGTTGTTCTAACTACTGGTGTAGGATTAGTCTAGAAGAAAGCCTACTACCAAGGTGGAACTAAAAAGAAGAATTGTGTCTTCAGTGCAACATCCCTAACAGTTGACCAATTGCCACCATATATTTACAGTAGGGATAGATAAGCAAAGTGAAGGCCTACTCCATAGGCCTAACGATTAACCGTACATACATACCTACATCTCGAGTAATACCTACATGGACATTATGTTAAGCCGAATTCAATAGTCTATGTAGTAGGCCCTAGGCCGATTAATTGTACAAATTTGAAGGCTATTATAAACAATATAATATATATGTATTGTTTTAAAATACTTTATTGTTGTCTTAAATCTTTATCTTGAACGTGACTAGTATGAGCCCATCATAACCCTAATCCTGATAAACTTGTTTTTGTAGGTATAGAAAGTCTAGGCTTACCATTACAGTAACTAATACAATGTTTAGTAAGACTTACAAGTAGCCTAGGCTACGCCCAATTGGTAGTGCCCCGTAAATGTTTTGTGAAATATAAATGCTAAGAACGTAGGCGTAGGCCGCCTATATGCCTAAATTGTTTCAGTAGCCTACGTAGGCCCTAATGTTTTTCTAACTTTCAATGTTTTACACGACCTGTGGTTAAATTTTCATCTGTTTAAAACCAGTTATTAATCAGTTTGCTGGGTAGGCCTATTTTCCAGGTGCAAAGTGGTTTGTGTGGTAGGGAATTATTTTCACGCTCTAGGCTTACGTTATTAGTCATCGTAATATTACCAGATTACATTCATTGTACCCCTATTCTTAATTAAGCAAAGAATGTAACGATTTAACAATGGTATATTATTATCACTGAAATAACAAAGCCTACAACACGCACGATTTCCACCAGCAGCCATGAGCGTAACGTTAGCAAACAGCCAATGTGAGCAGAACTTAAATGCAACCCTTCATTTAGGCTACACTGCTTATTACGCTATTTTGTTCCTAGATGGCTCAATTTTTCACCAGAGATAGCAGAGTATTCCGATTCAATAGGTCTACTTTCATTGCAGAGCCTCAAAGAAACTTAGGGGACGTCAATTGCAAGTTCAGACATGGAGGCGTGACGTTAAGATGTCTAGAAGTAAATTAAATTAAGTCCTTTCTCCAAAGTCAAGCAGCTTGGAGCCTAGCCTAGTTTGCACATCAACCAATGCAGATTGTACAAGGCCTACTGGATAATGATGTAGCTTGCCTTTACAATCTTTGTGGCTATGAACAGCTACAGTGCTGCTCGTGCATGTAACAGTACTTATTCAAACTCAAAAAGCGCTATCTGGATCATCGTTGCATCTCAGATTATAGATTTCAGTAATTGGACCAGATGCAATCAGGAGACCCAGGTCACAGTATACCGATAATATACAGTAGCGAAACACGCTATCGAACCGTCACGCACCCCTAGTGATGGGAATTTTCATAAAAATTTCAAAGCATTGAAAATTTTTTTTTTTTTTTTTTTTTACAATTTCCTCTTTTATTAGATACAAGTTGATTTTAGGGCCTATATCACAAAATTAGATATATACAAAATTACAAACACATTTTACAGACCTAATAAAATAGTTCCTTTCCTCCTAGTTCCTCCTAGTACATTTTAGGCCTACTCAGGGATACAAAGTTGCCAGGGATAGGTATAAAACATGGGCTACTGGTGATAATTGTTTTATTAAATATCATTGTACATAACGATATAATATGTACTCAGCAAACACAATAAAAAAAACAAGAAAACAAACAAACAAATAAAAGCATATACAATCATAATCACGTCCACACCCCCTAGCAAAAGTGAGAGTCAACTTACAATGACTGTTGGGCCGTGATAATATAATAGTTTGAAAAAGTTTTGTGTGAAGCTGTTATTAATTTTATTTTTATTATATTATTATTCCTACGGAGCTCGTTGTACAATTGTATGTAAATCACTGACTTTTAGACGGCGGAGGCTTTTAGTTGACTTTCGCTAGGGCGCGCTAGTGTCGCGGCGGTACGCGCAGCCGACAACGACAGCAAATCACTCTGCAGGCAGTGCATTGAAGTTTTGCTACAGTAAAAGATTGTTATACTGTGCCCAGGTTTAATACCTATCCAACATGGATTTTATAATTTCTAGATTGATTTCCATAATATATTACGGGTAATATGTTTATTACTACTACAAGCAAGATAGAATCCCAAAGAGACTTTGAACCGTTGAACATACGTAGGAAAGTGACTAGGCCACACAGTATTGATAGTTGAAACTCACAATATTTCAGAATCTTTAATGATTTTCTTACAAATACCTCGACTAATTAAAACATTAAATACAACAAGTACCCCAATAAGATAAAGTTGAAGGTAGTGAAGTGAATTAGGTTGTTGGACAATGATGCGGGGAGCGGGACGGATCTTACAGATCGATGTAACGTCTTGTTGATCCAAGTCAAGTATTGATCCACTCTCGTCCAGATGCCTGGGTATTGGAGTCTCGCACAATCATAACCCCACGACGTTATTCCTTCCTGTGTGTGCTCGCATATCAGAGGACCTCCGCTGTCCCCCTGCACATACAGGGACACGATTCCTTAACTTCATCCATTATCTTCTATTCAATTTTAAAATCAATTCAATTTATTATTACACCCTAGGTATTGTTATTATTCAATTGCAGGGGTCGAAATTAACGCTTGCACGAGGCTAGTGTAACGTTGCTCGGGATAGTAAGAATCGCATTTCAATAGCCCGACGGGCGAGTACTTTTTCCAGAGTTCCCAATTGCCTTTTGAAAATCATAATATTTTGCGCTGATAACCAAACGAGTTTCCAGTAGGCTAGTTGTGGTTACCTAGTATGGAAAATCGTAACTTTTACAACCATTTGTTGCACAAGCGCTGAGCAATACCACTGACTTCTGATAGTTATATTGAAGAGGAGGCAAATTAAGAATCTCTTAGGCCTAATTGGATGAGCAAAGCGAAGATTTCAATTTGACTGACCCCTCAAAAAATTTAGCTACAATATTTTATTATTTTTTTGAAGTTGTTTTTCTGTCCGTTTGTTTGCACTCTACCGGGCAAACGGCATATGCGATCTTGATGGAAATTGGAGAGGACCTTCGAAATCTCTGAACTTAGACCTGCCACGTTTCTGGGTACAATCGAAGAAATATTTCTCATGAATATCATACTTTTACGGTTTATTTTTTATTTTTAGTGCAATATTTTCATGACATTCGGGCCGATTCTGACCAAACGGGTGGAGCTACAACGTTCATATTTTATATGGACTTTAAGGTAATGGTGATGTATTGCTTTTTGAAAGAAAAAGTTGAAAAAGTTAGCCAGAAGCCATAGAATTAAGGTTTTAATATGACTTTTTTTTAGGTTTATACTAACAATTAACAAACAATAGAAACTTTACAATAATCACCTACAATGCATTCAAAAAGCTCTTGCAAAGGAAAAGTGGTCCTACGTAAACTAAAAACTTACAAAAAAGCTTATCCATCAACGCGACTAAAAAAAGCGTTTGCGAAGCTTCCTAGTTTAGGCTAATAGTCATACTATTATTAAGAATCTCTTAATTTAGGCTTCATATTATTATTATTATTATGATGAAAAATTGTTCATTCTCTAATAGTAGTCTCCCACACGGGGTGACATGTCAAACCCGACGAATATTGAGTTAAAACATTTGTGATGTATGATCGATTTACATCAATGTTACCTATTTGATTGTGGGCTAGTAAAAATGCTCACGGGCTAGAGGACTATAGTTACCACTAGCCCGAAGCAAAAAAAGTTAATTTTAAACCCTGTTCAATAGAGAATATTCCACTTCCGTCAAATAATGTACAAATAGATTTTTTAGAAGAAGTATTTCGCCCCGATTACAGATATGTACTTTGTTTTTCCGTGAAATAATAATCCAATGATTTATAGCCGTTTGAAAAACTGCATTTTTAATTTTAAGCGCGTCAAAAACGACTATGACGTCATAACTAAGTTGCATAGCATGATAGTCCAAGGCTGTGCAAAAATTCAAGTCAATAAAATTATGACAATTTGAACTAGGGATTCAATGTTAATTTTAAATTAATTTTTATATTGTCGCCTAACTAGGCATTATAACACCGTTATATGAGAGGGTATGGACCTGTCTATAACCCTACACAGGCCAAAATCAACTAGCTATATTCAATTCAACGAGGGATAAATTTATTTGGATAAAATCACGGTATTTTTTAAATTTAAATCAAATAGTTTTAAAAATTACCCTAATTAGATTTACCTTAACTAGGCCGCTTCGCGTACGCTTTTTTTAGTCGCGTTGATGGATGAGCTTTTTTGAAAGATTTTAGTTTGCGTGGGATCTCTTTACTTTTGCAAGTCCTTTTTGAACGCATTGTTGGTGATTGTTGTCAAGGTTTCTATTGTTACTTGAATCGTTATTATTTATATACCCCAAAAACTTATATTAAAACCTTTATTTCTATGGATTCTGGCTAACTTTTCCAACTTTTTCTTTCAAAAGGTACTACATCACCAAAACCAAAAGCCCCACCCGTTTGGTCAGAATCGGCCCAAATGTCACGAAAATATCGCACTTAAATCGGGAAAAAAAATCGTAAAAGTACGATATTCAGGAGAAATACTTCTTCGATTGTACCCAAAAACCTAGTAAGTCGAAGTTCAGAGAGTTCAAAGGTCCCCTCCAATTTTCATCAAGATCGCATATATGCCGTTTGCTCGGTAGAGAGCAAACAAACAGACAAAAAATCAACAAAAAAAAAATCACCCAAGCTAATTTTTTAGGGGTCAGTGAAATATAAGTCTTTGCTCATCCAATCAAGTGTACTAAACTTCATTTGGAGCTACAGACACAAGAGTTGTTACTTAGTACATTATGCAAAGGTTTTTTTTAATGTTATTTTCTGAAACGCTAGTGGTTTGTATCGCTCACCTAGGCCTACTTGACGAGTTTTGAAACACTGATATTGTTGATTTAACCCAATAAAAATCTGATTAAAATAAAAAATCTGATTGAAATCTAAAAGTGGATTTAAATAAAACAAATCATGATTTTTGTGAATAAAATCACATACCCTGGTTAAAATATTCAAATTCAAATTCAAGAATATTTTATTTCAAAAACTATTTTTTCTACAAATCTGATTTTTTAAATCTTTTATTGTTTTAAACTAGGAAAACGCTTAAGTCCCGCCGCGTTGATGGATGAGCGTTTTTTTTGTAAGTTTTTTGGTTTGCGTTTTTTGCGTTTGTTTACACTTTTCCTTTGCAAGTGCTTTTTGAATGCATTGTAGGTGATTGTTGTCAAGTTTCTATTGTTACGGTACTTGTTAATTGGTATTATAAACCTAAAAAAACTCATATTAAAACCTTTATTTCTGTGGATTCTGACTAACTCTTTCTACTTTTTCTTTCAAAAGGTACCACATTACCATAACCTTAATGTCCATGTGAAATCTGAACGTTGTAGCCCCACCCGTTTGGTCAGAATCGGCCCAAATGTGACAAAAATATCGCACTAAAAATTGAAAAACTAATATTAAAACCATTATTTCTATAGATTCTAGTTAACTTTTTTAACTTTTTCTTTCAAAAGGTACTACATCACCATAATCGTAATGTCCATGTGAAATATGAACGTTGTAGCCCCACCCGTTTGGTCAGAATCGGCCCAAATGTGACGAAAATATCGCACTAAAAATCGAAAAAAATCGTAAAAGTACGATATTCATGAGAAATATTTCTTTGATTGTACCCAAAAGCAATACACCTCTAAGTTCAGAGAAAACGAAGGTCCCCTCAAAATTTCATCAAGATCGCTTATGCCGTTTGCCCGGAATCCTGCTAACAAACCGACAAAAATACAACAACAAACAAAAAAAAAAACAAAAAAAACATGAGAGCTAAATTTTTTAGGGATCAGTGAAATTGAAGTTTTCGCTTCGCTCGCTAACGCTCATCCAATCAGCAATGTCTGTGAGTAAAAATGTTCACAATTCAAATTTGCATGCCACAATTCTACAATTTGCCACATTACGACCACAATTTACATGCCAGATCTTACAGTGCAAGCATCTTTGCCCTTGGTATATGTACAGATGTTCCTGTACGGCACCACTTTGGGATTCGAGCGCCGGATACATTCTCTGGTAGAGAGCAAACTCAGGTTAACGTGTTGTAGTTTGCTAGGGAAATGCATCACAGCCGGCTGAAAGAGAATGTTGAACAGATTAGGCGGGGAAGCTTCCTTGTTCTGACCGACCATACATGTATGTATGTGCGTGTCTCACGAGTCACGACTAAATCCATGCGTTTTTGATGACATTACTGTTAAGGATGATACAGAATCTTTTAAGTGACTTGGAGGGGTGGCCCTAGCTCCCCAGAAAAGTGTGACACATCCACCAAGGGGATGCGGAACCGATGTATAGTAAAAATAGTTATAAGTTAATTAATAAGCTTTGCTCTTAAATCTAGGTGTTTCCGTACCCGTTCTTGTTATTTATTATATTATCTAAAGGTCTCATACACCCTCCACTTTCCTCACAGTAACCACAAGCACGGGTATACAAGAGTAGGCCTACATCAAATAGGTAGCAAAGCTACTTAATCAACAGATTGTTTAAGGGTTCAAAAATATAATATTTCAAACCCTAATAATCCTCAAAGTTGGCCTATGTAGTTTTATTTTAGAAAATATTTACTTAGAATTGCTTGAAACGTATACCTAGAGCACAAATATTATTCTGAACCCCCCAGAGTGAAAAGTCTTTTTGAAGAGCAATGTGAACAAAACGCATTTCAATTGTTTTTTATCTAGAGACGTGACACATAGACCAACAGAAATGTGATGCGTGTGCCTAGGGGTAAGTAGGGATAGCGAACGTGTTAATAAAATTAGCCTCTTTTCTCGCCTCGTATAATCGGCAGACGAATACTGTGGGAGTGGGCCAAATTCTACCCCGGAACCAGACAAAGGTCTTTACCATTTTGGGTTATGTTTTTTTTTTTTTATTTAAAAGGCGGTGGAACTGTTTGCTATAAAAACTACATCAAAACACAATCAAGTGGGCAAAATATGGAGAAAAAAAATCAAAATCAAAATTTTTTCAACATTTTTCATGGGGTAGTATAGTGTGCAAAACCCTTGTTGGATCCAGTTTGACAAATGACCGATACGGGTGAAACATCCCTTGAACATTCTCTTCACAAATACCAAAAACTCCAGTAACCAGTCACCTGAAGAGGGTCACACCAGGTCAACTCATGTGTACCGTACAACGTGCATCCTTACTTAGAAGTGTTTTCAAAGTGCCAAGGATTCTCAGAATATTTTAACATTATAGGATGAGCGTAGCGAGCGAAGCGAAGATTCCATTTCACTACACTGGAGAAAAAAAATCCGGAATGTTTTTTTTTTTTTTTTTTTTTTTCTGTATTTTTGGCTGTCTGTTAACACGATTCCGGCTAAAACCGATACTCCGATTGCGATGAAATTTTATGGAAGCCTTTGAAATCTCTGAAGTAAGAACTGCCACGTTTTTGAGCGCAATCGAAAAATTATTTCTCATGAAAATCGCAATTTTACGATTTTTTTCGATTTTTAAAAAATTTCTTCGACTTATAACTCCTACATGCTTTATCCGATTGTAATGATTTTTTCACAGAACCTTAATTTTATGAATTGATATATTCGTGTGAAATTTGAGCGTAATCAAATAATTATTTCTCATGAAAATCGCAATTTTACGATTTTTTCCTTTTTTAAAAATTACGATTAATTAAAAAAAATTAGTTAATTTTTTAATTTAATTTGATTTAATTTAAAAAAATTTCAACAAAGTTCTGATTTTTTCACAGAACAACAGAAAATCCGCAAAACACATGGCAGCTTAATTCACCAATTACGCTCATCCAACAACGCGGCGGGACTTAAGCGTTTTCCTAGTATAATAATATGCTGCATGAAAAATATTAATAAGTAATTTATTGAATTTTACCTGCCCATAGGTCAGGAAGGCTAATGCAGAGCTCGTGTGGCCCTCTGTAGCCTGATACAAGTGATCACAGAGTTACAAATTCAGTTACAAATTCAAATTCTTCTTGTAAACACACATTAAAACACACCAAAAACACAAAACACTTGGGAGTTTTCCTAATTAATGAAATTGAGAAATACTCTAAGAACATAAAATTTGATGGTTTAGTCAACGGGAAGGGTAAAAGGGTGGTTAGGGTACTTCAAGCGGGGGTAAGGCCGGAAGGCGAAAACAATCCTACAGTTTTGAATTACTACCTACATAATAAATTTCATTAGCCTAATTGGAAGTCGTAGTGACAATAATATTTTTATCACTGTCCTTCACTGTCCACTATAATATTTCTTACAAAACTACATGAGACAATAACTTTTTGCATATTGCGTAGTGTTCATGATATAAGCCTATTACTAAAATGATATAGTTTTGCGTTGTTCCTTCAGGACTATTAATTATAAAATGAGTTGGACCTCACTCTTATCCCGTCTCCTTGCTTCTCGACTCCCGTCGTTCCCCATCCTAGCGCTACGCAGGTGTTCTTCACTCGCAGGTCTTCTGACATAAACCCGGAGGAAGGCAGGCGTACCAGCTCCACGTACACGCCATCCACCACAAGTGGCTTTGCAACCTACAAGCATGGGACTGTATGTTACGGTAATTAGGGCTGGGCTATGACATAATATTCAATTATCAAAATCAAATGAAAATGTATACCGGCGTATTGAATTTTTTTTTCTAAAACACTGATGGTGATACCATACTTTAAACATTTCATTATTATTATTAGTTTTAAATTGCTTTGACAGCAAAGATTATACCATAGACTACGTAAGTTTAGAAGAAATATTTTTTTAAACAAAACAAAATATACAGGAATCAATCCAGAAATTACAAAATCCATTCCAGCCTGGTATCGAACCCGTGTTTTCCGATTGCTGGTCGGACACTTGTTGGTGCATTATGGAATCCATATGCAGATCCGATCTGCACAAAGATTGCCAATTAGTTGCACCTTCAATTTCAAAGTATTTTTTAAACAAATTCTTAAAGAACAATGTCAAAGTAATTGGGATAAGATGCAAAATAATGAATTGCGCAAAATCAAGGATAATGTAGCAAACTGGATTTCTTCACGCCATTCTTCTTGTCGTGAAGAAGTTGTTCTGACCCGTCTGAGAATTGGTCACACAATCACATATCTCTCCCATGGATATCTTCTAAGAGGCAAAGACCCTCCCCCCTACATGATGTGTGTGGTGTAGTCCTAAATATCAAACATGTTTTATTAATCTGTACTAAGTACAATAATGAAAGGAAAAAGGTTAAATTAAATCTAAGCTCAAAGAAATTTTTATCATTAAATTCCAAACACTTGATATGTTTTTAATTTCTTGTACAATGTAAAGAGCTGTTTCTCATAATTTAACAATCATTTTAAATATGACAACAACAATAACTTATGGGCACTGATAACTCTACTGTTGACTGTTGAGTACCCGAAAACAACACTACGTAACTATCTAACTAACTAGAACTAACACTGATCTGCACAATCCAGAAGTTATTAACTTATTAAATTAACCGTCTCTGTAGCTTACTGGTTAAAACATCCGACCAGCAATCGGGAGACCCAGGTTCTACACCCAGCTCAGAAAGATTTTTTATTTCTAGATTGATTTCCATATAATTATGTTGTATGTTGAAAAAATGTCACCAACATAGTAAAATTTTGTTTGAAATGTTTACTTGAACTATCCCAATGTCGTCTCGAATCTCCTTTAAGTCGAATCCTTCATGTATGTAAAACATAACGACGTCTCTCAACTGTACACCCTCTGCTGTTGAGTTGCGATCACAAGTTGTGCTGCCGGCTAATACCAGGATGTTCTGCTCGAGTATGCGCACAAATCTGCCGTCCAGGGAACAAACAAGAACATGGTGTATTGGCTAATAGAGCTTAAACAATGGTACGGAACATAGGCCTGCGCAGGGCGTTCTTTTTTTAGATGAATATTTTAAGTTGAATTGAGTATGATTTGAAAATTTTTAAAGTCAAGATGAGCCAAGTATTAAAAGCTTGATTTTCTAAGGTTCACTGTGTGATTAATAAAATTCAAACTATCCACGTCCACAACTAATATGTATGAGTACTGAGTACGTCACGAGCAAGCAAGCCTTCTCAAGGGCAACACTGAACCACGCCTCTGTTTGTAATGTTATCAAAATAACTAATCACGTTTCATATCTTATAAATACAATGAAAATGTACTAAAAAAATTGATAAAGAAAAATATCTACTAAGTTTTCACAGGCGGAGCAATATGACCTAACCGGTTGAAGCGCCCTAGTTTCTCACGTCGTCGTTACTAAGTTTTCCAAATCCTTGACCTATCCTTTTCTCTCATAATCTCACTTTTAAATAAGTTTCATAACAAAAATGCCTTAAGGTATTAAGTGTAAATAATAGTCATTCTTACTCAAATAGTTTTAAGCCCTCCCCCAAAAAATTTTAGCCTCCGTCGGCTGGGGCTATGCTCCAAAGTCCAAACCCTGTCCTTACCCCATCAGTATGGCGATCCTGTGCCCCCCCCCCCCCTCCATTGTAAAATCTCTGCGTATGCCTATGGTACGAAATAACAAACAAAATAGTGAGAGAAGCTACAGATTGACGAAGAAGAACTCATGAATAAAATATTATCGTGCATTGAAATCTTTATTGGAGGTGGCAAACACAGAACCAAAATTCTAGAAACATTCTGTATTATCTTTGTTGAAGGGCAACCTTAACAAATAAACGCATGCTAATCGCTGAGTTCGTGTTTGGCTTTCTAGATAAGTAGCACACGCATGGACTACTGACGTACAGAGTGGTACGGGGTTTGCCTCACTAATAAGTACGAGAACAAATATGCAGTGTATAAATAAAAATCGAACCCAGGCCCGCCATACCTATCAGCATGTCAATTAAGCTATTAACTTTCTCATCCTGCATCAAAAACTAAAACAAAGCGTGAAATTTGGAAGATTGCTATAGCCTCTGATTTTTAAAATAATAATTTAAGATTAGTAGCTGTTATGTTATAGTGGTAAGAAAAGAATGTAGTTTTTTTTGGAGTAAAACCCTTAACTTTTACTCACTTTCACCGTCCTGACTCATGTAGGCACAGTGAGCTGCGGTGAGAACCCAGCTAGGTTTAAGTATAGTCCCGCCACAGAAGTGCAGTGAGGACCTGTGTTGGAGGGAGACGATGTAGGGAAAGCTCGTGATGCTCGTCTCACTGCCGCCTGCTATCCTCCTGGCCGCTTGCTGAGTGACAGGCTCGGTCAGTGTAGACCCTGCAAGTGTAGTAAAGTAGGTACTGGTAAGTATTTGTTAAGTGAACCCAGTCCTACATTTTAGTAAAGGCTACTGAAGAACCGTTAGGTCATAATGCACCACACTAGCCTAGGGGATATGGGGATGAGGGACCCATGCTGATAAGAACCAACCACGGGTAGGGGAGGAAGGGGGGTTTCTCACGTCGCGGTCGTCATTGTCTTTGTCATCGTTCGTGGTGTCATTGTCATCGTCGTCGGGGAGGTCGTCAAGGGAAGGGGCCAAGGTCCCCGACGACGATTGCCAGAGCTCGCCTAGTTTGTTGGAAGCTAATACCTACAAATCTTATATGCTTATTTTGTGGTTAGCTTTTTCAGCAGTGGGTCATTACACGTAGAGATTATTGCTCTATATCGAAATTCTACTTATACGCAAATGAACAACGTGCAAATATGATTATGTAATATTAATGTAGAATTGAGAATTAATTAATAATTGTTAACATGTTGTGTTAAATTGGAAGATTTATACTTGTTTTTAAAAAAAATTAAGATTGGAGCGTATGTATCCTTCACACCTTTGCTAGGCTTTTATTGATTTAATACTTTAATGGGTGATTTCTTGTAAGAAATCTATTTAATTTGTATGAGGCCCTATAATTACAGAATAACAAACTAGATAAAAGGCTACCCTAATTACTAATTAATAGAAATTTCAGTTGCATAAGTTGAGTGCATGGAAGCCTGATTTCAGAGTCGGATGCCCCTTGCTATTGCAATGTTGCCATGATTAGTACAGAACTATGAAATTTTTCCAGCAATTAGCTAATCAGTGGTTATTAAGTCATAAATTGTCCATAACCAATCAGAGTTTCTTTAACTTATTTCTCCTCAGTTTTAAATGGCAGTAAGCCACGCATTGCAAGGGGAATACCGGGGACGGGTCTTCAAATTGATAAGAACAACCAACGGAGAGTTAATGGGTAATAAAAATTAAAAAATCTCCGTCGGATCATTTATCTTAGCTGTAATTGAAAAATATTTTCTCGTGAGTAGTAAGGATGGAATATTCACATTACATACCTGACATTAGAATATACGCGTAGATACGCAGTTTCGAACGTAATACTCCCTCTTAACCATTACGCTGGCTTTTTCTCTTAAATCGCCTTTTACGATTAGCAGAGTCATGCTCTGGGCCTATTCTGGACCAAGACGGGGGACCAACGCGACTTGGCCAAGCACTAGCCACCACAGACGGCTTCTTCTCACATTTTGTTGAAAACCATTCAGCCACAGCTCCATCATGACCTGTAGGTAAGCGTCGGAAGTGCATTTTAGTAGGAGAGGGGGGGGGGGGGGCAAAAAAAATATACTTGTAAAACTGCTCGTGAAACTTGTTTTGGGAAAAGTATGGATCCTCATACTACAATGGGGGTTCTAGTGGGCCTACAGAAAAAGTAGGGGGTCTTACAACTACAAGCATTCATATTAATTAGTAAATAACAATTTACGTTTACCTTTTACTGAGAATACGCCTAGGTATATAAGAATACCCAATACCTGTATCAACAACATGATTTGATGAACATGGACTAATTTTACTGAGAATACGCCTAGGTATATAAGAATACCCAATACCTGTATCAACAACATGATTTTCAAATAAGAAATAATCGCCTAAAGTAAGACATGATGAATTATTTCATTTTACTTGTGTATGAAACTGCATTAATTCGTCGTTTCTACAGTAACAAAGAAATTATATTATTGTATTAATAATTTCTGCTATTGAGGTTCATAAATGAAATTCAAAATTATTATTTAAAAAACATTTTAATTTGTTATGTAGTTGTTTATGTCTAATGAGTATGGAGAAAATATTAGGTTTGCCTTTCGATGCTATTTGTTTGATAGTCGATAATCAAAATTGTCATACGATTTATGATTGATGTTTGTAAGATCGGTATAATTGATTAATCAAATTAAAAATAGGTTACGTCACTAAATGTTTAATTCCTAGGTCCGTCACAAATACAAGGAGTCGCTCACTACAAGTACCACTCCCACGTATGTTATGATCTTTAAAGCACAACATGAATAGATAATTTGATTATTTACGCCACACGGCGGCAACCCTACAAAATACCTATGACATTAAAAAGCACATTTCTCAATTACTTATATTCACATGTGCTTTACCAATGAACATTGTGCATACAGAAGCAAGCCTTTAATTCTAAAAGTCATCGGCAGTGTTGGGTAGGAACGGAACTAAACAGTTCCAGTTCCTAGGAAGGACTAAGGAAGGAACTACTAAGGAAGGAACTAGTTCCTTTTTGCAGACAGGAACTAAGGTAGGAACTAGTTCCAATTTTCCAGGAACTGTAACTTATTTTCATAAGTTCCTTTTAACTTGACTGTACAAATTTAAGGAATGAAAGAGTTAAATCATAGTTTACTTACAAGATGAAGGGATTGTAAATATCAGTTTCACGGAAATTCTAAAATTTGCCTCTATTGTTCTAATTCTTGTCAATACCCATCCCATTCCTACACTCATGGTCAACCCCCATCCCCGTGGGTTCTTTCACCATTTTTAGAGTCATTGCCAGTAAACTTCATTTTACAATACATCATCCTTGAGTTTTGAATGATCTTTTGGTTTGTGCGTGTGTGTGTCATTCACCCATGTTGATGTTTGCGAAAGCGTGGAGCAGTATCAATTCAATACATCACGCAAAGATCATTCAAAATTGTTCACAGGTCGTGAAAGCCTACATACTCATCCATAACATTTAATTCCTCCAAATCTCAACATAGTGTTAATACATTCTTTGCAAATACTTGGTTTAATAGAATTCAAATACCATACTAATTCATCAACCCTCTCGAAAAGATCTAAAGAAATGGTTATTGAAAAGAAGTTTTAGGAACTAGTCCATTGGAAGAACTTAGGAACACCCTCGTTCTTTTATTTAGAGGAACTTGGAACTGGAAAGAGTTCCTTTTTCTCATGAGGAACTTGTAACTGGAACTAGTTCCATTTTTTAAGGAACTTACCCAACTCTGGTCATCGGTGACATTGAAATTTCGGTTATCCTGACTGAACGTTTTCCGCAAAACCAAAAACTTCAAAGGCGAATACGGGTATTGATTAGTTGAAATAAGCCTTTGGATATTCTCTACCCATTTTACCTTTTACCACTGTCAAGTTAGAACACAGCCAAATCAGATTTTTTTATTTTATTTATAATATATTTATAATTTTTTAATAATAGAAGCAACACATTATTTATTTCACCTCAATGCCTGTCAAACATTAAACCATTGTTCTCTACAATATCGAATTCCATTTAATTAAAACCATAGTAACAAGTGTGATTAAGGTAGAAAATATTTTTATTTTAAAGTGCACGAAAGCACAAAATATCTTTATTTTTACTCTTTATTCTTACACTTATTTACATTTTTTTATGTCTAATCAATTATTTTGGTATAGGATTCTCTGTTGACAAACTCTTAAACTTCTCAATTGTTACAAACGAGAAAGTTTGAACCAAGGTTTCAAATATTATAGACACATTAGTTTTATTAGCAAGAAATTGAGTGGCTCGTTGGTCTTGTGGTTAGCATCTCTGCTTCCAATGCAGAAGGTCTAGGGTTCGATTCCCGCTACAGTCAGAAGTTTTGTAACTTCTGATTTGGACTTACGTCCATCAGTTCTTGGCATAGAAATTTGTAAACGGTGACTTAGGAGCCGTCCTAGCAACGAGGCACATAAAAAATTCAAAGTTGTTCTGAATCGGTCTTGTTGATTGTGGCGTTGATCCGCGGGTGTTTGTACTGTCCATAAAACTGATTGCTATATTTCCTATTAAAAAACATTGATCTTTGGTTGTTATCGCTCACCTATCGATTGCGTCGGGGCCTACAGGGTTGGCTTGGTCGCTTTGGTTTACTGTCCCCCACTGAAAATCATTTATATGACTGAGTGGGTAGACTCTAAATACGATAAAAACAAAAAAATTAAACGAAGAAAATATTATGTGGAATTAATTTTTTAAACATAAATGAATGCCCCCATTTCTTACCAACCTTGGGATAAAATTGAGTGTATGGTGCACTAGCGTTACGCAGTCAACTGTTGCAGACAAGATGGCGGCCTCTACACGCGTGTCTATTTCTGCGCTCAATCCAGAAGAAATCAAGCTGTATCAGCAAATGGAGCAAAACACCAAAGACATCGCTTTACAAACCGTCCAAGACATTGTTCGCCATATTCGAAAACACTGGCAAGTCAAGACGCGTAAGTACTTTTTTAAATAAATTATTGACACAACCAACGCACGAGACAACCCAGCGGTTTAGCCGTGGTCGCTTAGCCGGTTCCCACTCGAAAACCTAAGTAAAGCAACCTTCAGGTGTGGTCAAGGGTAAAGTGGGTGACCGCTCTGCCTTGAAACACACTTAGAGCAGATGGAGGGTTCGAGAGCTAGTGTAACGGCTTTGTTCTCCTCGACATCTGCTCGGCAGTCCGGGTTAGTGGAGGAACCTATATGACTGTCAAGGTTTCTTCACCGTCCTTTCAGTTAGGACGTAAAGCCGTTGGTCTCTTTGGTACTTTTCGAAAGGAGTAGGCTCCATGCCAGTACCAAGTTTCCCCTCCTCCCTTCTCTACTAAATTTGCACTAGTCGATTACATTATCCGTAATAAAATTGAAAACAAAATTTTGTGACTATAGTGAAAAAAAAATGGCTTAGTTATCATACGGGTTAATATTCAAAACAATTCAGAATTTAAAAAATCCATCCCGATCGGGGTTCGAACCCTAGTCTCCCACATTCCAGGTAGGCGCCTTAGCGAAGTAGACCACCAAGACGGTTTTTCTAACTTTTCTCTTAACAGTTTTCCAATTTTTTAATCAATTGTAATCCTAAATAAGCTTTCACCCTATTCATGATTTACCCAAATTCAAAAATATATATCCGTGAACCATGACCCAAATTTAAATTCCTTCCGAGACAAAATCATAATAAAAATCTCATTTTACCTGCATGATTACTCAAATTTGAAATCATTATTGTAACTTATGATGAAGAGCGCATTTATGTACCTATTTTATAACTGTAGGTCTACTCCTTTTTGTTAATCGTTAATTTATAACTAAACATGATAGAGATTAATTAAATAAATATATATAATAAAAAGAAAGAACAGACTCAAGAACCTACGTGCAGTCTACTGAGCTTATTTCTTATGCATATCTTTAACCAATTAACAAACTTCGATCATCGTTATTTGTCTGAATGATTGTCTTGTCTGCACTTCCCAGTTCCCAAGGACCCCCGCAAGGTAATACGACGTTCGAGTCAGGTTCTGCACATGGAACCTCCCGAAGATGCCTGGGAGTTGAAACGCGAGAGACAGTTTCACAACGTTGAGTGCGCTGGGCTCTACAGGTAATACCGTACGAGTCAGTTATCATTGGTAAGAGTGAGGCGGAAGAAGATAGCGTGATGTCATCAGAACCGTACTGTTGCTGGACTGAACGCTGACATATTTTTGTGTGGCTTGTTGGTCTTGTGGTTACCCTATCTGCTTCCAATGCAGAAGGTCCAGGGTTCGATTCCCGCTAAAGCCAGAAATCTTTTTAACTTCTGATTTGGACTTCGATCATTGTTATCAGTTCTTGTCTTAGGAATTTGTAAATGGTGACTTTGGAGCCGTCCTAGCAACGAGGCACATAATAAATTTAAAGTTGTTCTGAATCGGCCTTGTTGATTCTGGCGTTGATCCGCGGGTGTTCGCACTGTCCATACCACTGATTGCTATATTTCCTATTAAAAATATTGATCTTTGGTTGGTTATCGCTCACTCGTCGGTTGCGTCGGGGCCTGCAGGGTTGGCTTGGTCGCTTCGGTTTACTGTCCCCCACTGAAAATCAGTTGTGTGACTGAGTGGGTAGACTCTAAGTACAAATTTATTGGTCGGCACTACTGTATGTATGTATGTATGTGTTGAAGAAGTGAACGGCTTGTCTGCACTTGGAAGTATTCGGCGGATCGACATCATTTCAGTTAATTCAACTACAAGGGAAGGTTTCATACTTGACCCGACGATACGCTTTGAACGCAGTGGAGATCAAGCTGAACAAGTCAACACTGAAAAACAGGACATATACCGACCAACAATACCATACTTTGCAGACAAATACAATGCAAACCCAATACATGTCATCGGATTGTTTGTTGGTGCAAGGGGGACAATCCCAAAGTTTTTTGTTGATTTTTGCAACACTTTTAAGTTAGGCAAAACACTGATACAAGACGTATCGATGGTGGCATTGAAAGGTTCCATTTCCATTCTTAGGAATCACCTTTATGGCCTAAACATGTAATTTTTAATTGTATTATTATGACATTTCTTGAATTTGTATTTAAATTTTAAACCTTTTTTAATTGTTATTAATCAATGAATGTTATTTTTATTCTGTGTCCTTGTGGCAATTGTATTTGTACAACAGAGTTTTGTTTTGTTAAAAAAATAAAAGTTCTCTCTCTAGTCTTTCCGATACCCTCAAATTTTAACTCAAAACATGGTCAAAGTAATTGACACTGATAGGAACATATAAGGAGACAGCAAGCGCTATATGTGACAATGTTAAGAACCTTGACCGTTTTCAAGGCTACTAGTTACAGTTTTAAAAAAAGTTACAATTTCAATACAGTTCATTAGTACCGTGAACAAAACAAAAACAATGTCAATTGAAGATCAGGTTTATCCTGAGACGTGAAAACACAAAACAACAGATGGTCAAGAAAGTTAAGGATATATTGGAACTTTGCCCTCTAACAGGCAACTCTAAAATTGCTCATTTTACAGTGTTAAAAATTAATTATTTTTGCACTTTTTAGTAGGGTGATACGGTAGGGCCTCCACACAACTATATATGTTTTAGTCTCTCCCTATAAATCACAGTGTGGTTCTAGTGATCCGTGGTATCCGTACCGGGAGGTGGGGGCAGTGGAGCTGGACACTAGAGCCCTGGTACTGGAACATCTCGTGCCGGCTCTGGACCTAACCGAGGAGATGATTTCGAGGGTAAGACTATATTACCCGCATCACTAGGGCTCGGATGTTTAAGACATTTGAAAGTGACTATAAAAGACAGGCAAACAGTATCTTGAAAACACAAAAAGGGACATAAAAATGGCAAAAAGGACCCATCAAATTTCGATACATTACCCTAATTTAGGGTTAAAGACTAGGCCACCACCCATAATACTATGCAAAACTACAGTTTTTTTGTAATATCTCAAGAACGGTGCAATATATCTTAAAACTGATTGCTAGGTATGTGGTTTTGTTAGGACAATGATATGCAAGAAAAAGTATTGAAATATAATAATTGGTGTGGTTTGTATTTTAAATTATGCATTTAATAAATTAAATATATAAAAAATGCTTAATTACCATCACATTACAATATATTTCGGGCAGGCTATAGTCCTTACAAAACCACATAGCTCTCTGCAAACAGTTTTGCGAAATTTTGCAGTGTACTCGAGATATCACTAAAAAAAACGTAATTTTGTGTGGTTATTATATTGGTGGTAGTCTTTACCCAAGTTATTTAATTTATTATGTTTAATAAATGGGGTGGTTTTGGGAGTCATCTACGATCGCAGTATTTGATAACTACGCCAAGGGTTGTTGGAGAGATAGAAAGTGCGAGGGGGAAAAAATCTTTGCTTAGCAATTTCATTTTCCCCACATTTGGTGTTTGCTCTGCTTGATATTGAGCTCAAACTTGATTGATTTTTCTATATAATTTTTAACAAATAATATGAAAATAGTACAATAGCAACCCTTAAAAGGCACAAAAATATGTACTTATTAATTTTTTTAAATCTGCATTTTCAGGCAAAAAATATATGTGTTATAATAATGGTAATCTTCTCTCCTTATTTACTGTACCCGCATGCTTGTAATGTAGGCCTATTGCAAAACTGTATACCATTGTGGATATGTTTATGCGATTATATCTTGATGAACATTGTGCTAAGAAACAATAAAATGAATGTTAATTAACCCGAGCGTATCTCTTTCAGTCGCGGGCGTCATCCAGATACTCAAGAAGAAAATCATCATTGATACCGGTAAGTCATGCAATTATAATTTATTTGATTAAAAACATAATATCACTCAGTTCACAAGTTATACTTTTGCAAACCGATATAATTGAAGGGACAAACATCAATTTAATAATTTCTCTGTAACTAAGTCAGTTAATAATTTATATAAATGTTTAAATTTATCAATATTTTTGATGCAACATAAATATGAAATCACAAATCACAAATCACCATCATCTATTTTAAATGTTAATCACAGGTTGCAATAATTCGCTCTTCAAGGTCATTGGCATCAACAAGTTTGGTTTGGAGTAGCTGTATAAATCAAGTTTCCCTTTCACTGAACATCAGTTCTTGGAACTGAGGGTGTTGAATCAAAACAAATATTTATTTATTTTAGTTGGACGTGGCAACAGATAATGATGAATGACGGTGATTTATTTATTTATTTGTAGAGCGTGCATCTATCAAAGATAATAAGACAGAAAGCTGTTCCCGAACGCATGGACGACGCAACGGGAATCTCAGACATTCGTGAAGCCCTCAAGAACATCCTAGAGATCTACCATGGTGAATATTTTTATTTTAATATTATTTTTAGCTGAGATTGTTTTCAGAACAGTTAGTTTATATCAGAGTCGATAAAGAAGTTTCCCCGTTGGGGAGGTCCTCCAACTCCCTATACCGCCCTGGGTTAAATAAAAAGTCGGTTTTTGGCGTTGGGAATCTAACGTTCCGCGCGACTCTGTGTGACGATTGATGGAACTACTTCAATAAAAGTACGTCACTTTTCTACTAGTAGTTAACAGTCGATGACGACAAATGGCGGAAACGTCAAAATATTAAATACGATCGAATGTTGGCGAATGTTTTGGCATAAAGCAAACTCTCTTTATTAATGAGGATATTTCTGATGGAGTAGACCTAAGCTTAGGAGCTAGGCCGACAATATGTATTGTTCAAGATTTCGATTTGAGTGCCTAGGGCGTACTTACGTCTGAAAACTGTATTGTGGCTTTGGGCCTAGGCTACACTTACGTCCGTTAGGCTTGAACAAGGCATATCTCAAATTATTTCGCACGAAAATGTCAGTGACGCCTGCGCAACACTTTATAGTACAAAAATAAATCAAAAGTAAATCGTTTTAAAAGACTATGGCCCAGGGCTAATATGATTGAAATTAAATTGAAGTTTGACGTTTCGTCTGTTGTTTGTTGATTTCAGCGTCACTGCACATCGATAATCTACTGACCGTATTTAGCGTGCAGTGCTTTTATTAGTTTCACATTGGAGCCGCTCTCAGCGCGCAGGACGTTAGATTCCGTTTTGACTTGGGAGATAGGGGACCTCCCCAAAGGGGAAACTTCTTTATCGACTCTGGTTTATATTAAAATTATTTTTTTTGGTCTTTTACTTAAGTTCTTTAGTTAGTGACATTTTAAAATATAATTAGTAACGCAATATTTTGTAAATTTTCAACTCCCTTCTAATGGCAACAATTTAAACATAAAACTTTGTCTTCAAGACAAAGTCGACACTTCAAAACAAACACTGCCAACTTGGTCTATTTAAAATTATTCAATTACAAAACAAATAAAAATTATACCACAATCATGACTACAATTGCATGATGACTATACAGTAGATGCAGGGACAAGAAAACAACAACAATAGCTGGGAAATCAATGCTGGGAGTGCTTATAACATCATCAGCAACAAACTTTAATTATTTCAATGAGCAATTACTGACACATCCAATCACAATTGTTGCCTCAGTGTTCAAATACGACGTGTTGCAAACCACGTTGATAAGTATATCTGACCAATTAGGAACTTTTATTTTATGATAAATAGCGTCAAACTTTCTACATTTCTTGTAGGCGAGTATTTTACTCCCTAAAACTAGAGATGAGCTCTGGTGGTCGTTGTCGGGGACCCCTCCCTCGACGACCTCCCCAACAACGACGACCATGACAACACGAAAGATGACAAAGACCATTACGACCATGACATGAGAACCCCCCCTTTCCTCCCCCTACCCGTGGCTGGTTCTGACCGGCATTGGCCCCTCAATCCCATATCCCCTAGGCTGGAGGTTGGTTGAAACAAATGTATCAACCAACAATATTTCAGCCATACAGGGTAAGCAGAACTACTCTACAGCTCTGTGGGAGTTACGTAAGAAACAGAAAGACAAGTTAGAAGCCAAACCACCTCCCCCGATGCAGGCTATCCCGCTCATGCAATACGAGGATCCACTGAAAGCTGAGAAACAAGAGTAAGTACACTATTAGCAAGTAATCATTACTGAATGCGAGAACAAGCGACGAACATTACTTTTTAATGGCAAGCTAACCCGGCAATGCCACCATAAAGATCAACGCACAGTGAGTCATTTTATTTTTGTAATGTGTTGTTTGTTGTGTTTTTGTTGTGTTTCTTTGACGATTTGTTGATTAAGTAGTTTTGAGCTTCTTTTGGATACTCTCGTAACTGTGCTTGTTATTTGAATTACATTCGAAAATAGAGTGGACTAAACTTATCGCAAGTGGTGAGAGGCTGCGAGTTTGATGGTAATTCCGGCTACAGTTTTTATTAGGTTTTTTCTCGGTCGGCAAAAAAGGGGGGGGGGGGGTATTACAAAGAACGCTAGAAAATTTATTCCTATCTTTCTTCCTTCCCATTCTCTTAACCAAGTCCCCCACTGAAAATCAGTTATATAACTGAGTGGGCAGACTTTAAATAAAAATTTATTTATTTATTTATTTAATAGTAATCTCCCCAGTCTGTTGGCCTATATTGGTACAATTTAACACAATGACACCAGTATTTGATTGTTCCACAGGATGTACAGAGAGCGAAAGATTCGTGAGTTTTGTTTGAAGCTTGAGGGGATTGAACATCTTCTAAACTCGATTATCAATATGAAGGAGAAAGAACTTCGACACAAGGTAAGAAACTAAATAAAGTATTTACAATCTACATTACTACACACTAACGTACGGAAAAATATTATGTATCACTGCCCTGCACCCTAAATATTTCTACTTCTAGCTTCCTACATGAAATACAAAATATTGATTAATCGTTTGCAGTCAAACATTTTTTGTTTTTAATGTAATAAAGTCACCGTCTGAATGCTCCGTTGTCTTATGAATAGTTGTTTAGTCCATATTTGGAGCATGGAGACGTGCCCCAAGTTCAAAATTTTAGAAATTTAATCTTCAATACTCAATAGGTATTTATCATAAGTTTGACATTTTTGGAAATACATTTTACTAATTTTTCCCACATTAAAACCTTTAATTTCAAAAATTGTTTTTTGATGGTGTATGTTGGTTGCACCTACAAATTGATTGCTTTGATACCATTAATACCTTAACCTAAAATTAAAATTAAATCTTTTATCCTTGCTCACCTGGCTCATTCTTGCTTGAAACATGTCATATGATGAGTCTGAAATTAGATAAAACAAAACAAATCAATAAAAACAAATCTTATCAGTTACTGTATGTATACATTCATAAAAATATAGGCTACTTTGCAACATATACACAAATTTGAAGCATCATTAAAAAGATTTACTATCCCAATGCCAGATTAAAGGTTTTTACTTTTTCTGTGGGTGTAGTATTTATTGGTAATAACTAATAACCACAGCCAATAAAAGATTTTTATGATAATAATTAAACTCATTATTAAAGCCAAATTTACATTTAAGAAGACTGATTTAATATGTCAATGAAAAAACTGATCATCATTATAAGAACGTTTTACTTTTTATGTAATTAATAATATGATAAGTGGTTTAATCATTGTTACAGAGTAGGCTAACTCATGAGGCCATTCTACGACTCCGGACTACGAGTGAGCTTGATGGTCCGTCGTAAGTAACCATTAGTGGGGTGTCACACTGTCCGTTTCTGACGGTCCCGCGAAAGCGGATGCGCTTTTGCTAACGCACTACCGCAACATGCTGCCGCGAAACGGGATGAACGGACAGCGGGATGTGAGCGACAACACACGCAGTTAAGTGCAAGGTGTCACACTGTCCCGTTGAAACGGACCGTTTTCAAGTTTTTTCAATTGTTTTCCACCACCTTTTCCATGAGTAGTCGACTCACCACGTTCACTACTCGAGGAGAACTGACCAGTTTTTGTCCTGCTAAAACGCAATTAACCGGATTGGTGTGACATGGTAGAGGCCATCCGTCAAAAGCGCATCCGCTTTCGCGGGACCGTCAGAAACGGATAGTGTGACACCGGCCTTAGCTGACTACATCTTTCCTCACATTATTAATATTCCGGGTTTCAATTATAGGTACTACTTAAATTATACAAATAATTACTTTTGTAGAAAATGTTACTATTTTTAAAAATTATTTATATTAAAAAAAATCTTTGGGAGCGAAATTCCGCAAGCAGGTTAATGTCACAAACACATTTAATGTTTGTTTAGCAAATACAAATTTCAATGATATGAATAATGGAATAATGATTGTGATATTATTTAGAATGTAAGTTAGTATTGAAACTAGGGCATGTTAAAAATATCGATATTTCAATAGGCCTACAATATCAATTAGTGAAAAGAATTCAAAATATGGATAAATTGTGAAAAAGAAAATATGAACTTCGTGGTGATAAGTAGACCTAAACATTTTTTGGTTGTTTAATTTTTAAATTCTAAAATCTACCTATCTAAAAAATGGTGGAGGTGCCGGGTTTTGCCGACGGTTACACATTTCGAGATGCTGAGTCATTGCAAGCCCAAAATCATTGTTTTGCACTTTTGACAATATTAAACCATACATTTTTAAAGTCAGTCTAAACAAACCTAAATTTTCACACAACTATTAAAATTTTGATACTGTAGGCCTACATCAAAATCATTTTTTTTTTTTTTAGTGATATCGATAATTTAACCCCTTAGCATACCATTAATACACACCTGTTTTGCCATTAAATACTATTTAAAATCGAAAATATGGTGGAAAAAAAAATCTAAATTTTCTTCCCCTTTTCGGATTTTCTTGGATCTTATCCCACATTGACATTTTAGAACCCCCGAATTTTTTCCCTCCCCCTTCCTCCCCCCCATCCCCCCATAATGTTTCGTTAAATTTTTTGAAATCTTAAAAATAGGCCCAAGTTTATTATTTAATTTTTGGCAGATTTCATCCGATATTGACCTAAGTCACCATAACCCCCCCCCCCCCCTTCCCCAAGTAACGCAGGTTGGGACTCCCCCCACCATATTTTTATCATTCCAAAAAAGTAAACAATTGAAAATGAAAAATTTCCCCATCCAGTAATCCTTTCCAGCCTTGACATCACCAACCGCTTTCAGACAACTCCCCCTCTGCCCGTCCCCCCCATTTTTCCAACTATCCCCCCTCCAAAAAAAAAACTATTACCTTTAGGTCATTCGTTTGAATTTTATCTGATAGTGATATTTAGCCTCCTAAAAACACCTTCAAAAGTAAATTATCCCCCCCCACTGTTTACTAAGCCCCCTTTCTTTCCCTCCCCCCCCCATTTTTTGGATGAAATTCTAAAAAAATAAAAATAACTATTTGAGGGTAATTAGTCAAGCCTTTTAGGAAATTTGATTGGATCTCATCCGATCTTGACATTTTGCACCCTCCTCTCCCCCCCCCCCCCCTCTACTCTTGGCCACTATTCCCCAGGATAATTCCCCCCCCCCTAATTTTTCTAAACTAGGCCGCTTCGCAAACGCTTTTTCCAGTCGCGTTGATGGATGAGCTTTTTTTTGGAATATTTCTGTCCAATGATTACGTTTTTATGTGGAATCTCCTTACTTTTTCTATAATTACCTGATATTACTTGTTACATCTGAAAAAGGCTTATATTAAAACCTTTATTTCTATGAATTTTGACCAACTTTTCCAACTTTTTCTTTCAAGAGGCACTACATCACTATAATCTTTATGTCAATGTAAAATATTAACGATGTAGCCCCACCCGTTTGGTCAAAATCGGCCCAAATATCACGAAAATATCGTATTAAAAACCGGAGAAAAAATCGTAAAAGTACAATTTCTATAAGAAATATTTTTTCAAATGTCTCTAAAATCATAACATATATGATTTCAGTGATTTTAAACGTTCCTATAAAGTTTCATCTATATCGGAGTAGCTGTTTGCCAAATATCACAAAAATATCGAAAAAAATCGTAAAAGTACTATATTTATGAGAAATATTTCTTTGATTGTACCCAAAAACAATACAGCTCTAAGTTCAGAGATTTCGAAGGTCCCCTCCAATTTTCATCAAGATCGCATGTGCCGTTTACCCGGTAGAGAGCGAATCAACAGACAAAAAAACTAACAAAAACAAAACACCCGAGCTATTTTCTTGGGCTAACGTAAGTAAAAAACAAACAAAAAAACACAAAGTCAAATTGAAGTCTTTGCTTCGCTCATCCAAAAAAAATCCCCACAATTTTTAATATTCTAAAAAACACAATATATATGAAAAATTGTATTCTCCTCAAAAGTCATTGTTTCTCATGCAATCTACTATTGACAAAGAGACACCCCCTGACGCCCGTCTGGCAGACGTGGTAGTATGGCGAGGCACGGGTGGCGCACCCGTCTGGCAGACGTGGTAGTATGGCAAGTGGTTAATGATATGTCCATAGCCCAGTTATAGTTTAAACAATATAAATTATTAAAAGTTACATTATTGAAAGTGATTAAACAATAACTATTCTTCCTTAATAATTTCAAGAAGTTATTCAATAACTACATCTACTTTATTTCTCGATTTGTTTAGTCGGGAAACACTCCCGTAGGTGTAATTGTTATTATTAACTACAATTCAGAAGATAAAAAAGTCCGCCCCAACCGGGAATCGAACCACGGATCTCCCACATTCCAGGTTCAGGTTTTCAGATCTTAAAATGTACCCGTCCTGATGGTCTAGTGGTTAAGACGCTCACCTGCAATGTGGGAGATCCGTGGTTCGATTCCCGGTTGGGGCGGACTTTTTTAATTTCTAAATTGTAGTAAATAATTACATCTACTTTAATAGAAAATACTGTGCCATTACATACATTATGTATAACATACAATTAAAAAGAAGTACTAATTCTATTATTAAACAGGAAATTACTTACTTCCTTCATTTTCTAATTACTTTATTATTATATTCATTGCTTCAGGGTTGTTGGACAACAAGATTTGATGGACCCCTTTGGAAATATGAAAGGGTGTGCACCACCTAAACAAAACAAGCATACGTAAGTGAAGAAAATGCGATGCACTTGCATTTTACTTAAGTATTAAATTTCCTTTGCTGAAATAATTAGATTTTTTTATTTTTTTTATTATTATTATTTATTTGTATTTGGATATGTCCAGTACATGTACAAAACAAAGACAGGCAGCCAGAAGAGGGCTTGAAGCCCAAAACACATGTGGTGTCCGACTGCCTTACTACAACATAAACATAAATTTTAAGTAAATTAACTAATTGGGATTGGAATATGAGTGTTCATAAAGATGTAGCCCGTTTTACATTTATAACGCCTGTCGTCGACAAAGTCGAGGGTGGGGGGGACGTAACTGCGCCAGTTTCCTGCGTTGTTTTTTGTCCTTTGTAACCCATTGTACAACAAAATTAAAGACTATCTATCTTTCTAAATATATAAATTAAAAAGAAAAATATATGAATCTAACACTTCAACTGTTTTTATATTCTTCTTTGTAAATCAACGTATCTAAATGCAAGATGCCAACATTGAATAAATAAACAAACAAATGAGTATTTATTTATTTAACGTCCATCCTATTCACATTATAAACTTATTTATAAAGCATTGGTAAAATAAGCAAAATAAGTATCAATTTTTATTTTTAAGGGAAGGAGGATATTATTAATAGAATGCAAATACAATTAGTAGTAACTAAATGCTATTGAATGATAGCAATTGTCATACAAGTTTAACCTGACTGGGGATCAAACCCAGAACCTTAACTTCAGTTAGTAGAGCATCAGTACGTAAAGCCCGAGGTTATGGGTTCCATCCCCAGTCAGGGTAAACTTTTACGACAATTATTGCTATCATTCAATAACTACGTATGTCCTCAAAGCGGGCTTATGCTTAAAAATGTTGTATTCAATAATAATGCTACTTATTTCAGACCCAGTTGGGAGGAAGTTTCCGATGGAGTGGGTACTAAGCCACCTCTGTGGCAGAACCTCCTCCACCTTTCCCCCTCTGTTACGGAAAGCAAGTAAGACAATACACGTGATGACTGATGAGTTATATTATAGTGAAAACAATAATACTTTCTGGTTCTGCACCTAAAATATATGACATTGCAAGAAACAAACACATATTATATTTTAATTTTTCTTAAATTATGGAAAGCAAGCCATAAACATTAATTTGATAAATAAGATGTTTTTGCTAATTTAAACTAAAAATGGTTAATTTGGGGCTATTATTTAATTTCTTTCACAAATGAAAGTATAATCAAAATTGTGATTTTGGCGAACTTTGAAGTGTGTTTTTTATTCTATTGGTGAGTTGGTGATTGGTTAATTAATGCATAAAAATTTTGTAAAATCAAATTAATACCAAAAAAGAAAAAAATTCTCCTTTGTGAATAAAGTGAAAATGAAGTAAAACAAAATAATTGTTAAGGAAGTAATATAAGCCTATTTTGATTTTGTGTGTGTGTGTATGTGGTGTGTGTGTGTGTGTGTGTTGTGTGTGTGTGTGTGTGTGTGTGTGGTGTGTGTGTGTGTGTGTGTGTATGTGTGTTTGTTGGTCATTTCACTGTTAGATAAAAACCCTGACAGATCATGTTTTATACAGTCGTAGTGAAACGTTAGGAATTTTACAAAGAATTTGAACATAGTGACCTGCAAAATAGGTTTTCCATCTGCGAAGGTATTATGTTTGAAATGCTTCTTGTTGTCATACAGAGATGTAAACGAGGTTGACCCTGAGGACACGGTCGACTTCTTGCAGTCAAGTTTGTTGCGGAGACTTGTGCGAACTAAGCACCGACACTTGCGCGAGGTGAAGAGACTGGACAGGAATCTAGAGAGACGCTTCAAGTACACGTTCCTCGGTAGGTCAGGGACGGCAGGCTCTCTTATTTGTTTATCTAACGTTCGTCCTATTTAGTTATAAAAACTAATTACAAAGGACAACAAATAAAAGCAGGGTTACACAACTTCACACAAAATAATAAATAGTAGTAAGTTAACAATTTACAAAATAAATATATAATAAAAATAAATAATGAAATGAAAATGAATCAAATAGATTTTTTTAAATAAAATAAAAACAAGCAATCAAATAGTTAATAATGGCAGTAAAGATATGACTGGGTGGGTAAACTCTAAATATGATTTTTATTTATTTAATTATTTATAGAAAAAGGAAAATAAAGACAAAATAAGTTAAATTAAAAATTAAATAAAAGTGTCTTTCTCACTGCAGCCAGATGGGATTGTGAACTATGATAAAATACATTTTGTATGAGCTCAGATAAGATAATAGCCTACATGTGAGATTAAAATTATTGTGGTAATACTGAAAGTATAATATATAAGAATTACTATTATGTTCATGAAAACAATCAAACCGCCACAAATTTCAAATACAAAACAAAAAAAACATACAAGACCTTTAACATTTCTAATTTAAATATACAGGAAATTTTGCCAAAAAATAGAAACGTTAAAGGTTTTGTAGTTTTTTTAGTTAATGAAACAGCAAAAAATTGATGATTTTATTTTGGACCCACCCACCCACCCCAAAGATGGTGACTGCCACCATGTCCAATAAACTTAACTATTGGGCAAGAGCAATTGTTTACGTAACAATCTTTAACGTGGCTTCTGTTTGCCGCATACAGCTCTGTCCTTGCTCCCGCTCTCGTTGATGCAGCCTTCGCAGATCCGGGGTGCAGCTCTCGAGATGGAACAGTGGGTGCTCAAGGGTGTCGTCGCTAGGGGTGGCGCCGTGTCCGCTGATGATCAAGAGATGAACTTTGACCAGTTCTTGCTGGAGAGACCGAACCGAACCTTCGAGCACAACCTGAAACAAGCGGGGGAGCCACTCAAGAGAACGGAGAAAGAAGGCCAAGCCGTTGCGGCGTGGTACGGAGTGATTGTTTTATGTATATCATGTACACCTGTTGAATTTTATAGAGGCTGATAAATGTACTTGTCTACATCTACATCCCCAATAATAATAAGGGATGTCTAACGATTATTTCCAATCGATAACAAGTTGTAAATAATCCATATCGAATCGAAAATCATCGACTCAAATTTTATTCAAAATTAATGGATAACCGATTACTAGTCCGTATTTTTAGCTTTCTTTCCTACATTTATCAAGTAAAAGTGAAAAGTAAATTTGTTTGGATCACTTTCCTATAGTGAAATAATCAATTAATCAGCTTTTAACCCGAGAGTAGTCGCGCCCCTGTTTGTAACGTTAGTAGTCGCGCCCGGTCCTTTAGACCGCATTATTTATTATGGGCTAATAACGTTAGGATGACGTTTTGATTACCAATATAAGATAATTTATCATATATGTGACAGCATACATGGTTATATTAATCAATTATCAATCAATAATCAATAAATAATCAATCAATAATCAATTAAACACAAAATGTTGCAAACCTACAAAAAAATATAAAAATATGTTTTGAAACACCCTGTAGTTTGAATTATTAGTAAACCAAGACAGTTATATTATGCCAACACTATATGTTGAAGAATAATCAACCTACAATAACAAAATACATGTCTCATCGTAGTGATGAGTATGCATATTTTTGCCTCCCTTAGTAGTCGCGCAGTGGTCGAAAAGACCAAGCAACCGAACAGGACCTCTTATCTTAGTTGAAGTTCTGCAGAACACTGAATCGCATATTGCACACTGGCTTCATAAATCTATTTTGGGAAGGTAGGCGGAACTAGACAAGTCACGCATGCGCGCTGTACAAATACCAATTGTTGAAAAAAAAAGTCGGTCTAAAAGACCACACGCGACTACTCTCGGGTTAAGCTCTCTTGCCTATTACTTACAGTAATAATTAATAACCAGAGTATGATTACCCTAATACCTTGATAACAACATAATCTAGATAGAGATCGTTGATCATTAATCAATATCAAATTGTTTATCAATTTTGAATGATACAATTTGCAGGGGTATTGAATGTTGATCATTAGTGATCAATAATGGATAATTTTCTGACATCACCACAAATAAATAAATCAAGATAAACACATTGTAAACATTTCAACTACCCACATATTATCTTCAGTCTGCAGAACATTTTAACTTAGTGGAAGAGGTGGGATTAATTAATAATTGCTAATAGCTAGTTGGACTACGCACTAATCTTTGTAAAAAAAAAAAAAATGGAAGTACCCCATTAAAATATTATGATGCCCATTTTGAAATATTGCACTTCTCATTTCATTACTACGTTCCAAAATATAAAATTGATTGATGATTCATTTATTGAATTTAAAATCTGAAGCTTTGGATGGTGTGGTATTGTTTGAGAAAGTTGGTTGCCACTCCCTGGCTACTGGTACGACTACTGGGCGATGTCTAGATGGGTTTACTTAAGATTTTTTTAAATTCAAATGTTAGGCCTATCTAAATGAAGTGTCTGATAGCCCAAAAGTAACTCTAAGAATAACATAACACAATGATTCACAATGTTATATTCATGTTGTGTTGAATGTTTCAAAATCGAGGGGCTGCGAGCATAAACCATCAATCTGAGATACGAGCAGTTGCAGCGGCAGCAGCTTCGTCCGGTAAAGCTAGAAGCTACGCGTATTCAACTGCATGCTTATACATATTCGTTCAGTGTGGCGCTATCTGTGTGCAAATTGTTGAACTCAAGTGTATTATGACCAAATTGAACGGCGGGACCACGGCTGGCCATGCGTGCGTAAACTGGGTAATGCGCGTTAGACGGTTTATACTCGCGGCCCCTCAATTACTAATACACATAGGTAGTCAAAACAAATTCATTGTGCAGTAATGGTGAAAAAATCTTGTTTATCTTGGTGGTGCCAAACCAAATTAGGCCTACTCAGATGGACACAACCCGGAAAAAATTAAAAATCATTTTAGTTCTGCTCAATGACAACAGAGAGAGAAAGACGGGCAATGATGTTTCTACGTACGGTACAGATCTAGATTTACTGTAAACGGTATTAAAAACACTTTAAAAAAATAATGCATACAAAAGTGAGTAAAATATTGCACTCATCAAAAAAGACGTGAACTAATAATATTGAATAAACCTGAAAAAATCGGTCTTGGGTCTTGAGTACTGGGTTTGAGCATTCATAAAAAGGGTTTTATTTGGAAATCATAATCAAATCGAGAAATAAACCCTCGCTCATACCTGCGTAAAGGTAATGACATTATAATTAATGTTTGGTGGTCAGTTCAAAGGCAGCAGATATTCGTTGCAGTACTGTTCCATCCATTCAGATGTATAATGCAACTACAATTCAGAGATTAAAATGTACCCGTCCTGATGGTCTAGTGGTTAAGACGTCCACCTGGAATGTGGGAGATCCGTGGTTCGATTCCCGGTTGGGGCGGACTTTTTTAATTTCTGAATTGTAGTAAATAAAAACAATTACACCCACGGGAGTGTTTCCCGATTAACCAAATCGAGAAATAAGCCCTGAAAGAGATACAAATATGACATCTGACCGGGTGTGTTCCTGCAGGTACCAGCTCCTCCAGGATGAGAGCAGGAACCTCCGGATCTCAAGCGCCGACCGAGTCGTCCGGGACATGAGGAGTCTCGTCAAGTTCAACGGTCTCGGAGTCGCGCAGATACCTCGCGTGAAGGAGAAGCTTTGCATGCTGCTCATGTCAATGTCAGCGGAGGAGATGAGCACTAAACACTGGCAGATGGCAGCCAAGGTGACAGATTAATACAGACATAATTAAGGAGGAACACACGAACAATATTTAACTTACAATCTCGTGAAACTAGTTTTTAGTCATTGATATCTCAATGCTTCAAAACATCAAAAAAGAGATTAATGACTGTAATATTTTAGCAATATAAATACTATATCCTGTTCCTGCATGAATCTTTTTTCATGCCGGTTTTAGTTCCTACAAAACTACGAAACTGTCCTTAATCACTAGTTAAGATAATTTTAAACGTTCTCAATAAATTACTAAAAAACTAATACATGCATGATTGTAATATTGACGTTAGTAAAGGCTATTGGCTGGGATAGTATTTGCAGAAAGGAGACAAAAAGCTTCCTTGAAACAAGTAGATATCTGCATACAATTTGGTTGGTTGACAAATATAACACACGGATGTAACAAAAATGAAAGAAAAAATAAAATTACAAGAAACTACAAAAAAAAAGTATTTGATGCTAATCAAGATTAATAGAGTACAACAAAATTAAATTCATTAACAATATATTTAATTCCAAACACATAAATATTTGTACTTGTGGAATTTTGTAATGTGTTGTAAATAAAAAAAGGTAGAACAAATTGAAAATGTTTGTTTGATTCCAGTTTATAATGGAAGAGATACTGGAGGGAGCGGTAGGCAGCATTGAACTGTGGATGAGGTCTCGAGGCATGCCCATCTTGACCGCATGATTCTCCGTTCAGGGCGGGATGAGCCTACTACAACAGGCGAGTACATTTTATTTTACGTTCATACGTTTTAATGTTTATTTATTTATTGTGGTTGTTTATGACTACATCTATTTTTAGCTTAATGGTTCATAAACTCTTTACCCAAGACAGCATATCAGTTTTGCAATTCTCATGTTAGTTATCTAGTCAGTCTACTGCTCACAACAATATAATCAATGAGTGACTGTTGACTGTTGAGGATAGTAGATTGAAAGATATAAGATGCAGCGGTTTGGAAAAGAATGGCAGAGCCACTTCAAACAAACGCATATACTATTGAAAATACGATAATAAATAACACTAGATTTAGAACACATGTCACAATAACTTTAAAATTCAATATTAAGAGTCATGCATTTATGTTGTAAAGCAAACATTTACAATCAAAAACAAAAACCGACACTTATTTTTACAACAAATATAATGATCCGATGTGAAGTAGATACATTTTTTTTAACATGCAAAGTTTGTTTGATTATGATTTATTTACATGCTTACTTGCATAATTTATGCTATCAAATAAATTAATGAAGTATTAGGTAGACAAAAATGTATGTAAATTTTAAATTATACCTAGTAGTATATAATTTAAGTTTTCAAGGTTGGTATAACTTCTTTCCGACAAAAAATAACATATATAAATAAATAATAAACACATTATTTAGGAAAAGATTGATTTGATATTGCTTAACGTCTCATATTAATGCGCTAAGGCTATTCAAGACGATGAGTGGTGAACGGTGATAGATGAGGATGAAGTATGAATAGAAGGAAGGAGGGGAAACCCGGCGGCACGTAGCCTACTTCTTTTGAAAGGTACCAAGGGGACTAACGGTTTTACGTCACATCCGAAAAGAGGGTGTAACCTTGACAGTCATATAGGTTCCTCCACTAACCCGGACTGCCGAGCAGACGTCGAGGAGAACAAAGCCGTTACACTAGCTCTCGAACCCTCCATCTGCTCTAACCAGCGATATACGTGAGTTGTAGGGCAGAGCGGTCACCCACTCTGCCCCTGACCACGCTCGAAGGTTTAGGAAAGGATAAGGTAAACATGGATTCAGATGTAAAATTGTACGTACATAATTTAAGTTTCCAAATGGATATAATCTTCATTATGTTGCCTATAAATCATAATAATTAATAATTATTATAAATAAATAAAAAACACACTATTTAGGAAAGGATTAGGTCAACATGGATTTAGATGTAAAATTATACCTACATAATTTAAGTTTCAAAATTGATATAATCTCATTACATTGTGTATAACACAACAACATAACACAACAATAACATGATTATTAATAATATATAAATAAATTAATAAATAATAAATAGGCCTAAACACTATGTCTTCCAAACATCGTTAACAATTGTCGATATAGTAATTTCATCATTACATTATGAACCAGTGTCCCAAATATTGTTCCAAATGCCAAGGTAGGGATCTGGATTGGGAACCCAATAGCAACATAAAAAATTACATAGATTAAAACAAAAAAGTCCAACGGTTTTGGCCAAATATAGTGGAAGTAGAAGGGCTATGTATTGGGTAGCAGACATCAAGGTACTACACTTCTAAATTACTGGAAACAACAGCACATACCCAGATATGTTGCCTCTCTGCAGGCCCTGTTTGCCCGAAACTGTTTCGACGTACGTATTTTATGTATCAATCATAAATTGAAGATAACTCAGACATTGGCTACGTAAGCTATTGGGTTTCCTTTCCACACCCATCCAAGAATTATGTAGTGGTTTGATATCCCCTATATCTTACATCTACTGTGGCTTGGTCATCAGGCATGTATGCAATCCAAATTTAAAAAAAAAAAAAAACTTTTTAAAGAGAGTGTGAGATAATGAGATGATAATGTACAGCCTCCTTAAGTACAAAACAAATATAACAGTACCTACATTGTGTTTTATATTATTGTAGTGTGTTTTCTATTGTGGTACACCTACTACACCACTTCAGATAAGCTTTTGATATCTTTTTTTTATTTTATTTTGGCCTTCTTTTCAACTTAATTAATTACAGCTCGAGACAAAAACAATTTGTATCTTACGATATCCAAATGTATTTTGATGGATAACACTACTTTACATTCTTATAAGCACAGGTATGGGAGTGGGGCGTGGGAGGGGGATTGAAAAGTCAACCATTATTCAACTTGCCTTGCTGGAGATACAAAGTAGAAACATATTCAAACTTTCTGGTGGGCTAGTCTCGCCCCTAACCCGCGGGTAACCAAAACATTCTGTATCATCCTTTTTGAAGGGCAATATCAACCAAAAAAGTCAACCGAAGGTCATGTTTGGTTTTTATCGTAAGACACTCGCAGACGGACGGTAAAAAAAGTGATGCATAAAGCCGAGCTTTGCTCACTAATATCAATAAAGTAAACAATTCAAAATAGAGGTCCACAATGTTTATACACCTTTGGGCAATACTTGTTGGCCAACAAAGCATACGTCCAGTTTGACCCCACGTGTACCGGCACTTCCCCGTGTTTGTTCCACGTGTGGACGGCAACGCTCTCATCCATTATACTAAGCAGGAAGTTTGCAACGGGATCTACCTCTGCGAAGTAGAGATGCCAGAACGACAGCGGAATAGGGTAGAATGTTTTCGGCGGGAGCATGGAGAATCCTCCGCAGCGGTATCTCGTCATCTTCTCAGGCTGGAAGTAACATATAAAATTAAAATGTATGAAATAAGTTAAATTGGAATTAATTTCTTGCTTTGAATCATCAACTAATTTTTTTAAATACAAAATTACAAAAATATAAATGATTTCATGTTTTATAAAATTATTTTATGGGTCATTCCACTGTGTCAATTTCATTTACTACAATTTGAAATTATTTAGTAAAACCTAAGTGGAGTTTTCCCCTAATCATTTAATTTGTTTATTCCTATCTTAGTTTATATGTGTATTGTACAACTAGTTAGTATTTGACTATTTATTGTTTAACCCTATCTTCGTTTCTACTCCTAGTTAAATTATTTTATGTATTCACATACTTTATAGTAATATTGTTCTTCCAATGGCCACACCTTAGGAGATGTTTTCTCCTTCCGTAGCCATAAACCAAAGTATATTTTTATATTCAATAAATATTCTATTCTTTTCTATTCTATAGATGCATCGCTGACTAAAACTGTAACCAAGAGAGAGATGGCGATGAGTCAATTTACCCCAAAACTAACTCGACGAATAACTTTCTTCTGTTCTGTTCCAGCTAATTCGGATACCCACCTCCAAGACTCCACATCTTTTACTCAATACTCTCTTCGCCACAGTGGCCCCGTCCATCACCCAAACGTTTCCATTGTAAGATCGCATCGTCTCATCAAGAAACTTGCCCACAATCTCATGTCCGATGCCATCTGGCTCGAAATTCATCATTTCCGTTGACAAAGAGTGCCTCGATTCAGCAGCGATAAAATTGCTGAGGCCATTTAGAGATCTAGGAAAATATATCTATCATTATAATATTATATTTTACCTTTCTATTTTAAATTTTACTATATATTTACAATAATCATTAAGGTATTTATATTATCTATTTGGATGTTATTATTATATTTGTATTACTTAGTTATTATTTTACATTTGGTTGAATAATAAATTCCAAAACTGCATTTTATTTCAATTTGTCTTGTTTTGCCTTTATTTTACTTCCGTACTTATAAGTAAGCTCTTCAACCATTTCTTCATTTCTCAATTTCATTAATAGACGATTTTCAAAATCACCAGCACCCTCTAAGCATTATGGGAGAAAGAGTATTTACGCACTAAATGCCATATGCTCGGATGTGTGGAGTATTGCGTTTCCAGCACAGTGCAGTCCGCCACAATCCCAAGCATATGACTTTTAGCATGTAAATTATCTTTCACCCAAAATGCTTTACAACGGAGTTAATTCTGAAAATGGTCTATTGGAAAACATTCCCATAGGTGTTATTGATTATATTTATATAGAAATCAATCTAGAAAAATGCTGCCACAAGAAACTTTCTTACATATAAAAAATATATAAAAATAAAGTATAAAAAAGTAAAAAAAAAATGAATATATTTTTCAAAATTGAATTGAAGGAAATAATCCATCTCTCCCGGGGGACCTGGGTTCCGTACTTGGAGAAGATGGATTATCCCACACATAACAAAAACTTGTAAATATACGGCCAAACCTTACACACTCAAAAGAAATGAGATCTAAAAAAAGTGCCAAGCTCATCTACTTTTCCACATTTGCGCATTCTTAATTCATAAACGTACAGTGTCCCGTAACAACATCCTTGAAAAGCTTCGCAAAATAGAATTTGCAACTATTATTTATTTAAACGTAATAGTTCATTCAAATTCTTTTTTTAAAATTAATTTTAACGTAATGGTCAAGCAAATTCTATTTTGCCAAGCTTTTCAAGGATGTTGTTACGGGAAACTGTATGTTTATGAATTAAGAATGCGCAAATGTGGAAAAGAAGATGAGCTTGGCACTTTTTTTTAGATCTCATTTCTTTTGAGTGTGTAAGGTTTGGCTGTATATTTACAAGTTTTTGTTATGTGTGGGATCTCATTACTTTTTCAAGTTCCATTGCAAAATTATTTGTTAAAATATAATAATTTTATCAAAGTCGATTTAATTGCTATGGTATTACCAATTAACAATAGAATGAAAAGTATAGTGGTCCAAAGACTTGCTTTTTGTAAACAATGTAGGCGATTATTGTCACGTAACTAAAGTTACTTGTTGATTGTATGCCTGTATAAGGCTGATTTTAAAGCCTTTATTTGGAAGCCTTCCAGCAATTTTTTTTAACTTTTTCTTTTAAAGGGAATTACTTCACTATTACCTTAATGTCCATGTAAAATATGAACGTTGTAGCCCCACCCGTTTGGTCAGAATCGCTGGGCAATTGAAACTGACGAATTAGATAGTAGCCAGTAGCCAGTAGTAACTAACATCCTTAAAGTGATTTTGAGCATGTTTCAAGTCATATTTTCACCAAGAAGGAATGCTCGTACCCCAACTAAATTTGGCATGTGTTGTCGGGTACCTAAATTCCATCGATTTTGATAGTTTTCAAATTCACATCACGTTTCATGATGGCTGGGTGACACCTCGAAATCACCCCAACTCTGCTTGCTGTATAAGGTGCCTGAGTGTGTAGCGCACCGCGGCTTGGCTGCGGCGCCCTAACGGGCACCTAGATTTAATTTCTTGATTGATTTTCATATAATTATTTCTACATATTTTTCAAAGTTAAAACTATGGTAAATTTACAAAACCATTTGAAATAATAATGATACAAACAAATCCATTGTTACCTTAATGCGATGAAATCAAAATCCATGAACGTTCCACCATACTTCCACAATGTGACAAGTCTCAACAACTCGCTGGCAAGAGCAACCGGAAAGCTGTGTTTCACGACGCTTGCTTTCCACCAATCCTCCACAGGCGTACCTGCGATGAAACACGTTACGTTGAGTCTTAAGAATCGCACGTTCGGGAAGAACAACAACCGATTCACGTAGTCATTCTCGAATGGTAGATTGTACCAGTCGATTGCGCACGTATGGAGGATATACACCCTGTGGCCCGGATTAGCTGCTGCCGTTGACTCGATAGCACACGCCTGACGAGGGGTGACAATATTTTCGACACTTCGATTGAAACACTCGGTCATGATGAAGAAAATATTTGTTTTATTATGTTTTGGTTCATGAACGCTTTGCTCTGCAGCTTGTCTTTTAATAACTTTGCCAGTACCACCAATGTCAACATCATTGTGATATGTGTTCAGTAAACACAACCGAAATGTACACACTAAACACACACACACAAGTAAGAAATATTTCAATTTCCTATGTTTTTTATAATTTTCTTTCATTAATCTAAACATGGAATAAAAATTCATTCAGGACTATTTAATAAAAAATAAAAAATAATCATTAAATTGTTTAAAACTTTGCTTCACAACCATTTTATGTCTATGATTTCTGCACTTCTTCACCTATCCAGCCAACGTAGTACGTTCAAATACATACACACACACACACCTTTTTGTTAGTCTAACCATGTGAATGCACATTTCCTTACAAAAGATCGTCTGTACCTTCTACTGCATATCTGAAAACGTGTGCACTGTTAGCAAGCTAAATACAGATTAGCTAAGGAAGCAACTGTTATCTCCAGTTGTGGCATAATCATTTGATAGCAACTAGATAATAACTGGATTTATTGAAGTTTAGATAAAATGGCTCATGTGTGATTTCAATACTAATCTAATCTTCCGTCTGAGAAAAAAGATAATTTCAAAATACCTAGAACGTAGTAGGAACTTAAAACATTGTTGGAGATGTGCTACAGTACTTTAGGTGTTGTCATCAAATGATTGCAAAACTAAAATTCATATGAATTATGTGTACAATATAGATAACAAGAGGCCTCCACATGAGAGCTATTACCTACAATCACAACACGTTACCAGCTTAAATAAGGTTTAGATTGGTGATGAGGACCGCAGTTAGAAGACAATCCTTTTGTACTGTCACCCTTACCGCTAGCAGGAACAATGTGCCAAAGAAGTTCAGCTGTTAATAATAAAAAAAAAACACATAGGGGTAAACAAATGAGAAAAAAATTACCCAAATTGAAATTCACATTGGACATAAGATCTGCTAGACAATGTCAACTGTAACGTACATACGTGCAGAAATAAAACAAATTGAAATTCAATTGTAAAAAATGCAAGGTTCTGTACCTGACCAATTCCTGTTACTAATTTATTTAAAAAATAAAAATCAGTATTGCTTTTGAAAATGAAAAATGTGAACTACGTAGTGTAAGTGTATGCATTTCTATGACTGCCAATGGCAATAGGTTACAACAGCAACCTCAGACTGAAATTCTGTTTATTGCTGTACATGACTTGAAAGCACATAAACAAGATAATATACACCAGGGTTATCTTTTCTATGGTCTAGTGACCAAAGTTTTGCAAGCAAATAACTTTCAACATGGTTTGTTTAATTACATCAGCTATGGGTCATAAAGTTCCTAATCTATAGTGCAGTTACTAATTACACACCACATATCAAGTACACTGTTGGTAGTCCTTTCTTCTTGACCCCAAAACAACTAATATAGCACAAAAGGAATAACCCAATTTCTCGAATTGGTTAGTCAAGAAACACTCCCTTAGGTGGAATTGTTAATATTTAGTTTCTGAATTGTATTAGATATTTTGAATCATCATCAAAATTGATAGTTCAGAGTATGCTCTACAGTCATGTAACTGATTTTCAGTGGGATACATTAAACCAAAGCAACCAAGCCAACCCTGTAGGCTGTATATGTTTGATAACGCTTCTGTCCAATTGTTTGAAATTTACATAAAATGATAAGTATTTTATTATGTGGGCTCAAAAATAAGGGTTTGGTCCTACATAACAAATATGACAAAATGTATTGGACCCAATGGAACCTGATAAGTCTTCTATTCTCATATGTTTGTTTTAATGTGACCTTGTCTATTTGTGTAGGATAATCTCTTATAAAGATAATAAACTGACTGATAGATTATCAATTATACATAGTTGAATAGAATTAGAAATACAGTCATTTAATAAGAAAACAAATACTTGGAATAAATTTGATGGTTTGAAATCTAGAAATAACAAACAAGAAAACAACCTGGAGCCAGGACCAGACAGACATCTAAACCACTCGAGTACGGTAATGTGAATGGTAATTTTATATCTTCTGAACATTTGGTACATTATAATTTCTATGCTGTAGTATGGATGCACCACCAAAGATTCATAACAAAAATACATTTATAAAAAATATATATTAAAAATGGTAGTTATAGACTAAGAACAAGAGAAGAAAGAAATATGTGGTAATAACACATTATTTGGGGTCGATGCTTACGCTTACTTTTGTGAAACATTTTTGTGTCCCATTTTCATCAAAATTGTGTATCATCTTTACTATCTTGTTGGGTCGAAGTTAAAAACATCATTTACGAAATAAATTACTAGAGTCCAATTAAACGTAGTTCCAAGCCACTAATATTACCTAAAGTAACTAAACAACTTATGTTTACAGAGAGATGGAAGAGAAATGAAGTAATAATATATATTATTTTGTGTTAAATTGAAGTGGGTATGATTCGACAGTTTTTTTATTACAAACACAACAGAGGAATACTGAGTGCTGAGAAAGTTTGTATACCAAGGTTTCAGTTGGTACTCTAGGTAGGTAGACACTAGACAGACATCGTAATGGGAAAAAAGAAGACAACAGTAAAATTATAAAATTTAAACCAACATTTACCAATCTCACAAAGCCTCTTTATTACATTATTAACTTTAAAAATTATGAGATACATTATTTATCTCTTCTTTTATGGTTTTTAAGCTGAAATTATATCAGTATAACCGAGAAACATACTCCACACTACAATTAGTGTGGTTCTTGTTGTGTTAACTAGAGACGGACCAATACCAGAATTTGCCGATATCGATACCAATTAAAACTTTTTCGATGAGCCGATTCCAATATCTTTTATTTAGAATTATCTACAAATTAAGATCTAAAAACATGACATTTGACTCTAATATGGGAACTTGCTTATAACTAGAACATAGTAGAACACTAAAATAACCATTGATATCATGAATGATGGTTTCTTTTGATCAACAGATGGAAGTGAATTGAAGCATGAAGTAGCAATTAGCTATACTGAAATTAAAAAGATTGTATCAGAAATCTTCCCATACCGACTCTTTCAATACCATTAGTAGTATCAGATTATTCTCAATATCGGTACCTGAATCGCTCCATCTCTAGCATTTACTGTTACTATTTTTAATCTACCTGACAATGATATTGGCCTAGACCACGGTGCCACATATCTTTAGGTGATTTTACGAACGTGACATGTATTTTTATTTAATGTCCATCCTATTCAGATAAAATGATGAACAAAGGTCGATTAATGTACGATGTTTGTAATGCGCCACAGGCTACAAGGACACGGCTCTAGGCCTGTGAGAAAAGCTTTAATGTGAAAGTGACTGATTGGCTAGTTCTCCAGCCGACAGTAATGCTCCGCAGTATTTCTCCACAGTAATGCTCCACAGCCTACCTACCAAGGTCTGCTTGGTTGTGTAAACACCACCATTTATATCAAACGTTTATCCAAAAAGTCAGATAAAAAGTAAAAACCTATCCAAGGTCTTTGTGTCTCCTCGTAGACCGAGGTGCATTCACTCTGCGGCTGTCTGAACTGGGTATATTAACCTTTTGAAAAGTATACCCGTTTATATACGTGCGCGCCTGAGCGCCGTGCCAGAGTATTCCCGTTTATAAATGATTTGATGTTTTTGGGTTGCACAGTAATTAACCGCATGGGTACATTGAGCTGTAGCTCGGCCATGCAGTAGTGCTACCTATTGACAACATCTTGAACTATTTGGTGAAACATTTGGATGAGATTTGATCTATTTTTATTTTTTAGCATGTTTTTGTGAATACGTGCGTTGCCGGTGCATGTGACGGCAGGCCTAGTGCGTGCTAGCAGGCAGCAACAAGTGTTATCGGCAGCTATGGCGAGGCGCGTGGTTGTGAATGTAGACAAAATCTCGGAAATTATTATGAACATTGTGTGCAAATAAACATTTACTTCACAAGAAAATATTGGTTATTAATCTCATTTTTCCCTTAGATTCTAAAATACGGGAAAAACTCACTTTAGGGGTGGCAAACCCCAATTTTTAACTTACTTTTCAAAAGGTTAAGAGACTACAAAAATAGCATTGCGGTATGCCAACGTAAAATCACCTAGAAAGATATGTAGCACCGTGGCCTAGACCATTTCATTATGAGACTACAGTAGGCCTATATAGTCTACACTCCACATATTATTTTTAGTTTAGTTTTATTTTACATGTAAAACCAGAGAAAAGAATTAATACAATGATTATTTGGCACATACTTGAGAATGGCTTTCAAGTAATCAGTGAGTGCGCCCATTATTGATGATTTGTTTGCTAAATTCAAAATTGAAATAAAATAGTTATGTACTTAATTCAGTCGATCTGTTAGTAATCATCTTGCGTCTCATACTAACTGCCTAAACTCACATGTCTTACATAACAGTCTCATCGATTCCTTTCTTCAATATCAATTATAATTTGAGGTACGTAAAAACAGCATTTTAATTTAGAATATCAAAACCTTAAATGTGAGAGATTTCTTGCTTATCTAATGGCCCAATGGGAAATTAAATTACCAGTATGTCATGGGTGCATTTAAAATCAATTTCATTCATGAAATTTTGATTGTATTAAAAATTATGTTTATCTTTTAATTCTCAATATGCATGGGCAAATTATTTGCTAACTTAAGTAAAATAAGTAGTTTATAGTGTTCAAAAAAATGTTCAACTATTTACCACCTATTAATATGATATAAAAGTAAAACGCTAAATTAATGTACCTCTCATTACCTACAATACGAACAACTTAAAATTACATTACAGTTGAGAGCATTCATGGAAATTCAGTGAGAAAATACTCTCTTATTCTCTTAGGAATACGTACATACCGTAACATACGCATTGGCCATCAACAAAACTACCGCAAGACAAAACGCCTACAGAACTTGAAAATCAAAGAAAACTTAATAATAATAATAAAAAGAATAATAAAAAAGTATTGGGAAAACAGCAGAATATAATTGAATTTGAATGAGCAACGAAAAGACTTCAATTTGTCTACCCTGAGAAAACATACCAAGATGTTTCTTTTGTTTATTTTTTGTCTAATTGTTTCCTCTCCAGCCTATTGGAAAAGCAGCTATTCCGACCTCAAGGAATTTTTCATGTACCTTTGAAATCTTTGCACTTAGAACTGCCACAACAATTGCTTTTGTAAATCAAAAGCGTAATTTTAGTGTACATCTACATTTTTTGTCTGCTTGTTGGCTCTTCACAGAACAAAAGGCTAAACTCCAATCATGAGGAGATTTTATGGTGACCTTAGAAACCTTTGAACTAAAGACATGTAATGAACTTGAGTTCAATAGAAGAAATATTTCTCATGAAAATTGTACTCGACAATTTTGTGCAATGTTTCACAATTTTCATCCAATCGTTAGCAATGTACCGGACAAATGGCTACTCCGTTCTCCATTATTAATGAAATTTTCATCGAAACCTTTAAACTGGGTTATGCAATTAATTGAAGGAATTGACCTACAACTAATAAATTTTTTGTCATGAAAATCGCACTATTACGATTTTTTTGAATGCACAGAGATGAATCACATGCTCATCCATCAATGCGACTATAAAAACTGAAAAGCAAATTAGCGATGCGGCATAGTAAAAAGTTGAAGCAAAGTTTTGCTTAATGTACGCAAGTACTACTTCTTTCTAGAAGTGGACGGGAGGGGTTACATAATATGAGATAAAAGAGTATAAAATAACCAAACAAAAAAATCAAACGTATAGCTAAATACGGTGGTGCGCTGCTATGTATGATAATTGACGGGCGTTGATCATTATTCATTATACACCAGACGTATTGCATCACTTCGTGTATGGGCCGTGAGAATCCTTTATTAGCCACATTTGATCTATGACGGCACCGTCCTGCAAAGAAATTACAGAATACTTTGTCTTTCTCAATAGCATAGGACCCGATTGGGGCGGAAGTGACGTTTTTATGTCTGCTGCGGGAGAGCAGCAGACATTTGCGCAGGCGATATCATTAGTTTGGAGACAATTTTTGCAAAATTACTTTTGTTTGTCCGAAGTAATCTGATCACCGCCCTCTGGATGTATGTAAAAGTTGTACCTTTAAATACATCCAGACGGCGATGAATCTGATGTTTGTCCGATATTTCATTGTTGTAACGCAACAATCGATAGCAAAAAATAGAATCGGGTCCTATGCTATTGGGCTTTGGTTTGCGTTGCCACTTTCTCACACTCGTAGCACCACCTTAGTACAAGCCCAGTCTAAATGATCCACGATGATGTGCCAAAAGAACAATGCAGAGTGAGTCAATCAGTCACGGCCTACTATGTTGACGATTCATACCGGTTAGGGCTAGTACTATGGTGGTGCAACCTGAGAAAAGCTTTGTGTGCAAAGCCCAATTGCATCCTTGGCCTTGCAATTCTTGAATGAAATAAGCAGGGTTGCACCCCTATTTTAAAAAATTTAAACAGTTTACTATACTACAAGCATTTGAGCTAAAGAATGAGAGGAGAAGAGTGGCAAGACCAAGTACAGGCAGATGTGGAGGAGAGAGGAGAGGGTTGATAGTGGTTGAAGAGAGAGAAAGATGGTGGAAGGACAGGAAAAAGTGGAGAACTGGTGTCGCGACAAGAGAATGAGTAAGAAGAAAATAATGTGTCGAGCTTGGCAGGCCAGTGCTGATTCTGTGATGCCCAAGATCAATGGTGGAAACAACCCTTTAACAACTAAATGATGCTGGAACAAAGTGTAGTGATATAGGCCTACACTTATAGTATATAGGTTATCTATATACTTTGTAATAGGATCCAACAGCTTCCCTTCGAAAAGTGATGGTGGCTGTTGAGTTTATTGAAGAATAGCAACACAAACATATACAAAACAGAAAAACACGATATAGGTAATCAGATTTTAGGGGGGCAATACGACTTTATGACTAATTGAACCTATAATATAAGCTACATTAAATCCCGTTGAGATTAGAAATGAAAAATGGTTAAACACATTGATGTAAACTGTAAAGTAAACTGTAAACAAACATTTAAACTAGAAATTCATAAAACCAGTAATTTGATACTTGTTTAAATTGTTTAGGCCTACATTTGACATGGCACTTTATGCCAGGTTAATAACTTCACAGCTATGTACGACTCCGTTTATATTAAGTACTAGGGTTCTAGTTTAAACATCATTTGAAAGCTGAACCACCATTGCAACCTACGTCCATTTAAATGAAAGATTTTACCCAAATAACCCTCGAAGAATGTGATGTGAACAGGGTCTTACTGTAAGAAGAGTTGTGTTGAACAATGAAGAGTTTGCCCTAAGATCTAGCTTACCTTGTCATCGGACACCTGCTCGATGTAGAGATGGCTGGTGTTGTACGCTCGCAAACGAGTGTAACCGTAGTCGTTGCTGCGGAACGCCGACCAATAGGGGCGCGTGTCCAAGAAAGGTTCTCGACCCTCCTTGCAACCCTAGAAACAAATATACAACAGCCAAGCGTGATTTTTCAATTTAATTCTGAAGAGTAGCAAAAACAAAACCAACTACTAGAAAGGATGGTACAAAAACACATTTTGCACTGCTGATGATGACTGCACAGCTAATTTAAAGTTGTTACCTTCATCCATGACGAATTTCATCCTTCTGGGACTCATCCGGTAAAATTAAATTAAATTACCGGTAAGTAGGCCCTATTGATACACAATTGTTTCTCAAGAGTCAAGACAATCCGTCAATACATTGTTCATTGATCGACATCACGTAAATAGTAAATAGAAATGTTCCTCGTATAATTAGTTGGGAGAGACCACAGGACAGGACTCTTTACATTTTGGTTCCAGTGGAATTTACACATGGCGGTGACCAAACGTCGATGGTCCTGCACTCTGGTGGGAAATCTGTCATCCACCACAACAATAATGCACTGCCGCCAAACTGTTGTAAACATTCCTATTTTATCAACGTAAAGACAACTGTGGTCATATCCCGATCGTTCTGCGCTCTGGTGGGAGATTAGTTTGACCATTGTCCTATTGTGTCAATATTGAAAGATGAATTAAATTTAACCCTTAATTAAATTCACGATTAAAATAAATTCACCCTACTTACCGCCGAGCCTGTGGTGATGTGAACCGGAGCCTTGGGGTTCCTGTACGGCTCCTCGTAGCTGCCGTTGTAGACCTTGTAGTCGTAGAGAGGCCACGACCGCTCGTACGAATGCTCGTGCGCCCAGACAAAGAGGTCCACTCCGAAGTCGTACAGGAACTTCTCTAATCCAAAGAAGTGGAAGAACGGGATTCCGACGCGCAACTGCGGTCGTAACACAATACAAGTTTGAGAATAACATTACTACAGTAGGCACTACCTTTATTAGTCTGTTTTAAATTTGGATAATTTAAATAAAAATTATAAAAATTATAGAACATGTTTTAAACGTAAAATAAAATGGAGTGGATTAACTGGTACCGGTAATGGAAGATTAAAAATGTAAGAAACTGGCCTTCAAATTAGCTCCTGGTAATATAATGGGCCAAGTATAATATTTCATAGTTGATCCCTAAATCTTACACATTCCTACAATGAAAGAACAGACTGCAAACAACCAACTCACTCGATCATCGGGCGATGAACAATCAATGATGTGCTCGTTTGAACAATACATGGGACGATGACCGAACAGAATGATCCAAGGACGTACGCTGCGATTGGCTGGATTCGTTGCTTCCTGTAATATGAACAGTGACCGATTGATACATTACTCGAAATTTTATAGTTATAATTTATGTATTTAATCAATATCCTAGTCACTTATAAAAACTGATTAACAATAGGACTTTAATATATATTTTTTTTTGAAATCAAACTTGGTTCAAACATCATTTAATTAAGTTAGGGTGTATCTGAAATGTAGTTTTGCCTGCTCTCTACCAGCCTGCTTAAGCTTGCCTCATCAACTTCAACTACATGAAGGCGACTAAATTGCCTAGGCCTTCAACAACCGTCTTCTAAAAGTGAGGTTATGATTTATGAAGTAAAAATGTGATTTAGAATCTAAATTAGTTTGCCTACCATCTAATTCCTGCTTATAAGAAATAATTGATGTAGTATGTAGGCCTATTGTGAATTATACAAACAAGAAATAGCACTGACCATCTATATCCACTTGAATACAATAAGTTATACAATTTATTTCCTTAACTCTTGCCATCTTGTAAGCAGACACGTTTGCCAACTACACTCAGGTGCTAGCCTAGCAGGCGACACAGGACATCAACTACGTAACGTCACTTCCGACTAAACAAGCAGACTCGAGCAAAAAGTCGATTTTAGACACACCCTTAGAATTTGAATTTTGAATGTTCACACAACCATACTATTGAGGCCATAGGCCCTAAAACTTTTCGTGGGATCTTAGTGATAAGATGTATCGGGCACGTAGGTACCTTAAGATCTTGTTCGAGCCAGTTGTACTGCGTTACCAGCTCCTTGATGCCGTACTTCATGAAGTAGTAGACTTCTGTGGAGATCGAGATGAAGTGAACGGGGCCCATGTTGAAACTGTACATCAGCTCCCCCACCTTCCCTGGCATGCTGAAGCGGTGGCGGTAGTCACTGAAGTTACTGAAAGGGAAAGAGACACAAAACATTAAATCTAATTACCTACCATCTTTGGAAGTTTCCTTCTGAAAATTATATTAAAAACCGATAGGTAGGCCTAGGGACCAGAACGGTGAATAAAATTACCATGTCGATGCAAAAAAAAGGTGGTAGTAAATGTCGAGGTTTAAACTAAAAGAAGGGCAATAAGCGGTAAATAAAGTTGGTAAAAAAAAAATTAAAAATTACTTTAAAAATATCAAAAAAATCTACATTTCCATTGTTATTTATCAAGGTATTCCTCACTAACATTACAATTGTAAATTCTCACTTCCAAAACAGAGGTGCATGCCTTCAACTGTCAGGGAGACAACTTCCGCTTGGGTGGTCCGACTATCGAAACAAAGCACTCAAAACTTGAAGTTTCTAGTGTTGCGAGTCAAAGAGCTCTAGTGAAAGTGGGCCTTACTTTAGATCGCGTATTTTTGAACTGAAATCGGGGAGAAAAAAAAGTGTTTTACTTGAAAATATCACAAAATTTGTAGAAAAAATCGAGAATAAGAAATGAAATTGATAAAATTGCATAAAACATCAAAAACACAAAAAATCGTAAAAACTCGCAGATGCCATTTGAATGCCAAGGTCACCAAAGGTCGACATTTGAACTGTCAAATTTTGTTTATCTACAAAATTACGAAAATTCACGAATAAAGTCCTCACGAAAATCAAGGGTCCCTACCGATAATAGGTAATCTAATCTTGCCTCTATCAAGAACTAGGGCTGAAAAGTTTTAGCTTTTAAACATTCTTGGACGTTATACTCACAATTAACGAAGATGAGATAGGCCTAGGACCATCATTGCCTAGGCTAGGGTCTAGGCCTAGCTAATGAACCTGCCAAAAAAGTAAAATATGACTAAGAGTAGGCTTATGATAAAAAGCGGGTACGTAAAGTCGGTAAAGTTATTGACTCGTGGCTATTGTTAAAATAAAGAAAGTTATCGTACATAGTATGTAAAAAAAAAGAAAAATTATTGCGTCAACCTTGAATTGAGTCTGGCAACTAAAATTTCGGGCCGCTTTCCAGCTGGGCAAGTAGATTTTTTAAAATTTGTCGAGCCAGAAAATAGTCGCAAAATAATTACATAGTCGTCTCAGTGGAAGCCCTGCTATTCCTATTACAGTATTTGGCGTTCCTACTTACTAGGCCTCCTCGTGGTTCCCCGGGCAGGTCATGTACGGCAGGTAAGCTGCTATCGGCTGCATCTGCTTCATGAACTCGTCCCCGACCCTCCCATTCTCCATGTCCATGTCGTAGGCAAAGTCTCCTACGTGGATGATCGCGTCGTACATCCCGCGTTGCGTCTCCTCCTGAAGACGAGAGAGGGACTTGGCGTTCTCGTTGCCCATGTCGCCGAACATCGCCACCTGGGGGCTCCACGTGGCGTCGGGAGGGGGCGTCGTGAACGAGAACATGTCGGACCAGCCGAGACGGCTGCCGCAGTGGTACTCTGCAAGGGAGCACAAGATGCTGATTGGCTGAGGAGATGTATTATCTTGCCCATTTGTCATGTAGGGCCTACATAATAAGTAGGCCTACTGTAATAACTAACTGGGTAAAACATCCGGTTGTCTAGGCATATTAAATTAAACCCGTATAATTGGGCTTTGGACACAAACTTTTCCGTAGGTCGTGCCACCGTAGTAGGGCCTACCGGCCCTAGCCTAACCATCAACATTACAGGCAGTGACTGAATGACTCACTCCGCGTAGTTCTTTGGACTCGGCCTTGTGGATCATCTAGACTCGGCTTGTACCAAGATGGAGAAAGATGGAGCTACGAGGGGGAAAAAGTGGTAGTGCAAAGCCCAATTGGGATCAATTTGAATAAAACAATTGCTATAATCAAGGAAGAAGTTAATGTTTAGGGCTAAGTTTAAAATTGTAAAAAAATGTACGCTAGGCCTTTAGAACTTGGCCTACTACGTAGTTTGGAATTTTTGTTTAGAAAAATCTTGATATACTCAGCGTTAGTAACAATTAGCCTGTATGTGACGTCATTGCGCAGAACCGCACGCACATTATCTCATTCTCTGCAGACAAACATGTCTGCAATCCCATGTAAAACCATGCAGAACAGCCGTCAGAATTTCGTTTGTTGACACTTTTTTAATTACCTATGATTAACAGGGCTAAAAAAATACCATGCCCGAGATGCCCGGGGCATGTAAAACAAATGGTCGGGCACGTAGATTATTTTCCCACATGCACGCCCGGACATGTGGAAAATCTCTCACTGCCGCCTGCGCTAAACGCGGGTAAACGGCGGGAGTAACTAAATCTTGAGGGGGGGAAGAGAAGTTCACTTATCCAGTAACAGGTCCCATGGGTCGTGATTGCAGGCCATTAAGATAACACTCACTGTTCCTTGCATCTGCTTTATATCTCGTCACAGTCTAGTCAAGGTCACAATGTATAGGGGCAGGGGGGGGGGGGGCTGGAGCCCAAATGCTGGCCAGTAAACAAGATAAGGAAAGGCCAGCCTATGCAGTTCTCTATTCCCATGTGCTAAATTTCAGTTATCACATAGTTTTTGACTTCTAGCAGATTAAAAACAATTGTTATGGTACTTATTACACAGTATAATCTCTGGAAGATCACGAGTGTTAGGCTAAGGCAGGAGGTGGGGGGGGGGGGGGGGGGGGCGCTACGAAACACACTGCCACAAGTCAGCATCATGAAAAAGGTCATTATCATTCGAGAAAAAAAACACCACTATATGACTCGATTTGGTTGATCGGGAAACACTCCCGTGGGTGTTATTGTTTTTATTTACTACAAATCAGAAATTAAAAAAGTCCGCCCCAACCGGGAATCGAACCAAGGATCTCCCACATTCCAGGTGGACGTCTTAACCACTAGACCATCAGGACGGGTACATTTTAATCTCTGAATTGTAGTTGCATTATACATCTGAATGGATGGAACAGTACTGCAACGAATATCTGCTGCCTTTGAACTGACCACCAAACATTAATTATAATGTCATTACCTTTACGCAGGTATGAGCGAGGGTTTATTTCTCGATTTGGTTGATCGGGAAACACTCCCGTGGGTGTAATTGTTTTTATTTACTACAAATCAGAAATTTAAAAAAAAGTCCGCCCCAACCGGGAATCGAACCACGGATCTCCCACATTCCAGGTGGACGTCTTAACCACTAGACCATCAGGACGGGTACATTTTAATCTCTGAATTGTAGTTGCATTATACATCTGAATGGTACTGCAACGAATATCTGCTGCCTTTGAACTGACCACCAAACATTAATTATAATGTCATTACCTTTACGCAGGTATGAGCGAGGGTTTATTTCTCGATTTGGTTGATCGGGAAACACTCCCGTGGGTGTAATTGTTTTTATTTACTACAAATCAGAAATTTAAAAAAAAGTCCGCCCAACGGGAATCGAACCACGGATTCCCACATTCCAGGTGGACGTTTAACCACTAGACCATCAGGACGGGTACATTTAATCTCTGAATTGTAGTTGCATTAACATCTGAATGGATGGAACAGTACTCAAGATATTGCTGCTTGAACTGCCACAAAATTAATATATGTCATTACCTTAGCAGGTATGAGCGAGGGTTTATTCTCGATTTGGTGACGGGAAACATTCTTGGACGTTATACTCACAATTAACGAAGATGAGATAGGCCTAGGACCATCATTGCCTAGGCTAGGGTCTAGGCCTAGCTAATGAACCTGCCAAAAAAGTAAAATATGACTAAGAGTAGGCTTATGATAAAAAGCGGGTACGTAAAGTCGGTAAAGTTATTGACTCGTGGCTATTGTTAAAATAAAGAAAGTTGTCGTACATATGTAAAAATAAAGAAAATTATTGCGTCAACCTTGAATTGAGTCTGGGCAACTAAAATTTCGGGCCGCTTGCCCAGCTGGGCAAGTAGATTTTTTAAAATTTGTCGAGCCCAGAAAATAGTCGCAAAATAATTACATAGTCGTCTCAGTGGAAGCCCTGCTATTCCTAGTACAGTATTTGGCGTTCCTACTTACTAGGCCTCCTCGTGGTTCCCCGGGCAGGTCATGTACGGCAGGTAAGCTGCTATCGGCTGCATCTGCTTCATGAACTCGTCCCCGACCCTCCCATTCTCCATGTCCATGTCGTAGGCAAAGTCTCCTACGTGGATGATCGCGTCGTACATCCCGCGTTGCGTCTCCTCCTGAAGACGAGAGAGGGATTTGGCATTCTCGTTGCCCATGTCGCCGAACATCGCCACCTGGGGGCTCCACGTGGCGTCGGGAGGGGGCGTCGTGAACGAGAACATGTCGGACCAGCCGAGACGGCTGCCGCAGTGGTACTCTGCAAGGGAGCACAAGATGGTGATTGGCTGAGGAGATGTATTATCTTGCCCATTTGTCATGTATTGTTTGTTGTTGGATGACCGAAGCAAAGACTTCAATTTGACTTTGTGTTATTTTGTTTGTTTTTTACTTACGTTACCCCAAGAAAAATAGCTCGGGTGTTTTGTTTTTGTTAGTTTTTTTGTCTGTTTGTTCGCTCTCTACCTGGCAAACGGCTACTCCGATATTGATGAAACTTTATAGGAACGTTTAAAATCACTGAAATCATATATGTTATGATTTAAGAGACATTTGAAAAAATATTTCTTATAGAAATCGTACTTTTACGATTTTTTCTCCGGTTTTTAATACGATATTTTCGTGATATTTGGGCCGATTTTGACCAAACGGGTGGGGCTACAACGTTCATATTTTACATTGACATAAAGATTATGGTGATGTAGTACCTCTTGAAAGAAAAAGTTGAAAAAGTTGGTCAAAATTCATAGAAATAAAAGTTTTAATATAAGCCTTTTACAGGTGTATAATGAACAAGTAATATCAAGTAACTATAGAAAAAGTAAGGAGATTCCACATAAAAACGTAATCATTGGACAGAAATATTCCAAAAAAGCTCATCCATCAACGCGACTGGAAAAAGCGTTTGCGAAGCGGCCTAGTACTCCATAATAAGTAGGCCTACTATAATAACTAACTGGGTAAAACATCCGGTTGTCTAGGCATATTACATCAAACCTGTATAATTGGGCTTTGCACACAAACTTTTCCGTAGGTCGTGCCACCGTAGTAGGGCCTACCGGCCCTAGCCTAACCATCAACATTACAAGCAGTGACTGAATGACTCACTCCGCGTAGTTCTTTGGACTCGGCCTTGTGGATCATCTAGACTCGGCTTGTACCAAGATGGAGAAAGATGGAGCTACGAGTGTGAAAAAGTGGCAGTGCAAAGCCCAATTGGGATCAATTTGAATAAAACAATTGCTATAATCAAGGAAGAAGTTAATGTTAAGGGCTAAGTTTAAAATTGTAAAAAAAATGTACGCTAGGCCTTTAGAACTTGGCCTACTACGTAGTTTGGAATTTTTGTTTAGAAAAATCTTGATATAGCAGCGTTAGTAACAATTAGCCTGTATGTGACGTCATTGCACAGAACCGCACGCACATTGTCTCATTCTCTGCAGACAAACAGCCAGGATGATGTCTGCAATCCCATTTAAAACCATGCAGAACAGCCGTCAGAATTTCGTTTGTTGACATTTTATTAATAACCAATGATTAACAGGGCTAAAAAAATACCATGCCCGAGATGCCCGGGGCATGTAAAAAAAGTGGTCGGGCACGTAGATTATTTACCCACATGCACGCCCGGACATGTGGAAAATCTCTCACTGCCGCCTGCGCTAAACGCGGGTAAACGGCGGGAGTAACTAAATCTTGAGGGGGGGAAGAGAAGTTCACTTATCCAGTAACAGGTCCCATGGGTCGTGATTGCAGGCCATTAAGATAACACTCACTGTTCCTTGCATCTGCTTTATATCTCGTCACAGTCTAGTCAAGGTCACAATGTATAGGGGCAGGGGGGGGGGGGGGGCTGGAGCCCAAATGCTGGCCAGTAAACAAGATAAGGAAAGGCCAGCCTATGCAGTTTCTCTATTCCCATGTGCTTAATTTCAGTTATCACATAGTTTTTGACTTCTAGCAGATTAAAAACAATTGTTATGGTACTTATTTACACAGTATAATCTCTGGAAGATCACGAGTGTTAGGCTAAGGCAGGAGGTGGGGGGGGGGGGGGGGCGCTACTCAACACACTGCCACAAGTCAGCGTCATGAAAAAGGTCATTATAATTCGAGAAAAAAAACACCACTATATGTCCTGATAACTTATTTTAATTGTTAAAAAAAAAATTGGCATGTAAGTTTTCTGTCTGGGCATGTAAAATTATCTCTAACATGCCCAGCCGGGCAGGGCATGTGCCATTTAATAAATTTTTGAGCCCCGATTAACATTTTGTATATTTTTATTTTTTATACATTCTGTAATGATCAAGTGATCTCGTAAAACTATTTTAGGCCTACGTGAGGAAGTAGCTATTATATTTATAAGCGTACTATAGGTAACCAAGTTAAAAAATCCCTATTTTCAATGTTGAGCAGAGCCATTTTTAAATGTTTGTCTGCGTCTGTCACCAAGTGCAAGCGAACTCTCAACAGGTAGATACCAAGACCACTGAGGCCCGCGCAAATACATGCGCGCGCCTACGGGCCAAGTTCATTCTCCGTTTTAGGGGAGTTCCGTAGATTACGGGCGCTGTACGGTTCGTTGTACCGGCAGCCGTGAGGAACTCATCTCCTTATGGCATACGGAGGGAGCGATATGACCTCGCCGCCCCAGCAGTGCCAGCACCTTCAGTTTTCTCCGCCGATCGCTCGAGGTACGCGCTTATGCGCTCATCGCCTGCATTCAAGACACCTGGACTCTTCCATTTTGGCCAGGGCTTTTGTGGTATTAATAGATCCAAAGCGCTAGCATAGGATTCTAAATGAAGAATCGTTACTACCGCTATTACACAGTTTCTCTGGATTTTATTGACGATCCTAAATCCAAAAGTACAAACAGAACAATAAAAATGGAGCAACAACAAGTACCGGTAGGCCTTACTAACCATATCTGTTCTCGGGCGTAAGTTCCGTCAGCTTCACCCTGTGGATATACTGAGCTCTCTTCTCCGGGCCGCCGTTCACAAAGAGCTTCGGTTTACTTTTAGCTCTCAAGATGAGTCCATTGATTCCGTACTCGACCATCGAAACCTTTGTGTTGTTTACCGTGCTCCATGTTACTACTATCTCCCAGGGATTATCTGAAAAGAATATACAAACAATGCTAAAATTTGTTATTTCCCTACTAACGTACCAAACTTATAAGTAGCTAGGTGGAGGCCTACGTCTCACATAAAAATTAATTGTTGCATTATTAAGAGAGGTCGCTGAGCCTGTTGCGGAGACGAGTTTTGACGCTCAGCTTTCATTTTTTTCCAGGTAACAAACGGTTAACATCAGTATCATACAGGGTTCCTGATTTTTTTTATTTTTATTAAAAAAATAAAAAAATAATGATTTTTTTAATTTAAATCGTTTTTTTTTAAATTTAAATCGATTTTTTTGATTTTTTTTAAATTTTGATGTAAATCGGACTATTATTTATTCAAATTGAAATTCTAGACTGGTGTAGGCCTATTAGGGGTCTATAGGCCTACAATTTTATATGCAAAACCCTTCCTCTTGGTTTAATTTTAGGCTGTTTAGGCCAACCAGGTACGGGTCTAGGCCTACTACGTAAGAAACATGAAATAAAAAGTTTTTAGGGAGGGGTGGGTGTAAACATAGCTAGCTGCTAGGCCATTATTATCTGTCGATTTGGTGAAAATTAATATTTAATTATTAATCACATCATATAGGACCGTTAGGAATTACCTTTGGAGGTTACAGATGAGATGTAACAATTAAATCGATACAACTAGTACTGCATTTGCATAGGTAGGCCTAATGATTTATTGAAAATTGAAATAGAAAATGAGATCAGTCAGTTACAGATATTAGGGGTAAGAGGCCTACATTCACAAATCACAAGACAAACTGGCTCGTCACGAAAGTGTCTAGGCCTAGGAACTAATTGTTATTTAGGCCTACTAGTATTTAATTAGTGATTAGGATTAGCATTACTGATTGTCATTTAGTACTTTGTATAAAAACACCAGCTTACCTGCCTTTTCTACACCAAGCCTGTTACGCAAACGGGAGTGGACAAGATTGAATGATGAGAATGCCCTCTCAACCCCAGCTGAAGAAGCTGTAGCAGTTAGTAATTGCTGCAAAATGCAGTACTCTCTTTCACCTATTAGGTCTCCTATGCCTATCTCATTGGACTTCATGCGCTTGAAAAGAGTCCACCACGCGAGTGGGGCCATGCGTCATTATTCCCTTCTTATATATGACTGTGCCCTAGTGTGTTAGGACCTAGGAATGAAGTTTTAAAAGCCTATACCAGGTCTAGAAGACCTGTGAAATCATTGATCACTGCCTCAGAGTCATTTGGATCATGTTTGTAATATTTTATTTAAATCAATGATTTTTTTAATAAAAATCATTTGGTTTAAATCTAATTTAAATCAATTTTACCCTGGTATCATATTTCACAACAACGTTATAAAGGATCAATCTATGAGTTCCAGTAGCAGTAGGCCTACGCGTATTTTTTAATTGATCCATCGGTTTTGAATTTAAAAAACCTGAAATCTCAAGAGCCTAATTTACTAAATTTTGGCAAACTCCAGGAATTTATTCCAAGTACAGGTCTATAGATTTTTTAACGCAAATTTGCATACTGGATATCAACGTAGAAACCAATCTAAACGCGCAGGTTAATTTGGTTTTATCGTAAGATAAACGATTGGGTGGGAATTTTCCATTTTTTTTCACATTTTGGACTTACCTCTCATTGATTTTTAAAGTTTATTCTTGGAAACCAAGAGTGGATATCAAGATAAAGCAACTCTATTAACATTCACGCAAAATTTGGTACCAGGTAATGATATTTCCAGCCGTTCAAATGCAATTTCGTCAACACCTGAGCGCGGGCATTTGAGTTAGGTCAAGCTCAGCTTATAGCTTAGCCTATAAAGCCTTTTACTTTTTACCTAGAACGGTGGTGGAATGGAATGGTCTCACTGAAGATCACGAGGGGAAAATAATTTTAGGGGTTTCAAGTGGTTGCTAAAGCCCATGCCTAAGGTAGAGACCGCCTGGCCTGTAAGCCTACCAATTCAATTTTTTCAATTCATTCTTATTTCATAGGCCTAGGCCTACTAATAACACAGGGTGCACAAATAAACAAATAAAGTGGACTGACAAAAGGAAAGGAAGAAAAACTAGAAATTGAAAAAGAAAGAAAGGTAAAGTTATCTGCCATTGACAATAGTAATTGGCCAACAGTGGAACAACATCATCAACAACAACAGCAACAAGTCAACAACACTTCCCTCGTGGATACAGGTAGGCCTACCTGAAAACCATAATCTTTGTAGGAAGGAGAAGTGTCTTATTCACTATGTGGTTAAGCGTGCAAGAGACAATCAATATAGCCTAGGCTAGTTGCCCAACAATGTTGCTACGGAGTTGGTACCGGTACACACATTTGATAACATGCATATACCCGATAAATGGTCAAGCTACGTTAAGTGCAACATAAAAAAATGTAGGCCCATTTAAGACTTAACAATCTGAGTTATTCTTATTATTATTCTGGGAGTTATTCTTAGAGAATTAGAAGCATGGTTCAAGGCTAACAAATTGAAGCTAAACTGTTCAAAAACCCAAATAATTACCTACCAAGTTAAGGGTCAACATCCACATTTAACAGTAGAGCATAACAACTTATCAATTGATATAGTGGAGGTAGCCAAATTCCTAGGCCTTAAACTGGATTTTAAACTAAAGTGGTCATCTCATATTGAAGACCTGGGCAAGAGACTAAGCTCTTCTTGTTTTACAATGAAAGCCTTGTCCACCCAATGTAATCTGGATACAAGGAAAAAGTTTTTCATGCCAACACTCAGTCTCTGATAAACTATGGGATATTGTTTTGGGGGAACTCAACGAGTGTAAGTAAGATTTTTTGCCTTCAGAAGAGAGCATTGCGGTATATGCTCCATTTAGGCTCTAGAGAATCATGCAGACAGGCTTTTAAGAATGCAAATATATTAACTGTAGCTTGTCTGTATCTGCTTGAGGTTATCATGTTTGTAAATAAATTTCCTAACTTATTTCAATTGAATGCAAATGTCCATAATATAAACACGAGAGGGAAGGAAAAATTGTACCAGACTAGCCATAGACTGAAGCTGCTGGATAATGATCCCGTGAACATGGGAATTAAAGTATATAACAAATTGCCTGAAGAATTACGGAATGTTGGTGTTACAAGCTCTAGGAGGGAGTTTAAGGCTAGGATTAAGTCATTCCTTTTGGAACACAGCTTTTATTCAGTAAGTGAATATTTTGAGACTTGTATTGTATAGGACTAGCTTAAGCTAACTATAGTATCGGTACATATGTTGTGTGAACCATCATTCATTAATCATTAATCATTATCAATATAGACGATTTCGTAAACCATCAGTGCACTCTGTGTCGCGCATTGCATGCTGGGAATCATGTTGCTCAGAACTTTATAAAAACCTCTGAACAGAAGGCTGTGTTTTCTTCAATGTAAACAATGATTGCCGGCTTCTGTTGATTATTTAAGATTTAGTTGGCTGTGCTTGCAACACACTACCCAGAATTCCTTGCAGAGTTCGGGCATGCGCAGAGACTTTACATAATCATCTATTAAACACAGGCGTGTTAGCTCAACTCAACTGATTAAATAACGTGGGTGAACGAAATAAAAAATATGTGAGAACATTCATATCCCTATGGTAAAGTCTAAACTAAAAAATATTTCATACACACTAATTACTAATTAGTAACTAACTACTAATTATTTCGATTTACGAGTTATGATTTTACAGAGCAAAAGAAAACAGCTGTTGCTAGCTGTTGAAAAATTAGGATTGTGAGCGAGTTATAAAATATATTTTAGCATTTTTAATATTCTTAAGCTTTTAATTGTTTTAATGTGGTGGCTAACGGAGAGTATGACTATTGCATAATTGCAACATTGTTCTATCCAGTGTTTTTAAATGTTTTTTGATTTTATGGTTTATGTATGTTGTTTTTATGTTTTATGTAGACCCATATTATGTTATCAAAATATGTAAATTTGTACATGGGTGGTAGTCTAGCACCGATTTGACAACTTCATATGCTCGCATGTCCTTGTGATGTGCACATGAGTGACCAATGTAGAAGGTTTTTTCTAAATAAAAAATAAATAAATAAACTTCTCAACAATGAATATTAGCAACTTCCAATTAGATCTTTTCAAATTACTAATGCGTGATCTGTTTATTTTATTGTTTGTGTAACAGGGCTAGCAATAAAGTTGTAGGCCCTAGGCCCTACTTAGCTGCTAATGGGAGTTGAACAACATGAAGATGATCGTTTATTGCAGAAAAAGAAGGGGAAAACTAGGCGGTATAATCTTAATTTGACGGGAATGTTATTTTACATTAAATTTATGATTTTCCTTTTTCTAATTGAATATTATTATGTGTTTACTTGGTTTTTGGGCGCGGAAAGTAGTTTCTGGACTTATTTAATCACTTTTAGTTTGATTGAATAACACACGCAATCCCTACCCCTGGACTGCGATTCTATAACTCTGACGGAGTTGGACCCAGGCGTTTCCAACGGTAATCGACTCGGTTGTAAGTGATCGACCCAGTTGAGGTCGATATCGTTGCGATATAATCCGTGACAACCGAGTCCGACTCGGTTATATTTGTATAAAATGGTGGATGATAAGCCTTGGCCTACACGTAAACACAACCAGATTATTAACTTTCTCAAACGTATAACAATAGTATGCTCAATGAAAACCTACCTTTAGTAAGGGCCTACCCCTAAAAGTCCCGTGCGTTCCCTTTTTTCATGAAATTATATTATTTAAATCCAATTTCTCCCCGATTGGAAATAATACATACATCTATGTCATTTCGAATATTTGACAACTGACTGCGAGTCATTTGTTCACATTTGACCGTCCACGGCCATGTAAATCATACCTTTCGACCTCGACCAACAACAACCGGAACGATTACTGTTACTACGGAGTCGGTCCCGTGACAGAGTTGAACCCGTGAAGTTACTGAATAGGGGCCCTGAGCCCTACACAACACTCGTCCAACTTTTCAACACAGTTTTTTCCAAAGAAAAAGAATAAAAAAACAACTTCAAAATAGAAACAAATGAAGAAGACCTCATTATTAACGATTTATTTATACTAATCACTCTGAAAATATACCAATTAAATAGAATAACACATATTTAACACAAACACTCGCTCATTTCACTGTCATTGATCCGCCATGTTTGGTATTTACGTCTTGATTTTACTTACTAGGCGTACCAACCATTTTCGCTAAAATACTCCACCTACAAAACCTTTAACGTTGCTATTTTAAATATAAAGGACTTTCACCACAAAAGGATTTTCGTTTAACCCATCGGCGTTCTTTTTAAAATCTCGCCGCCTGGCCCCTGAATTCCATTTATTTTTTACGAAATGGGGTTGCGGAGCGCACCCCAGCAAAAAATTCACTGTTACAACAAAAATAACCCGATTTACTTGAAATAAAAACTAAAATGTAGCCTAAATAAATGTCTAGGGTGTATGATCTTTTCTTCGATTTTTCTTGGTGTCAAAATATCACATTCCTTATCTTCGTCATATCCTTCAAAATATTGCAATAAGCTGTAGCCGCCATAGCGCGCGCGCCGCCATACCGCCTACGAAAGCAAACATAATCTTTCTTTCAAGCTTAGACAGGCTAAAACTTGACCGAGTGACGAGCCAAACACATCGTTGGATGCAGCGAAATGCGTAGAGTACATTGAGCGCGATCTCTTGGTGATTGGACGAACCATTCTCATACAACGACCGATAATGTAGCGCGCTGTTCCCTTGCTGTTCCAGCCCGTCGATCCGATGGCCAGGTATGTCGGCGCGCACTTGAAACAGCCCGTCGATTCGACCGGCGAAAACGCCGATGGGTTAAAATAGCGACGTTAAAGGTTTTGAAGTTTTTTTTTATTATAACACCAAAAACGTGATGATTCTAATTTGGATTTTATTTCTGTTCTTGTAAGGTAACTTGCAGTGAGTACTTCTCAGCACGGTAGGCCTAGGCCGCGTCGCTCCGCGCTACTTATAACTTACTTTTGTTTATAAAACAGAAGCTGAAAATTATTTTTAATTGGTTTCCGCGCATTATTTTTAATATACTTTGAAATATCAGTGATTTGGCAAAGAAAATAAAGTAAAAAAACAAAAAATTGCAATTCCGTCAAACTAGTAGAGTTCCAAACTAGGCATATCTACCCAAAGGCAAGTCGGTTTTTTACACCAAAACATGAAACCCATGTTTTAAACTTACCTCCGTATGACAAATGGACTTGCTCGGGCTGGTACGAAACATGACAATGACTGGCTCCGGCCAGGAAGAGCACGCTCAGCAGTGCAAACGAGAGCATCTAAAATAAAAACAATTTACACCAAATTACAATCGATGAGAACCATCTACATTTTCAGCTACATAGTTTTGATCTTCAATCGCCCTCGATGTTGCAAATGCAACCACTCACTTTGTAAGAAGCCTTTAATTAACGGCCATGGATATACGTCCGCCGGGATGGTGGGCGTACAGCCTGTGGTTGCTTGCCCGTCCGACGGCGGACGGCCAAGGAGCCATGGTGATATATATACCACCATGCAAGGAGGGCATAACTGAAGGATTTCGGGTACGCTCTTATCGATTATATCCTAGAACTAGCGCGGCTTACTACAACTAGGCGGAAAGTTCGACTAACCTAACGAAAGTACACAGAGAACTTAATTACGTCCACAAGCTCGGCGGGCGTACAGCCTGTGGTTGCTTGCCCGTCCGACCCGTCGGACGTATAGACACTTCGTTAATTAACCTCACCCTTCAGTCTCCACCAAACATTTCTTGTGACCTCCCTTGACCATAACCACTCCTAAGCCTAGGCCTAGAAAGGCAATACTAGGCCTAGTATACGGATCTCAAGCTGCTGTCCCATACTCGAGGACAGGTCTAACCACCACCTTATGCACGATTTTTAATTGCCGCCCTGCTGGCTCATCATAAAGTACTCATAAAGCTCAAGACTAGGGTAGGCTAGCCAAGGGCTAGACCCTGGGCTAGATAGGGCCTAGGCCCATTTTTATACTTCTTACAACTGCCCCAACCCACCCCAAATCACCATCAACTCCACCCATTGACATTGTCCACCTACTTAGCCTAGGCCTAGGGCTAGGCCTAGCCTAGGCCTAGGCCTAGGCCTATTCAACTCAAACTTTTGAATGCCTAGCCGTATGCCCTATGGTAAGGGTAGGCCTAGGCCTAGCTAGCACAGTATATGCCTAATTTACGGCAGGTGCTCTCCTAGGTAGGGTAGGGGCCTAGGCCTAGGGCCTATAATATGAACAACATGCACTAGGGCTTGGGCCTAGGGGCTAGCCTAGGCCCAGGCCTAGGCTAGCTCCCACCTCACTTACCCTTATGACAACGTACTGGCAAAGTTCTAGGCTAGACTTATTAGTTTCCAATACTAACCTTTGCCCTTGCAATGTAGGCCTAGACTATAATAATATATTTGTTTAAATAGTGAATAGGCCCTATTCCTAACCAAAGATCAACACTCAGACATGCGACATGTCATCAGCAGCTGATCATTTTCTCAAACTCAAACAAAAGATGTTGCTTGTCAAGGAACTGCTGCTACCTAGCGGCCAATCCTTGAAAGCGTGAAGAGATTAGTTCGGCCGCGACCAATCACCGATAGAGAGCAGCAGCAGTTTAAACCGCGGTAAAATTCAAGCTTCAAAACGAGAACTTCCGCATTCTCCATTTGATTTCACAAGTTTGTAACTGTTTTAACATTAGTAGCGCGCGAACTGTGGGAGAGAGTAGTTGTTGCCGCGAAGTGTTCAAGTAAAATATTAAACCTTGTTTTTAGAGTGCCCTTCTTTATTCCCATTTCAAATAAAGATTGAAACTTACTAATAATATCTGAAACTGCATACATTTTTGTGACCAAGCTAAAACCATTACTCGCAATTTTTAACACGGGATAGCAAAATTAAAACGAATATGAATGTTTGAGCGAATTGTTTGTTTGAAACAATATTGTGATAAGTGTTAACCGAATTACTATATTTACGATGAAATACAAACTTATAAATTCCAAAATTGGATCAGAAACCATCTCAAATGGAAAAAGCGAAGGTTTTTGCGACTCGGCGTGTAAGGTAAGGGAAAAACTAAAAGTACTTAATTTTGCAAAAATAAGGTATGTTCTTATTATATTTAAAACCAATAAAAAATAATCTATCTAATTAATTAATTTGGTTTTCATTTTTAAGTTTCTTCCATGTGGTTGATAAAATAAATCAATCGGTACCCTCATCGAATACATAATATATATATATATATTTTAATGATTACAAATTGTTGTTTTTCTGTGTCTAGTAAAATAAATGTAATATTTACAAATCGCAGATAATTATTCCGCTAAAGGGCGCGTCAACCGTGATGTCGTAATGCGCCACTTTAACCTAGGTGATATGAGGAGGAAAATCCCATGCTGATCAGAACTGAAGGGCAGGGGGAGGAAAGGGGAGGGGAAGGTACTCACGTCGTGGTCGTCATCGTCTTTGTGATCGTTCGTGTTGTCATGGTCAATGTCAATTTCCTTTTTAAGCATCATCATTATCATGATTATGAATATTATTTGCATTTAATTAATATTTCCTACCATGTATAAATATTTAAATTTGAAGTTCTCATACAACAGGGCCTACTATATATTATAATATCTGTGATCTAAAATATAACAGATTAACATACACGTCATTTTGAAATATTACCAATACACTAAATTAAACAATGCATTACGACGTGGGATTTGAACACCATCGCAATTTCGTAAGCTCAAAATAATTAGACTAAGAAATTCTATAGAAAACCTCGATATTATAATTTTTAAGTTTGGGAAAAACCTTAGGAAAAACTTCAATCAGGATTGCCGGTCTAGCGTGGATTCGAACCCGAGACAACACTGCAACCATTTTTGAATCCTCTAAAATCAATTCATTGCGATGACCTCTTAAAAGTAGTCCATGGTTATCCTCGACCAACACAGATTCTACCTCTGAAACATATTGTTATTTCCTTGATATTTTAGCCGGTTACCTCGTCCAAATGTAAAGTTCTTCAGCACCGCTAAGCAAGTCTAATGCGGTGTGAAGGTCATTTTAGTACGTACTCACTAACTTAGGTCTTGCGATTTAGTTTCATTACCGTCTTCTGGTGAATAACAGGTTATTGTTTAGTAAACAATATTGCGATTCTCTCAACCTTGAAAGGTGATGTTATTAAAAACGTCTACTTGAATGTAAAAACATCGACTCAAGGAATGACGCATTATGAATGTTTTAAGAAACTAATGTAAACCGCAAGAAGGAAATCCACAAGTAGTATTATGTTAATGCAAGAGTTATGCAAGAAGGAAAATATAATGTCACTGTTTAATTCATAATCTATTCTATAAATTCAAGTCATTTTTTCAATAAAGCATCTGACATATTTATGATGGTCTCTACTTATGTTTTGTAAGCGACCAGCCTTATTGGTACCTGGCACCTTGAGTAGTGAATTTCCTTCCACGTATATCACTTCAACTCAATGCTATTATGTATACAACAATATAACATAATTTGCTATCAACCACCCTGAAGTTGTAGTTTGTATAAAGTTTAAAAAAAAATTGGGATACCTGCCCAGGTGTCTAACCAGGCATATTAGATTTTGAATAAATTTGAAGAGAATGGCCGGGCTGTTTAAGATGACTCAATCTCTTGAATTGGTATTAACGAGTGAAGAAAACCTCGTAAAAACTTTCAGTCAGGATTGCAGGTGGCAGGATTCGAACCCTATTAAACCCCCTTGAAAGTCCAACCAAAATTAAAAAGCTTATTATGCATTATTACAAAAAATGAATTTGCAGCAAAATGAAAAATTTCATGAATGCTTTGATATTCATCATAATCCAAAATAAAGTTAAAATTTAAATATTTATTTATATCGACATCAAATTATTGATATATTTTTTGCTCATCCGCAGGACTTTACTAACTCATTCTGAAAGGAAAATGAACGTACCAAGCGCGAAAACTTGATCTATAATCTCTTGAATAATAATTATCTGCATCGCTTACTAAAGAATAATAATGTTTTCTATTCAATGTCATAACAATTTCAAGGTAACTGGTTGTAAGTTTTACGCCTCAAGACTTCAACTGACGCGAACCAGTCACAGTACAACTGCATTCACGCGTTATATAATACATATAATTATTATTACAAAATACTTATTGGGAGATATTTAAAGATCTATTTGTTTAACCTCAAAACGTGACGAGATGGTTAATATTTTTACATTTTTATCTGAATACTCGGTTGCACTAACACAGGAATAAAATAGCCTATAGTATTATAACGTGCAGATTTGACAGAGAGAGAACTTTTATTTTTTAAGTAAAACAAAACTCTGTAGTACAAATACAAAATTGCCACAAGGACACAGAATAAAAATAACATTCATTGATTAACAATTTTAAAAGTTTAAAATTTAAATACAAATACAAGAAATAAGTAATAATAATACAATTAAAAAATTACATGTTCAGACCATAAAGGTGATTCCTAAGAATTTAAATGGAACCTTTTAATGCCACCATCGAAACGTCTTGTATGAGTGTTTTGGCTAATTTAAAAGTATTGCATAAATCAACAAAAAACTTTGGGTTTGTCCCCCTTTCACCAACAAACAATCCGATGACATGTATTGGTTTTGCAGGTACATATTAGGGGTACTCGTACGCGATGTGTGAAACAATAACAGGATAAAATAAGAAATGTTTTGAAGTCCTCTAAATTTGTTTGTCCGGAACAGAACAAAAACAATTCGTGTTTTTTTAGGAATATACAAATTTGTACGGTCGCTTTCCTCGTAGAACTATTTAATATTCACGCTTTATTTATTTATATCTTCTTTTTCTGTAATTTATTAACTGTTTTATTTATATTAATTAATTTACAATTCGCACGAGTAGATTTATCCAGCAGAACTTATTCTATCAAGGGCCCATATGAGTAGGGCATTAAACTTATTCTAATTGTTTAAATCATATGTATTAAACTGTTGCACATTTACTGTGCTGAAATTCTTCTTTATAATAATATGTCAGGAAAATATTTGTGATCGGTACAATAGACATTGGTGAAAGTGCTTTCTTTGCAACAAACGGTTTTGATCTTTGTTTACGTAACTTGTAATAACAGGTACGTACACTGTTTACATAGTGGTAATTTACTTGTGGACATAGACCAGCAACACTATTGTATAGGCCGACGTTGGGACAAATGCATTTATTCTTTGGAGTGAACTTGGCACTATTAACACGTTGCGCACTTTGTGACAATTTCGGCGTGCTTGCGTTACTATTTTGTTGTGGTTTTATTTGGGTCACAAAGTAATTTCCTTGGCAAATGAGTAATTACTTATTTACAAACTTTAATTGATACTTTACGGTGCACTCGAATTGTTGAAATATGAATCTTAGAACGTATTACAATAGCATGGTTCGAATGTACAAGGCATATGTAACATTTGCGAATTTTTGGACATTTCATGCTTCCGTTACTATTTTGTTGTGGTTTTATTTGGGTCACAAAGTAATTTCCTTGCTAAATAGAGTAATTACTTATTACAAATCTTTAATTTGATATCTGGTGCACTCGAATGTTGGAATCATGAATCTTAGAACGTATATACAATGAAAAGACATGGGTTCGAATCCCGTACACGCATTATTTCGTGTAACTTTTTTTAGATTTTTCTGGCAATTTATCTATACGGTAATGATTTTGGGAGGACGTTGCAAAATAGACTATTTCATCCAAGCTTTTGGCTGAGGAAACCTTTGAGTAAAGCATTCAGTTAGGAGCTGGTATCGAACCCCGACCAAGTTCCAAGTGAGTGTGAGCTACCTCTATCATGTATTAGAGTATTCAGATTCTAAATGATTTTCAAGTACTATTTTATAAGAGCTCTTAATTCGTTTTATAATAATTCCTGGTGAAATCAGACATACCTGTGATAAGAAATACTTTAACAGGAATAGCTGCACTATTTGTATTAGAGTATTTGATGATAAGAATCGAATTGGTAACCTGGTAGATAAGTACCTACCATCGTTCAACAACGAATTAACACTATTTAGTTCTGTGTTTTAAAAAAAGCTCAATGAAAAAGAAACGACATGAAACTGACAGGCTGATCGCTGTAGTACACATCAGTTTTAGGCTAATTGTCAAGAGAATGACCGAGGGCTTTTTTTAAAGGATTCAATACTAGCAGTCTCCATAACGAGTGAAGAAAACTTCGGAAAAATGTTTAGCCAGGATTGCCATGTGGTAGGAATCGAACCATGACCTCCCGAATCTAAGTCTCACCTTGCTCTGTTGATGCAGTGTTAAATACACCACGGGATACGATACACAATCATTCTTACACTTACAAACTGATTTAGATGTTTATCTATGAATATCAACCGGAAGTACAAGGTTACTACAGGACGGAGTGGAGTGCCCTTCAGTGGCTTTACTACGCAAACATCGTAGTAAAACACACTCGACGCCTTTAGCAACCTACTATTCTTATCAAAAATAATGTACGTATCAAAGACTTGTGACGTTTGTCGCTTTCAATGCTGGTGTATGCATTTATAGTAAAACGAAAATAAACTGATATAATATAGAGATTCTGAAGATTTCTTCACAATCGAAACATAAACACTCAATTCTCTTACTATGATTATGTTTTAACCAGCAAGTCATGCAAGATTCCAGTCCGAAAATTATTGGGGGGAAGGGGGAGGGATATACAACAAACATATGCTTAAAATTAAAATATGAACAATTTTCATCGCCAATTCATCACTTTGAGCATACCCATAAACTAAAATACCTCACAATACCTACCCTGAATGCTAAAACTATAAGTTTACATAGGCACACACTATACACTTGTGCATTTTTTTCATTTACTTATACATGACAACATATTATTATCAAATGTATATTAGTACATTGTTCGAACGTAGCTTGAAACACAAATTACAAGTCCGTGGATTGAAAACGCCAAATGCTCGTGTCTCCTCGATGGAGCCACGAGAAGCATCTAGGAGGCAGGGCACAACCTGGGACCCAAAATTTTGATTTCTACCTTATAAATTTGAAATTTGTGTCTTAGATTTTTAAAGATTTTTTCCATGATCTTTTAGGAAAAATCTTGAGTATTTTTTTTTATCCAAATTGATATCAAAGCTATAAAAAATGAGTTTTTTTAGAGATAGTATTTTTTTGTATTTTTAAATTGAATCTATTCCAGGCAAACAAAATATCCGGGACATCTAGGAAATTTGTGTGTTTTTCTATCTTTATACACAATTTGATTTTTGAACTATTACAAAAATCCTTCTAATCACTAGAATTTAGTGGGGAACAAAACAAAGCAGCTTTAAACCCGGGTCAAAAGTATGAAAAACTGGCAGATTTAATTGTGTAGATTTAGAAAAGTGGTAGTAAATATGTATACCACTACCTTATTAAGGGTTTAAAAATACTGTAAATACTGTACAGCATTATAATTAACTCATAGAAACTTAAAAATATAAAATTTCTTTAGAACTCGCGTAGTCTTGTAACATCATCATGGAGACATTTTCTAGTCGCGTGATAATTTCAAATAAAAATCATGGGCCCGTGGGGGTCGGCTAGGCTGGGGTCAGTGAACCCATGTATTATTTACAGTGTAACACAGGACCAGACCAAAAACCCGCCCTTTGTTAATTTCTACTCAAACGACAGAGTTATATATTTCATGTCCATACTTCATGAACACAATCTCTAACGTATATTCCATATTTGGCTCAAGATTATTTACTTTAAAGTCCATTTTCTTTTGGATGGTGATTATGTAAAATGAGTGTGCTATTAACATACTGTAAATACGGGTACGAGGGGAGGAGAGTTCCTTAAATAGGGAGCGAAGCTTGTTATTATAAATCAAGATAAAAGAGAAACTTATAATATTATCGACCGGTGTTGAAATGTCTTTGGTTAAGGTGCCGAGTTCGAAAATGTATATTCTTTGGATAAATCTAGCTCCGCCCTCTGATCCCTAGGGCCATCAAAAACATTCTTTATCATTCTTTTTAAAGGGCAATGCCAGTAAAAATCGCATGCCAATTATATTATGTTTATTTAAGTTGAACCAACGCCAATTTGAACAAGTGAATTTTGTTGCTTTCCAGTTTAAAGTCAAAACCATAAACTCATCACGAAATTCTAATCACAGACCAAATTCATTGTTTATATTTAGCTTCATAGTGAGAGCTGTAAAGGGGAAAAAAACTAGAATATTGCAAATCCGGTTACCAGCGCAAAATTTGGCATGGGGGTAGATAAAAATATCAGAATTAAAAATCTGCCGAGGCAAGCGTGTAACTTTTTCATCGCAAAAAGCCCAAGTTTCAGTGATACCAATCACATCACATTATGATCCCTTTAAATAATTTCTATTTAATTTTAGAACATCATTATTCCAATTGTATTAAAATAATAATAATAATAATTGGCCTTTGCAGCACAAATGAATTCACTAATTTTCATTTTACTCAATAGCATGTTGAAATATAAGTAAATAGGGTATTTTACTTAGTAGGGCGGAGTTAGTGCAAGCAGCGGTACTAGAATAGTGGAAAAAATAGTAAAAGTCTATCTAAAAAAAATAATTGGGAGATAGTAGCTATAAAAACTATCATTCCTTTCACTCCTCCAAATCGAATGGTGTTTGAAAGTTTTTATCATGTATACTATAATATATATTTGCGTTCTTTTTACTTCAACTGATGTCTCAGATTCTTACTTCCTATCAAACTGAAACTATCTTTTAGTGGGCGTGAAAACGATATGATTACCTAGAGAAATCAAACAAAAAGTGAATGATATATTAACAGCAAACCGAATTGGAGTTACGTAGACCGTGATTGAGTGAGGTTTTGCTCATGTACTTTGCTCTATGTTATATGCGTGTTGGATTCTGAAATGAGCTATCTTGTCCTTGGGCGACGAATGTCAATTAAACAGAAAGAAACACGCAAAAACTTCTTCGTAATTGTCTGATGTAAATTGCTCTTTTTACACCTATGGAAACTAGAAAAGTAATATATTACGTATGTTGATCAGGTTGAATTAGTGCTAATCAAGACAATGGAGTGTGGTATGTAATCAGTCAATTAGTATTATAGTTAAAATCTATCGTGTGAGTGTACCACCTGTTTAAAAAAATCTTATTGTTGTAAATAAAAACGCATTTTATTAAATATTTGTCCTGTAGGTTCAATTCCATTACAAAAATTGATTTACATAAAAGTCAGTCGAACTTGTGATATTCTCTTGCCCAGCGCAGAAGTTTATTTTATTTATTTTACCGTACAAATATGTGAAATGCATTTTGGCAAGTACTTTATAGTTTATACTTTATACTATCAAAAATACCAACACTTTTTGGAAATATAACATAAAATAACAAAATATATACTGTAAATATAGTTAAATGAAGAGGGGCAAGAATTGTCCGAGGAAAGTTAAAAAAATGTAAAAAAAAGTCTACCAAGCGAATTAGTGGACATCTGTCCACCGAAGTTAATAATTTCACCCATCTCACCGGAAATGTCCGAATAAGTCTCGGCTGTTTCCGGCACCTCTCCAAGGCTGTGGGTGCAAGGCAAGGCAAGTGCAAGTAGTGAAAGTTGACCGGTGTTCTTCAGTTACATAAGACAATGTAGTCTAGTCTGTTGTTTCTGTGGAGCCTCGTTATCTGACTGACCGCTCCTCATCGCATGGAAGACACCAAGGACCCTCGGGTGGCCGTCAAGGTAAACACACCAGCACTCGTCTAGCTCTAGACTAGGGTGAAGCGGTTATTTGAGAAACCTAATAAGTCACCCAAATTGCGTAAATGAGTTAAGATAGCCATTTTGTTAAGAACTTCAAGACCTATCGATTAGTAGAAAAACGAAATATTTTTCGACAATGCCTGTGTATATTACAGGGTGTCAATTTTCCCCTTTGAGTTGAGAAACCAAATAAGTCAGTCTATACGTTCTGAAGAAAAAATTGTATTGATTTAAAAAACGGAACAAGTCACTTTCAGTAAAATAAGTCATTGGCTCTCATTGCCGAGAAATTTTAGTTAAACAAAGTTTAAAAAAATTATAGTTTTATGATTACTATAATAAACAATCATAATTACTTATGATACTACCTTATTTTTACAAATTTTATATATACCCGCCCCATTTAATTGAGAAACCAAATAAGTCCACGCTAATTACACCCTCGTAATTATGAAATAACGTGCTCATAAATATCAATATCAACAAATTTCAATGTAAATATTCCACATCTAAATTACTACAAAAAAAACTGCAATTTTTTACTTCAGGGTATTAAATGCACGTTTTTTGCGTTTTACTCAGAACAATGGTTACATGACTTATTCGGTTTTAAATGACCATTTTAAAAAAATGTCTCGATTTCGTTAAGATCTTGTGGAAGTGGATTCTGCCTATGCCTATATAATGTTAACTGGTATCGCAATATCTCCTCTTCTAGATCAAGATTATTTATGAGATTTTTCCTATTATACTTTGGGGCAATGATTTATTTAATTTCTTTCCTATCCAGATAAAGAACTGATTTACAAAGGAGGACAACTAAATAAATCTTATTTCATAAATGCAAACACAATAAATAAAGTTTGAAATAGTAATATAGCAACAATTAAAACAAAATTACAACAATGTATTTAATTACCACTAACAACGGATGAAACAGAATGTTTTTGGTGACCGTGGTTGTCTGGGAGCTGGGCTATCACCATCCTAAGTACGTACTTCAATCCGATAGGCCTACCTTCAAAGAGACGTCAATGCTCGACAATTGATTTTATTGTGTACTTCTTCGCCACTCAGAGCTCACAAACAAAATATTGTTAAAACTGTAATCATAATTTCATTTTTTTCTTTAGGTGTAAGGTCTAAATTGTGAGTTTCCAATGGCACAATACAAATTGGGCGTTAGCAAATTCTGTGGAATTTTATCTCGACTGGAGATTGAACCCAGAACTTAAAACTCATTTTCGTAAAAACAAAGTGATAATTAATAAACTAGGTTGTCCTTAGTTTGTCATTGATAACAAATTACGATATAAATATCTTCATGATAATAGTACTGGTATACGTAGAGCTGGAGATTGTGGGTTCGACGCCCGGTAGAAGCCAACTTTGAAGGGAATCACTAGCATAAAATAGTAGCCGTTCAGTTCTTTTTGCTAAGTTATCTATAAAAGAGATACTATAAGTAACATGTCAACTAATTCACATCAACATATTTATGTGTAGTCACTTTCTACGGCCGGTGTAGAAACAAGTAGTTCAGGACTGCCAACAACGCGGAACTACAATGCTTTCTTGGTGATGATCCAAGCAACGCAAGGCGGACAATTTGTTTTTCTAAGGACGCGTTATTGTACGTGTAGCGTCATCCGGCGCAGATCTGAAGGTAGAAACAGTGTTCTGTTTATTCCCGAGGACCGAGGCAGATTTAATGGTCTATTTTAATATTGCGACTAGGCCAATGTGAAAATAATATACAATAAATATATTTTGTAAATCTATTACCTTTTATATCACCTGCGTTGAAGATTCGAATTGCATACAAAAAGGTCTAACGTCTCATAGCTTTGCTAACATTTAAGAATCTCTTCAATAAGTATGTCATTACATATTTTGATCGTTTTTAGTTTTAGTTTCATACATTGTGACGTAGAGCAGTTCGCAGATATTCCACACCCTCTTTTCGGAGATGCTCTATCTACAAGATCAATGCGAAATAAGATATTATTATTATTATTATTATTATTATTATATTATTATTATTTATTTATTATTATTATTATTATTATTATTATTATTGAATGATAGCAATTTTTATAAAATTATGCCCCGACTAGGGATCGAACCCAGAATCTCTGGCTTAACGCGCCATAGCTCTAGCAATTGAGTTATCGGGACACAAGACAAACCTTCATTAAGAGAAGAAATATTTTGTTGGTTTAGAATATTTTAAGTTTGATTCAATAAAACCAACATCTTTCACTACCGAAACACAAAAACCAAGGCTTAGCTGGGAGTTCATCTCATCCGCTCTCGACCATGACCTCAACGACAGCTTTCGTTAATTAAATAATGAATTACATAATTTATCCCAATTTGTATTGTCCATTGCTTTGAAGATTTAACATTGCTTTATACTCCCATTCGCAATTGGCTTTATGACTTTTCATTGTACAAGCTTAATCGAATGTCTAAAGGTCGGTAGTGTAGTGGATTCATTGACTGAATAACTTATGTCTGAACTTTTGACCTATGATAAAAAAATTGTTGAACGCGAACTTAAAAGCCCGTTAGGACTTTGCTAATATTAAAATTTCCTGATTTTATTAATATCACACAAAATACCACGCAAAATAGGAAAAGTGAAATGAAAGTCCAATGTAGATTTGTTTGAACTTTAGTGTGCAAGAACTAAGACAATTTCATTATCAGTATGAACTTTTATTTATTTTTTGTTACTAAAGGTGATAATGCTGTATTTATCATCCAGGATATATTTCTTTTGAAATATGCCCTATAATTCACTTTTTAGATTTTGGGAAGCTTTTGTAAAACATTATTAAAATCAAGTTATTTCACGTGGTTTAAATAAATTCAAACGTATTTTAGAGTCTTTAAGCAGACCAAGACAACCCTGTTGACGCAGACACCATCGATGAGCGAACAATGACCAACTAGAGACGGGTATTTAAAATAGGAAACACGAACCAACCAAGATGGACACGATTCCACCCACAGACTGCACCAGCATCAACGAGTCAAATCAGCAACTACATTAGAATTTACTATGTGCCAATTGTTGCTACGACGGCTCCAATTCCAAAGTCACCGTTTAGGCCTACGCATTGCGGGATCCTTCCTGAAATATCTCAACGGGAGGCAAGGACATTGCTGAAGCTTCCGTGGCGTACGGTTTATATTGAGTGTATAAATAGTTGAAGAATCCAGACTAGATCCACGCAAACACTCAGCTATAGATCTAGACCCTTGACCGAAGCACGGGCGAGATGGGATGGGATAGGTCGGGCGCGTGGCCACAGAGATACCAATACTTTTATTGGATGAGCGTAGCGAGCGAAGCGAAGATTCCATTTCACTACACTGGAGAAAAAAAATCGTTTTTTCCCCTTTTTTTGTATTTTTATCTGTCTGTTAACACGATTCAGGCTTAACCGATACTCCGATTTCGATGAAATTTTATGGAGACCTTCGAAATCTCTGAACTTAGAACTGCCACGTTTTTGAGCGCAATCTAAAAAAATATTTCTCATAAAAATCGCATTTTTACGATTTTTTTCGATTTTAAAAAAATTTCTTCGACTTATAACACATACATGTTTTATCCGATTGTAATGATTTTTCACAGAACCTTAATTTTATTAATATATTCGTGTGAAATTTGAGCGTAATCGAAAAATTATTTTTCGAGAAAATCTCTATTCAACGCTTTTTCTTTTTTTTTTTAAATTACGCTCATCCAACAACGCGCCTGAAAAAGCCTTTGCCTAGTAGCAGGAACAACAAGCCATGGAACGAAAAAGTGTTTTTTTTTTAAATTTATTTACAGCACAAGTACCATTTAACCTAGACAATATAATATATAAACTAGGAAGCTTCGCAAACGCTTTTGCAGGCGCGTTGTTGGATGAGCGTTTATGTTTAAAAACGAAAAAAGCGTAAAATTACGATATCAATGAAAAATAATTTTTCGATTACGCTCAAATTTCACACGAATATATTAATTCATAAAATTAAGGTTCTGTGAAAAAAATCATTACAACCGGATAAAGCATGTAGGTGTTATAAGTCGCTACGCTCATCCAAAAAAGTAAAAATTAAAATTATATTATTATACCAACAAATTAACAAATATGGTGATGAACAATAAACAAATATATCAAAATTGACAAGTGCAAAATCAAGTGCAAAAAAACATGAGCGTAAATAACGTTTGTGTAAACCAGTGAAGCTTCGTCCAGGAAGTTGAAGGTAAGGATAAAAAATTAAAGTGTTGACTCTTGAAATGTTTATGCTTTCATGAATAACAATAGCTTTTCGTAGAAAGCCTGCCCAGGGGGAAATTCATGTCCCTCTTTAGGCGTAGAAACAAGTGGCGTAGAAACCGGGGGGGGGCAGGGGCTGAAATGCCCCCCCCCAAGTTTGGTCCAGGGGCAAAACTAACGCAAGTTAAATAATAATCCCAGAATTTCCGAAGTAAATAATGCACATATACACTTATACAATTCGACAGTCATCTTGGTAAAACTAATATGTTTGCCTGTATATGCTTCGTCATTAAGGTACATAAAAAATTAGGTTGAAATTTACTAAAATGGGCCACTTCACGTTTATTTTTTGAGTTTTTAGATCGCAGATAGTTGCTGTAAAGCGTCGTTTACGGAGTCCGAGTGCAGTTAAACCATGACGAAATAACTGTAGTATGGTGATTTTTTTTTTCATCTTCGGCGAAAGGGCCTCCGGGGCCCGAACCTCAGCTGCCGACCACAAAATCTGCTAAAAAGTTAGTTCCCCCCTCCCAACTTTCAAAACGTTCCTTCGCGCCTGTGTCTAACTAGGTATATTGGAGTAAGGACAATTGTGAAGGGATGTCCGAGGGCTGGACTCAATACCTTGCATTCGCTCTAACGACTGAGGTAAAACTCGGGAAAAAACCTTCAGTCAAGATTGCCGGTCTTGACGGGATTTGAACCCGGGACCTCCCGAATCAGAGTCTCCAGCTGAACGATTGAGCCAACACTTTCGGTATACTTTCATTATTGGAATTGGATTAAATAACGAACTTATATTCCAAAAGTGTCCAAAAAGATATTGTCTTCCAAATGATAGATTATTTTTCGTTTACTATTTGGATTGATCATAATTTCGAAAACGATGGTTCCCCATTTTCTTCAGGCTGACCCATAAAATATGATAAAATTTGTTATTTTATTTAATATTATTAACAGTGGTATTACCAATGTTAACCTATAACCATGGCTGTTTGGTACGATACTATGATAAGCCTTTTTTTCTTTCTTTTTTTCAAATGAACAGTTTTACACATTTTTGTTGCTTACTGTCTGCATTAGGTACAGTACTCTTAAAAATGCAAAAAATGTCATAAAACATGTAAACAAGTACACTTGCGCAGAATAAGAATGCAATGAAGTATTTCCTGTTTATGAATTATGATATTCTTCAACAGTACTTGAAGGACAATTGCAGCCAAACACATTATTCTCATCTTGAATGGAGTTTGTGTTGTGTATGTTGATGTACGTATCTTGGAAAAATGATGAGGATGAAGGGCAAATTAAATCTACGCACTATGCATATTTCAAACCCACTCGCCTGATACAGCATTATTGCACAAACAGAGACGTTCTACAATAATAATCATCATCATCGTCATCGAACCCATGCCCCCTGATAACACGGTATTTGCGTCACAACCGTATGACGATGGAGTATGACGCAGTTGTATGTTAACATACTAGGAAAACACTTAAGTCCCGCCGCGTTGTTGGATGAGCGTAATTGGTGCATTGAGCTGCCATGTGTTACGCGGATTTTCTGTTGTTCTGTGAAAAAATCATTACTTAGTCGAAGATTTTTTTTTAATTAAATTAAATTTAAAAAAAATAACTTAATTTTTTTAATTAATCGTAATTTTTAATAAAGAAAAAAATCGTAAAATTGCAATTTTCATAAGAAATAAATATTCGATTGCGCTCAAATTTAACATGAATATATTAATTCATGAAATTAAGGTTCTGTGAAAAAATAATTACAATAGGATAAAGCATGTAGGTGTAATAAGTCAAACAATTGTTTTAAAAAAGAAAAAACCCGTAAAATTTCGATTTTAATGAGAAATAATTTTTCGATTACGCTAAAATTTCGCACGAATATCTTAATTCATGAAATTAAGGTTCTGTGAAAAAATCATTACAATCGTGTTAAGCATGTAGTGTTTATAAAATCGAAGAAATTTTAAAAAAATAGAAAAAAATCGTAATTATTGCGTTTTTTATGAGAAAAAATTTTCCCATTTGCGCTCAAAAACGTGGCAGTTATAAGTTCAGAGATTTCGAAGGCCTCCATGAAATTTCATCGCAATCGGAGTATCGGTTTTGCCGAAATCGTGCTAACAAACAGACAAAAATACAGAAAGAAAGAAAAAAAAACATTCCGGATTTTTTTCTCCAGTGTAGTGAAATGGAATCTTCGCTTCGCTCGCTACGCTCATCCACAAAGTAGCACAGCTGCAGCGAAAGCTACTTGACCTATAAAATAATCTAAGCTACTTATTTCAAGGACGACTACAGAACAAATTTGGTCATTTATGTATGTATGGCTTACTCTAATAAAAAACAATTTGTAGATTGTCCTTTCGAGAATTAACTGCAAATTTCACGGTTATCCCGTTTAGACGTCTCTGTTAGTATCGAGTAGCGTCGTTGCCAAAATATTAAAAAAATCACAAAAAATGAAACTATATTATGAAAGCTATAAAATCACAAAAAGTAAAAATGGTGACACACAACAAAAGTCTTCGATACATATCTCATTAGTATTCGTCCAAATATGACGCAAGTAGAAAAACAGGACACTCCCAGATAATTAGGGTCATTACGCCCGAACACCAGTTCCATATTAAATGAAGTGGATAGAAGGCAACATTTATAACCCAAATCCTTGTCCGGTCATTATCTACAGATAACATATGAATAGTAGATGTGTAAACAGCATTGTTTGTTCCTGGTTATCTACTGATAACAAAACACTGACCTAGTGCTAGTGGTTTATCGAATTTGTTGACGAAACTTTTTTTCATTATTTATTACATAAGTGTTGTTTACTTATACCAAAGTTAACTACGTATTTTTGTTAGTTATACAGTACTGGTTACTCTGGATATACGTAAACTGAAAATAATAAACTTAAAAGTTAAAACCAAACACTGTTAATTGATTGATTGATTAGTATTGATTAATGTCTCATATTATGCACTAAGGCTATATTCGAGACGATGAGTGGTGATTGATGAGGATGATGGGTGAATAGAAGGGAGGAGGGGAAACCCGGTACGGTACTGGCACGTAGCCTACTCCTTTACTCCATCCGAAAGGACGGTGTAACTTTGACAGTCATATAGGTTCCTCCACTAACCTGGACTACCGAGCAGATGTCGAGGAGAACGAAGCCGTTACACTAGCTCTCGAACCCTCCAACCAGCGGTATACGTGTGTTTTATGGCAGAGTGCACCCCCTACTCACTCCCTGACCACGCCCGAGGTTCAATTTAAAATAAAAAATGACATTATAGCCACCACGGACGCCTTTCTTTTTAATAATGAATCGAACATTGAAAGCAGTAGTTATACAAATATTAAATATGGTGTGGGAGGGGTTCAAACCCAGGACAGGGTACATAAGCTCCAAACAGACAGTGTCCCTTATCGTCAAAGACGAAAAAATATACTAATTTTTAACTTTTAAAAGCCAAACACACGATTGAAATCTAAGATTTCTGAATAGGTGATAGTGATATTTGGTTTTGCAATCATAATTTGAGTGTCTTATGGGGGGGGGGGGTCCCCCGTTTCTACCCTCCTGTATCCACCATTGTATTCTTGGTCAATTCTCCTTTAGTGTGCTTATTAATAGCCAATTACGTCTATACTATGATCGCTTGTATCATAACTCCAGATAAGAGGGTACAAATATTAAAAGCAGCATATTTTTACGTATTCGAGTTCACAAATGTCAAATGGCAACGCACGCTTACATAAGATTACAACTTGCAAGTTCACAATCTAACTTGATCTAGAGTTTTAAACTGTGTTGTTGGAAGTGGCTTCTTCAAGTGTTTGTTAATGAAGAATGAAACAGTTCAAAGATGAGACTGTTATGAGTTGTTTTTAAATTAAGAAAACATCTTCAAGGTGAATAAAAACTGCAACTGTAGGCAGATAAGCTTCAAGGGTGAATAACACAACAGTACAGTCGGAACCAACTCACAATTAATAATTATAATAATACAAAAAAATAATAGTTACGGAGAAGAAATTCAATTATATCTTCCTGAGATATATTTAAATTGATTGATAGTCCCACTAATTGAAGAATACGAGTCATAAAGTACCGCTAAACATTTACGATTTTGAAGGCTCTTTAATTGCCAATATGAAATGAGGTATTTTGAAATGTGCATCTTAATAGCGCTCTACAATATCTGTTAGAGGTGCAAATACTAAGCCAATTACAATTCAATATAGGTCTATCATTCGTAGTTTCAAAACTTAAAAGGGAAAATTAAAATTAAATACTGTTTAATTTCAAGGATTCCCAATTTAAGATTTAGAATACACTATTATATCTTTTTATTATGAATAGTACTTTATATTTATTTAATTTTATCGTTGCGATAGTGCTTGGCTTTTGCAACAGTCATAGAAGATATCATAATATTATTAGTATTTTATGTTGAGCTATGATCTCAGAAGATAAACGCGTGCTCATTTTTATTTGCAAACGTTTTATGTTTACAACATTATATTATTATATATTATTTTGTCCATTGTATTGTATTGTACTAGTATGCTAACGATACTGTTGTCAAAGCGTCTTCTTCAGAGAGCAAATCATATTTACGGCAGCCAGCCATGCAGGATTATAAGACAGGTTTTTTAGTTCACTATGATTCCTCCATCCCTCTCTACCGTGACGAAGCCATCATCTTTTAATACATGTTTACTTTCCACTTGTACTTCGTTCATTATAATAACAATAGACGTTCAATGCTGCCAACACCTACGTTGAGAATATAAATCTTATCTTAGAAACTTAGGCAGCATGTATCTATACTTACTCATGCAGTCATTCTAATACGGTAAAAAAACGGTAATGTTGGCAGTTATGAATTCTTGTTGGTCTTGTGGTTAGTGTATGATTTGGACTTTACACCAGTTCTTGACTTTGAACAGTGACTTTGGAGCCGTCCTAGCAACGAGGCACATAATAAATTCAAAGTTGTTCTGAATCAGCCTTGTTGATTCTGGCTTGATCGCGTTTCATCCTGTCCTACCACTGATTGCTATATTCCTATGAAAATATCGATCTGGTTGTTATTTATTTATTATATTTTTTATTTATTATTTATTTATTTATTTATTAACGTCATCCTTTTCAGGTTTAAAACTGTTTCAAGGAGCACAAATCGCTCACTCGTCGATTGCGTCGGGGCCTACAGGGTTGGCTTGGCTTGGGTAGACTCTAAATAAGAATATATTTATTTAATTGTATTTTATATTCTTCATATCCAAAACATTTACCGAACATTGCAACACAACATTCGATGAGTTTAGTCTGATTTTGATTATTAGTTTTTTTATGGTTGATCTTCCACATAAAACCAATATGTTCTGTATCTTTACTCTCGGGGCGTCTTTAAGTCTCAATAAGCATGTTTGTTATTCTGTATCATACATGATTATAGGTGAATTGAATGAAATTTGAGGATTGCTCTTAATTAACTAGGCCTATAGATACGAGTTTTGAAAACGCTACACATTTTTAAATTTTTTCTTTCGACTAGGTTTATCTGTGCCTAAAATTTTTACTTACCTTCTGTGAAAGAATTTGAATTCGTCATATTTCATTTCAAAATTGTAAAAATTCATTACAAGAAAACCTCAAGATCTTTTTTTAATTGTAAAAACATGATGAAGAAATTAAATATTCACTACAAATCTACAGAGTGCTAATTTTAGGATTTCCAACAATTCAAAATGTAAAATTTGAGAATTAAAGTACTAGAAAGTTACTTTGAAAATGCTCCTTACACTAACTTCTCTCTAAATGATCGATAACACCATAAAAAAACATGGCAAGGACGTGGATAATCACGTAAGGGTTAGGTATATTAACCTAACTATATGGCTCATTAATGATATATGATTGCCCTATCCAATTACAAACTTAAGTTCTACGCGATTTTTTTATTTTAATGACCTGATAACAGTACATTCGGGTGACGATTAAAAATAATTATACTTACATCTAGAATTTGCGTAATTTATATTATGATATGGTTATCTAGGGGTTACTGTTTTTAAATGAGGCAATTACACCTCGAATAATAATGTTGGATTATTAAATAACACCTCCTCTAAAAGGTGTTATATAACGTAGGCCATACGTCATGAATTAATAGTGACGTACAATTTGGCATTGAGCTTTTCGTTGTCGTAGTCGTTTTGTATTATGTTTTAGTATTATTTATGAATGAACAATAAAACCAACCTAGTTTATGCGTCCAAGACATAAATCGTATTTGAATAAATATACCACGATGATGATTTCATTGCTAAACGTCTGATATTAATTCAGTAAGGCTATTCGAGACGATGAGTGGTGATAGATGACGATAGAGGAATCCATGCCTTATGCGGGATTCGAACCCACGTCCTCGTAGAACCATAAACTTCGGACCAGCGCCCGGACGTCTTAAAAGTACTAAGGAAATATAATGAATAATATATTTATCTAAATCAGAATTATTTAATGTGATGGTACAAGTAAAGTATTTAATGTATTTAACTCTTGGTATTCAATAATTTTTAAGCACCGATCGAGATTACTATTACTACAAAAAATATATTTACCTAGATCAAATTTCGGATCACAAATAGTCCTCCAAAACAATGTTTTCTGAAATTGATACAAATAATAAAATGTTTTAAATTACAAAGCTACAAAGTGAAAGAAGAAAGAAGAATTTGTTAATAGTAAAAAATAATAGTAGCCTTAAAAGAAATTACGTTTGCAGGTGAAATACCTTGGTTAATAATATTGCTTTTACCTAATTTACCATATTATACTTTGGTTCATTGAAGGAGGAAGTCTAATTTTCTTGTCCAACTCTCGGATCTTCTTGATAACCCTTGTTGCAAAATACGAGTGCCAAACACAAGTTGTCACTATCATTACCGACAAGGTCAGTGAGCAAGAAAATTGCTTCTCGCAAAAATATCGCCGATACAAAACCACACACTATAGTACTCAATCATATAGGTAAAAAGTGGCATTATTTAAATAACCACTTGAGAAATAGTTTCTCTTTTCAGAAATAATTTCGCAAAAACAAAAGTATTGGCTGTAGAATTCGGTTACGCTTTTTAAATTTAGATATTTTGACGTTGAAGTGATGTGTGGCTGTGATATAAGAGCAGTGTCCACGACCTCATGTTGACAGACAGCACATTGAATGAGTAAGACATGAATATGAATAGCTATTTATTTTCATTGCAAATATAACTAATAGTCAAGTTCAAAACAAGGCCATATCCAATGATATAACACAAGAAAATCAGACATCAACTTCAAAACCAGCTATATCCACCTGGCAGTGATTTCCAATTTCGGCCATTTCCAAAATGGAGATGGCTGGTTTTGCTTCTATACCCCTCAAGTGTACATAGATAGCATTTCCAAGTGTCATTTTAAAGCGTTTTGTAGCAACTATTTTTTGGCCAACTTTCTTCTATAAAGTTTTCTTCATATTTCCGATTTTCTTATCTTCTTATCAAATTCATATATCTTCATATTTCATACATTTATTTTTGAATTGACATCAATTTTGAATTAACATCAACTGAAATAAAATTTTCGTAAATAATAAATTATAAACATGTTAAATTAAATGAAATTGTAGTATCTATACACAAAGCGCTATTTTCACGTACTTCTAATTATTAGTTATACAAATATACACAATGTTACAATGTATAATGTATTTTTCAGTCTCTTGGGAAGTCTAGCCAGGGTGCAATGGATGGCTCTCTTTAGACGATTACTAGGTATTTTCGAGTTTGGTTAGTTGTGAAGTAATAATTGTTGAAGGGAGGTTTTCTTGAATAAATCTTTCAGTCAGAATTGCCGGTTGGGGGTTTCGAGCCGAGGACCTACCTAATTGGGAATCTCTAGACCTAAATATGATTTCAAAGAATCCTGTAAAGACGCCTGAAAAGTTTAAAGAATGAAAGAGGGACTTAATAAAAGAATAGATTATTTTTTTGAATATTTTTGTCGGGTCATAACATCAAAACCAACTATTATATTCAATTTGCCCGAATCAATCCAGCTAGTGCTAGTTCAAAATTGAATTTTAAGCAGAGTTTTTAAAAATATTGTTTACACACTTATCTACAACCTAAATATGAGAATTAATGGTGTTTTTGCGTTTCTTGCGTTGCATTTTTTTTTTGCCTTCCGATACAATTACAAATTTTGTACTGATTAACGAAAAAAATAGTGCAACGCCAGAAACTACGAACAACCAGTTTCCCTTATATTTAGGATGTAGAGATAAGGAGTGTAGAAACAATATACAAAAAACCGCTGCTAAAAATTTATTTGTAACTTGCTGGATTGATTCAAGCAAATTGAATAACATAATTGTTGATTCTGAGGTTATATCCCGTCAAAAAATTCAAACAAATTATAAAGTCCCTCTTAATATAATATCTTTTCAGACGTCTTTACTGCATTTTATAGAAATCATATTTAGGTCTAAAACTACATCTGTCGGTGATAGAATAATCGTAATAATTATATAATTCAAAATGTAATATGTTATTCATTATTCAATAATCATGAATAACCTTCAAATGTATAATCTCTTACTGAACAGGCAGACAGAAACCTTGTACTATTAATTACAATTGGTGAATATTTATATTTGTCATAATAAAACTTTTGTTTTACCTATTTCACATTGCAAATTGCATACAATGCTTGAAAATTACAAAAAATTGCTAATTACACTTTAACATTAATAATAATTCATGCATGTAAATAGTATTATTATCTACCTCATTTACTAACAATATCAATATTTCTCATTGTCACGACCTTGGGAATTTTAAAGTTTTTAGCAAGGTCGTCAAGACCTTAAGTCGTCCTTATATCGTCTATTATTATAAAATAGTACCTTAAGAACCACGAAAATGCTTACTTGATGGGAGATTTCACATTATGAGAAAACTCTAGTGGGTGTCCTAAATCTTTTATTAAATCCTTCTGTAGAGAATTCCGATGATCACGGTTTAAGTGTAGAAAGAAAGAGAGAAAGAAAGAAAGAAAGAAAGAAAGAAAGAAAGAAAGAAAGAAAATAGTTTTATGAGTCTACCTACTCAGTCACATAACTGATTTTCAATGGGGGAACATTAAATTTACAGCAGACCAAGCCAACCCTGTAGGCGCCGACATCGTCGAATAGCGAACAATAACCAACTAGAGGCCGGCATATTTAATTAGGAAACACCGATCCATCAAGCTGGACACGATTCCACCCACGGTCATCGCCAACATTATCTGCAACTAAAATATTGAAATTGTTTTGTTCTCGTATTCAAAGAGCAAATACTTGACTCGAATCAAAATCTCGGCTTCTCGCACAACCCTATAGTAAAAGAGTAATCAAGCAATTTATTTTATTTTATTTTCGTTTCTTTCTTTTCTTTTCTTTTCTGTTTCCCCTCTTTATTATATTTTGTTCATTAATTAATTTTTTTAAATATCCAATTTGAGTTTGTTACAAAAATTACTGTCTTTTTACGCATTGTTGTTGTAATATTACTATTTCATACTTTACTCAACTATATAGTTCTTGATTTTGTCTGCATTTATGTAATTAAGTTTATTTAGTTGTCCTCCTTTCTAAATCAGTTTTTTTAACTGATTGTGATATACCTTAAATAAATAAAATCAAATAATATAAATAAATAAATGAGAACTTTTCCATTATCCGTAAATAAACTCACGACCTCCCGAGTAAGAATGTCCACAGGTTAATTTTATTATTTGTCTTTAGGCTGTGTTTGGCCTATGAACAGTAGAGAAACGCGTTGTTAAGAAACTTACATAGGAGAAATCATGATCAATGTTGTGATTTAGAAGAATAACTTCTAAAACAGGTTGAATGGCTTGAATCTCGAAGCAGGCTGTCACTGAACGGGAAGTAGTCGTAGTCGCCGTATAATACGAGGATAGTTTCCTCGAGTAAGGTAAGGTGAGAAAGCTGTGGCGTCAACAGCTGCCATCAATCACAATACTATCACAGCCGCGGTATAATATATCTCACGAATTATCACGCAGTTTTTTATTACCAAACTTAAAAATTCTCTTGTCTCTGTCGACTACATTTTCGCAAATATTCTCAAAAGTTTTGTGGTTAAAAATATTGAGTCTGCAATACCAGTGATTTTTTCCGGATCATTTCCGGATGTCATTAATCTTCAAATAGACATGAAACTTTTCACATAAGTTATGGTCATATATAAAGTCTTCTGAGTTACATAAAAAAAAACAGCATTCAAAAAGAATATTTTTAAATTTGTAATTGATTTAAGGATTTTTGACTTTTTAGGCCTACATCATCAAAAAAGCTACAAATATAATTGACATTTTAAAAATTATTTAAATGATTATGCGAAACATTAAGCTTCCAAGCACAGCATTTACGATCATATAGCGAACCCGAACTCCAAAATCCAATGATTATCAATATTATAGCATGCAAATTCATTTATACATGATATTATTATTGATTTCCAACATTCATCAAGTGTCAGATCACTTTTGAGATTTACCGTTTCAAAGTAACCAAGTTATAATTAATTACTTGTCAATTATTATCCTCGAAAAAAGTAGTTATCTTTTTGACCCCTAGCAGGCATATATAGCAAATACGTGTGCACGTATATGCCATGTTTTTAATATAGCCATGCAGTTATCTGAACCTTTGTACTTATATGGTGTTTCGCAAGTATGGACATACGGTTGCTCTGTAATAACCCCGGTAGTCAGGTACTCAGTGATTGGGGTTCGATCATGCCGCGAGGCGAAGAGTTGGTGTGCACCTCTGTTCGTGGTCTGAAGACATATAAAACCTGTTGGCCATCATAACTTCACAGTATTAACAACCGGTGGATGGTTGTGCGATTTACAATTTGCAATGACTGATGAGTAGGGAAGCATATTCATCAATAGTATAAGCACACAACTGGGTGAAAAACCAGTTGAGTAATGAGTTAATTAGTAGATAATTTCAAATTGAAACGTTTTTCGAAATGTTATGTGTTCAAAAAAATCAATATAATTTTTTGTAATTAAAAAATACAGAGGGAATCAAGAGAGCATGTCTTTGAGGCCCATCCTTTTGGCATTAAAAATAATATAAAACTTAGTTTTTATAAATGTATGTGTTTGTGATAAATGTTGATCGGATGATTCACATGATTGTGATAGTTAAAAATAAAATGGAGTCCTAATACATGAAACCTTTTACAAATATTAATTCTTCAAAGCAGAGGCTATCAACTAGCAATACAATACAACAAGTGAAACTTCTGTTACAGAAGAATATAAAATATTCTATTGCAATTTCTTTTTTTGTTTAAATAAATACAATGGCTATAATGACAAAGTCCACAAATTTTCAGTTTGTAATCAGTTATTCAAGTTCTAAGGTGTGAATATTGCAGCGATTGCTGTGGGTGGTTATCAATAGTTCTTAAGGTGTGAATATTGCAGCGAGTAATGCGGGTTCAGTGAGCCGCACCAGCCTTGGCCTCTATCCCTGTCTGCAGCTGATGACGTATGACCGGCCCCACAATGCAGCCGGCTGGACGAGAGATAATGATGATGACCACTGTCCGTCCGTCCGTCTGTCTGTCTGTCCGTCCATCCGTCCGTCCGTCCGTCTGTCTGTCTGTCTGTCTGTCTGTCTGTATGTCTGTCTGTCTGTCTGTCTGTCTGTCTGTCTGTCTGTCTGTCTGTCTGTCCGTCCGTCCATCAGTCTGTCTTCCGTCTGTCTGCCTACCTGCTTGCATAAATATTCGAGTCTAATCCATTTAGTTGAAAATAAATTTTTTTACTAAAACATATCCCATTGTATGAAATTTCTTATCAATAATAACAAATATGTATTTTAATTCGTACAACCGAACTTTATTCAAACAATGGATTAACAAACACTTTTTCTTATGCTTTCTTCTTCCTGTATTTAGTAATTTAATGCATTGTCAAATCCTGTATAAATAAATAATAAATATTTTCCCATATTTAAACAATGAATAGGCCTTCTCGAGTACGGGCGACGTATCCTGCTTATCATTGTAGAACCGAGTGAAACCGTGTTCAAATTAGCTAGCAATGCGCTCATTACCGACACAGTGTGTAGATCTGTCTGTCGTACAAGCGCTTGACCTACATGAGTATCAGAAGTCAGAACTGAATAGATAGTAGGAATAATGTTGCTCTAAACTAGGTAAGCAGGAATAAATAATAAGGAAGCGAAAGTCTCTCATTTCACGCATTTATTACAAATAATTTTTGTGGGAAGCCTTCCCAGGGTGCAATTCATTCCCATCTTCAGGTGCGTCTACCTAGGTAAATTTGCGGTAGGACAATTGTGAAGGGATGTCCGAGGGCTGTTTGAGAGGACTCAATCCCTTGCATTCGCATTAACGACTGAGGAAAACCTCGGAAAAAACCTTCAGTCAGGATTGCCGGTCTCGACGGGATTTGAACCCGTGACCTCCCGAATCAGGGTCGCGTGCTTAACGCTCAAGCCAACAGTCGGTGCATTTATTACAAATTCATTTTATATTATTTTATTATCGTTAAGGATGTGACAGGATGACTGCGGTGGACGGGCTACAGGTGCCTGCTTTCCTGACTCGTCCTGTATAATTTCTGCCTATGTGTATTAATAACAGAAATAAATGTGCATCGCAATTCTGTCTGTTTGTCTGTCACGTTTTACGACAAAAATGGTAAAACCTCCGATTGTTATTTTGTTTTTGCAAATAGCAAATCCACCAAAAACAAGAATTGAATGCCGGAACATAAAAATTATACTTATTGTTGTATCCTTCATTTTCAACGATACTCCCGTATCCGCGCTTGTTTTCCATGTATAGTTGTGTTTATTTTTTAGAAGTGAATGATATCTTTTTCGAATTTTTGCTGAGCATTTCATGAAGCTATTAGTATCTTATTGATATACAACTTTGTAAGGTTGTTAGAACCTAATAAATAATATCTTCTATGGTTGTAGATTATCTAAGTTATTGTGGATTAGTCAGAAAAAACAAAAAATTACCAAACATTAACATTTAAAAAATCTTAATAATATTTTTTTTAAAACTTTTTTAAGTGTATCAATAAAATACTTCAAGTACATGTCCAGGAGATCTGTGAAATGTTTGATGTTAATCTCATTGTTACTCGCTGTTAGAAATGGATCCGAAATAAATCAAACTTTTACAAAACAGAAATTGGTGTTGAACTCAAATTTGACAAGAGAGATCTACGAACGGATAAAACATGCAATTGATTAAATTGTATAAGAAAATGTTTTAGCTTAATAATAATATGGATGTGTTAATAGATGATTTTTAGAATACAAGATTTTGTACTTGGTACACCTACAGACATGTGAGTGATGCATTTTCGAATATAGGTAAATGCAGGTTAACGGCGTAGATTCTTGGCAAATACAATAATTATTCTTATTGGCTGTGAAATCACTTCTCGTTTTTAAACGATAAATCAAGGTTATATTTGTTAAACTAGTGCCATTCTCTTGAAATCTCTGCCCATGAAAGTAAGTAAGTAAGTAGTGCATCTTATGGTTATAAAATGGCACATGCTGTGGGTATGTATGTGCCGCTTCAATATGTGTGCTGTGTAGCCTGCCTTGGGCGATTCTTGTTCAATAGGAGACAGTGTACTTTGATGACGGTGCGTTTTAGAATTACAATCAGACTGTGCCACTTTCTTGTAGGCGAGATAGTCCCGTACTTTGTTATACACACTTATTGATGTGGATGTCCCACTTTAGACACAACAGTAGCACTCGGCGACAAAAATCCTCATATTTGCAACTTTCCTATATACGATAATTTGCAATTTAAAAATATTATAAGGTTTTACTACAAAATTGATGTTGAAGATTTTGTGTTTCTGTGAGGTTTTAAAACAAGCCAATAAAATTATTTAACGTCTGTTCTATTCAGTTATAAAAAAATCTTATTTGAAAACCAGGACAATGGAAAGTATAATTTACAAAGCTGAGTAAAGAGACGAAATGGAAAAGAGAGTCATGCTGGGGCAAATAATGTGTATCCTATATAGCGGTTATACAAACGAAAATGTGTTTTCACGATTGTTACACAGGATAAAATTCTAGTTAATTATTGTCCTTATTAATTATTATTATTTTATAATTAATAAATTAATGTACTCCTTTCAAGTCTACCTGTTTGTTGTTCAATCCACTGTTAGGAATTGTTATTGTGGAGAAATGTGTTTTAAATAGACGCAGGTAAATTTTATTCGTCCTATTACATTTAAAGAAAATATATACCTACAAATATAATAATTATTACATTTACTACAAGTCTTGACTTTCTATTTTGAAGTTAATAAACTAATGACACAATAATTATACGGACTGTTTCTTATTTGATACATTGAGCGTTCGGTTTGAGGCTTGAGCGGTCATCAATAACTCTCGTTGATGCTAAAACATTCCGCTGTATTATGTAATTGTAATAAATACATAGGAAGCTAAAAAAAAAATCGCAAACTTGCTAAAACAACTAAAATCGAAAGTTGTGCGTGTACGTTTCCTTATTTATCAATGACATAGAATACCGGCGGAAGATAAACGTTTAACTGATCACATGACATGAGGAAATGATCACAAACAATATATGAACATTTCTGATTTAAAAGTATTTCCGCTCTGTCAGTTCTTATAAATGATAGCAAATGTTTTATTTGTGTTTAAATTTTGACCAAGTGAAGTAAATACTTCAATTTTATATAAGTATACATCACTATGAATTGTTTGCCCTGAGAAAAACCTACGATATTTTGTATTTTTTTGTTTGTTGTTTGTTTGTCTGTTGTTTGTTTGTTTACTCTCTTTAGGTCAAATTGCTAATGCGATGTTGGTGCAACTTTCTAAATCGCTGAGATTATATCTCTCATATCAAAAGACAAGCAATCGGAAAATGATTTGTAATGAAAATCGCAATTCCACGTTATTTTATCGATTTCACAAAACGTTTTCGCTCGTCACCAGTTTCAAAGCTACTTGAAATAAATACAATTTTCAGGAAACCTTCCAAATCTCTACATGAACGTATTTTAGAATAACAAAATTAATGCTGCTCATTAAATTGCACCTTTACGTATTGTTTATATAAATAAATTAAAGCAAAATTATTTCTAAAAAACAGTTTTTGGAAGTTTGCGAATTTTTTGCAGCCAAGTATTGGTTGGCTGGTATATCCATAGAGATAAATACAACTTGTTGCTACTTTAAAGACACATCTGTTAAAACTAGAAACACGAATCTACGACATCGAAAATCGTTAGCGTAGCTGCCTAGCTAGAAATAAATGTCCAAGGGCAAATGTTGTAAGTCTCAATATAATTCTATACCTACCACTTTAAAAGAATCCAGTGAAGTTTGCCAGTGGCTGACATCGAACCAACATACTCCCGAATCAGAGCCTTGATTCTATCGGGTATAAGTCAACAACAACATTGTGTCACTGTGTACAAGGCGGTGCCCCGGAAATGTTTAATTTAGCTCCTGTCCACACTTTGTGTGCTAGGGCTTGAGATGTAGCCAAGTCTATGATCTTTCTTCCTGTCTATATGGTCAACGTTATTACACGTGTTGGCGGGACTATGCAACATCTGACCAGCTATTATTAGAAGAAGCTTGGATATCCTGGGACACAACAAGTGAGCACGTGTTTGCTATGCTGATACACATTGTGTGATGCTTTCTCAAGTGCACGCGTCACAACCGAGACTCTTATTAGGGAGTTCGTAGATTGGAATCCCACCATCGGCAATTATTACTTGATATTATTGATTGAATGTATTATGAAATAAACCTTATTTTATTACTTTCCAATAATTAATATTTACAATTTATTTCATATTATTTGTAACTAAATAATGACAATTTCTCATTATCTTAGTATTAGTATACATGATTTTATATTAGCTAAATGACACATACACTAAAAATTGTTTTGTTGTAATATGAAATGTACAACTTTTCCTTATAATAAAAAAAAAAAAAATAATAGAAATTGTAATTGAAAATCGAAATTGAAAATTGACATTGAAAATTGAAAATTCCAAATTAGGGATATATCATCTTCAGCGGTCATTGGTCATTCTCTGCGCAGTTACCCTAGTACCTTATTACCTAGTTAGTCATCTGTTGAAGAGTGTCATACCAAGTAAACTGATCCTTTTAAGAAGACATCCATACAAGATCTTGTCTCTCTTAAGGTAGGCCTACCGACTAAACTATTATTGTTTACACCCGACAATCTGCCATCACATACAAATAACTAAATTGATTTAGTGGTAACTCTTCTAACCATTGTGTAAGTCCACAATAAATCATACTGCAGGCAATGTTAAAGTTTTATCCGACTGGGCATCGAGCCCAGGGTATTGGGCTCTCCTTAACAATGCTTATTCCAATTAAATAGTTTAAAGATTTGGATAAGTCGGGGAGAATCATATAGAATACACTACATACATTCAAACCATCTTCAGCCGGTGTAGGATTAAATTTCTAGGTTGTGTTACATAATATATTGAACTTTTGCATTTATTTTAATAATCTAATCGGGTAAAGCTTGAACGGTGTAGTTGCAGTTCATGTGTTCGACCGTGTAACAAGTTAATGCATTTATGCATTTCCTTATGCTAATTTCTACATTAATTCCAAGGTTTTGGAATACATTGTCTTTCAAAAGTCATTGAACAATACAAGCCTATCCATTGTATCTTTTTTCGGACAGTCTATTTTTTTTTTTAATTGGTGAGGGATTTTGTGTGATGAGCTTGTTTGTTTAGATGTTGAAGAGAGATTTCTATTAAAAAGTGACACAAACTATTGTTGAAAATATTATGAATAATTTCTGCCATGTCACATTCACAATCATTAATGCCAAGTTGCTTGAAGTGTTTTTCTTTCTAACACTTTTGAAAATAAAATGATGGTAAATTACATATTTTTTACTTTTTGCCATCGTGACATGGAAGTTAATATGCAACAGAAGGCTGTAAAAACTCGAATATTGATTAGTTTGTATAAGTGAGAGGTTCCAACGTCCATCTTTTGATTGTGACATAAAATCAAGTTCTTAACCTTTGACTAATGTCCTAAGAAAATGGTTCCATATTTGGTTGACGTTCGTTTTTAATATTGCTCATTTTAGTAATTAATTACATTAAATTAAAAACACATCTTATTGATGGCGTATTTCTGCATTGCATATTTTTGGAAACAGTTTTGTGTAGTATTTAACAAAAATGACGCGGAAAATGGTAATAAAAATGCATATTTCTAATTTATATATGAAACTCAATGTTGACGGTCTATTTTGAAGTTAAAACATTTCGTTTGTGTAATTTGTCAATTTGTAATGCAGAAGTGTTACGATTTAGAATTTTCTTTTTCAAGTCGGAAATTACAAAATTATATTCCTACACAATAAAAAAAAAATACTAGTTCATTTTGCTCTGACAGTATTTCTGCATTTAACGGATATGTTCATGGCTGTTGTAAATTTTCCTGGTGGGATTCGAACCCACACCCGTCTCTCCGCGAGTTTCTTCTAAAGTGCAGCCAACTGAATCGATCACCTGTTACACATTAACAACAAGTAAACCCAGTGTATTATCTTCCCTCAAGTTGGTACCGCCGTTGGCAACAATCCAATGAATTTCATTGATTTCAAACAGCTGCTTGCGCATTGCGCCAAACAAGTCTCTGTCTGCCTCGTGTGTTTTGTTATGTGTTTTAGTGTGCGAGAGAGAGTGGTAGAATGATGTAGTGAGTGTTGTGACTTGTGAGTGTTTGTGAGTGTCAAGGCGGAGAGATGACCGTGTGTGTGGCTAGCCATCAAGACACATAGGCATAACGATGTTGTATGAGATATTGACGACCACGTTGTGGGATAAACTGTCAAAGATACGACTCAGGTTTGCAAGGGTATTTCCAATGTTTACATGACACTTGTAGCCTATGTTATTTTAATATTAACAGTATATTATCAGATCACCCCCGTCTGGGCCCGGGGTAGAATTGGCCCAGAGCATGGCTCTGCTAATCGTAAAAGGCGAGGAAAGAGATAAAGTCCATCTCGCAAATATCAGCAATTATGCATGGAGTAACTCACTATCACTACCCACAAACTAGTGGCGAGCTCCGGCGGTCGTAGTTGGCCTATTCCCTTGACGACCTCCCCACGACGACGACGACGACGACAACGACACCACGAACGATGACAAAGACAATGACGACCGGGACGTGAGAAACCCCTTTTCTCCTCCTACACAAGGCTGGTTCTGACCAGCATGGGACTCTCCTCCCTTCATCCCCTAGGCTAGAGTGGTGCATTATCACCTAACGGTTGACGCACCCTTAATCCATTTTTTAAACTAACACCCAAGAAATGTATTTAAATTTAAAGAACATCCTTAAGGTTATGTTACTTCGGTAGAGTCTTCAACTTCTATACTGGCTGTATCATTTAGAAAATGACGTTTTCCACCCAATACAAAAATATAGAAAAACTGGATTCCCATTTAGTAGATATTTGGGTAAAAATGCCGTAGGCCCTATAGCGCCTCACGAAAAAAACACGTGGAAAAACTTGGGTACGCGGGAGGGGGGGGGGGCGAACGCGTATGTTTTAATAATAATAATAATAATAATAATGATAATAATAATAAATAATAATAATAATAATAATAATAATAATTATAAAAATAATAATAATAGTGCAAGACTTAAGCCCCCCCCCCCTTCCCGCGTAGAGCCTACCTTTTCGTGGAATATCCAGTGTTCGAAATAGTGTTTTTTGCGTGAGGCGCTATACGGCATAATTACCAAATTTAGTCAAGGTAGGTGTTTCTTGATCTGCTACCATAGTAAAGCTTTTAACGATTGCTCAGAACAAGCATACGTACCCTAGTTAAGATGTTACTTTAGTTTTGTAAGTTTGTTTTACAGGCAGGAGCAGCATTAGTTAAAAAAATATTTAAGAAAGAACGAAAGTTCATTTTGGCCAATAAACACATTAGGCATAGGCCTACCTACATTATTTTATTACAATAAATTAAGACACCGTATTTTCGTTTGAAATTATGTAGCATGGCTTTTGTTCAGTTAGGATTGTTGGTGAAAGTGCCATGACCCTTTGTATCTCTCCCATAGACCCTCCGAATTAGAGTCTAGCACGTTTCGCATGAAGTATTTTGAACTCTTACTTTTGATTTTTTCGTAAGATTCACATAACATTTAACCAGTGTGAAACTCTTCTGGTGACCATTCAACAACGGTTAATAAGGGTTAGGTTGTGAAGGGATGTCCGGGCGCTGTTTAGGAGGACTAAATCCCTTCATGAATTTAAAGAAAACCTTGAAAAAACTTCCGATCAGGATTGCCGGTGGAGGGATTTGAATCTGTTACCTATCGAATCAGATAAACCAATTTCACGTAGAATATTATAGATCTAATAACACTAAGAAATCATAAAAATTTAATAATATAACGTAGAATATTTTATTATATCTGGTAGAATGGAAGATAGAATGAATGGAATTACAGCTGCAGGGCGGGGTCGTATTAGAAGTGGTAACCAACGCCACCGTGTTAAATATACAATGGCGTTGTTACCTGTTGGATGAGCGAAGCGAACCTCAAAATTCACCAACCCTGAGGAGAAAGCTGTGTTTTTTTCTATTTGTTTGCTCTCTACCGGGCAAACGGTATTATGCGATCTTGATGAAAATTAGAGGGGACCTTCGAAATCTATGAGCTTATATCTGTCAAATTTTGGGGTACAATTGAAGAAATGTTTCTCATAAAAATCGTACTTTTAGGGCAATAGCTCATCCATCAACGCGACTGGAAAAAGCGTTCGCGAAGCGGGCTAGTTTAATAATAACGTAAAATATTGTATTATTATTAGTAGAAAGAAGGTAGAATAGTAACTTGTAAAAACAAAAGTGTAGGCCTACAACAGTTGTAAAAAGTGTTGGACAAACAAACATAATATGTCGGATGTGTCTCCAAGTGCGAGTGAGGGTCCAGTGACGATGCCCTATCTAACAACATCCCAACACGACAAGTAGTAGTTTCCAATTGACCTCCTAAACCGCCCGTGACCCCTACCAGACAATACGTCTCACTTCGTAGTCTACAGCAGCTGGCTGTGTATCCTTGTGGGTCACCCGGGTTTATAGAAACAGGCTCCGAAAACATTAGGCCTGGACGGGAGACACAAAGAAAGGTGAAAAACAACACTTTTTGTCATACACGATTTGTAACGGTTATTTTGAAAAAATATTACAGAAAAAGTCATAAAACTAGTTGTGGCTCGTGTGGTGAAGAGTGGTAGGTAGTAAATTTTGATTGGTCCTGAATATAAGATGCAGGTTTTCTTATAGTCTTCTTATGAAGTCTGACGTTGCACTGCTACGCAGCCCCGATAAATTATTGTTACGCATATCGATACCCTAATTGCAAAACATAGTATCTGTATTTGCTGTAGAATTACTATGCAACATTTCAAAGCTTGTGAAAATGGCTCTAGTTATCTAAAAGAGCAGATTCGAGGTTTTTGTATTCAGGCTTAAAGTAAATTGTAACATCTCGAATCTGCTCTGTTCGATAAGCCATTTCAACAATCTTTTAAATGTAGCATTGCAATTCTTCTGCAAATACAGATACGAGTTTTTGCAATAGGATATCGATATGGGTTTTGACCAATAGTTGCTTTGAGTTGCTTTAATCTTTTCATTTTAGGGAGGGAATCTCTAAATAAGCTTCACTTTTCAGACTGTACGTGTGTCACGTCTCACGTTAAATCCCCAACATGACCTCTGATCGACATGCGTTTTTTTTTATTGAAATACTTCTTCAAAAAGGATGATACAGAATAGTTTTGGTGACCCTGTGGGTCAGGGGTGGGGCTATCATAACCTAAAGTTGACATAGAAATACTCGGCACCTCCACCAACAATGAAATTGCAACGCGAATGAACGAAACGTTTTATTTTACTTTTGAATTATTCTTCGATGATATTTATTTATTATTTATCCTTTTCATAATTATATTTAAAAACAGATAGACATGCAATCAACAAAGAAAGAAGTTGAAAGTATCTCGACAAGATTTTAAGATGCTTCGCTACCTCTCAAAGTTTCTCACGTATACTTACTAGTGTATCTCAGTGATATTATTCCAGACCCTAACTCGGAAGGTCACTTGTTCGTTCCCATACGATTGTGTGCGTGATTTTGACGTTTGAAATTGATGTATTTACGTACCTGTTAGCCTATATTAGTAGTGCATATAATACATATTATTGATATAAATAGGAATTAAATGGATCAAATGCCATCTCGAGTGTTATGGTGCATGGGGAAGTCTGAATATAGTATATTATTCTGTGCATGTTCGAATCCCAATGGGGAGGGATTCAATCATTTAGGTGACCATGCTATTTATTCACAAATTTAAGATCTTCGCACCCAAACGTAATCTCCGTGATTACATTTATATGACAGAATTATCAGACCTGTCTTCGAAGGTAACTGTACATAGCGTCCATCGATTCATGTGCGGACATTGAGTTTCGCTACTTGTAACCCCGCTGAAACATAATTTAAAACATTTTTTTTTAAATCTTCCAGATAGTAACGAGCGTTGTAGACGTGTCAATTTAAGCGCGTGGAATTTGAACCATAGCCTACCTTATCAAAATGCTAAAATTTTTTGTTAGAATAATTAATTTATTATCTAGGCTACTCAATAGTTAGAATTAATTTAAATTTAAAGTTGATTTTTGTATGCAGTATATTATATTTTCAAAGTTTAATTTATTTTGTATAAATCAGTAAGAAAAGAAACGACATTTTAAACCGAGACGATTAAACAAATATTATTGCACTTACATATACGTAAAAAAAATGCAATCTACCAGAAGTGTTCAAAACTTGTGGTGGTGACTGTACCATCCAACGGTCAAAAAACTTCAAACAGCCTTGCGGCTGACAATGAAACCTTGGTGTCAGTTGATGAACTTTCACTTCAATCAAGACGCACAATGGACTTGCGTATTAACATGTTGGTAGCTCCGATGAGAGGGCGTTAAACCCTGAATTGGTAATTGGTAATTAGTAGTTTATTATTCAGCAATGGTCTGCAAAACATAATTCTTCACGGTCATTTTTCAACACTATAATTATTTGGTTACCAAATTAAATTAACAACTACTATTCAATTACCTACTACTGTAAATTGATACGAAATAATATATATCTTATTCAAAACTTATCACAAAATGCTTACTTTGAGCCATGGATTATATTTTATTTTCAAACTTCTTTCTATTTCATTTATTTTGATTTAGTAAACTAATTTTGATTGATGCAATTTCACATTTGTTTAACACAATTAAAATTTGTCTTAACATGTACATTTTGAAATTTAAGATGTAGATGTTTCACACGGTGAGGAAATCTAGGGGTAAATCAGTTAGAATTGCGGTCTTGAATGGATTCGAACCCGCGATTTCCAAAATCAGAGCAAATCTTTATACTTTTTCCGAACGTTTTGTTTTATGTTAAAAAAAAAATACAAACGAAGAGAATGTATGTTATTAAGTATTGTTCTTGGGATACAAGTTCTCACTCGGATGTGGTTATGTTCTCAGGGCACGAGCGAGGCCGACCCGAAGAAGAACGATGACAGCCGGAAGTCCACGAGCTCCGAGTGTCCCCTCCTGCTCACCTACAACGATGCGCCCAGCTACCTTAAGTTCAACCCCTACATCAAGACCGGCTACCGAGGACTCATGGACACCAAGATGTGCCTCGAGTCCATATTCTGGTGGGTAGAGACCGGTACACTCACCTAGGGACGACGTTCACGTTTATGCAGTTTATGCACTACCTTTTCGAAAAGTCATTATTGGATGAGCGAAGCGAAGACTTCAATTTCACTGACCCCCCCCAAAAAAATACTCGGTGTTTTTTTTTTTTTTGGGGGGGGGGATTTTTGTCTGTTTGTTCGCTCTCTACCGGGCAAACGGCATATGCGATCTTGATTAAAATTGGAGGGAACCTTCGAAATCTCTGAACTTAGACCTGCCACGTTTTTGGGTACAATCGATAAAATATTTCTCATGAATATCGTACTTTTACGAATGTTTTGAATTTTTAGTGCGATATTTTCGTGACATTTGGGCCTATTCTGACCAAACGGGTGGTGCTACAACGTTCATATTTCACATGGACATTACATTTTTGAAAGAAAAAGTTGAAAAAGTTAGCCAGAATCCATAGAATAAAGGTTTAAATATGAGTTTTTTGAGGTATATAATAACAATTAATAAGTAACAATAGAAACTTTACAACAATCACCTACAATGCGTTCAAAAATCACTTGCAACCTACGCAAAGTAAAAACTTACAAAAAATCTCATCCATCAACGCGACTAAAAAAAGCGTTTGCGAAGCTTCCTAGTTGTAAAGTCATTAAAATGTTGTAACACAATGTACCACGATTGTACTCTTTATAAAAAAAAAATGCTATGTATGAGTTGGAAAAATTACTACCGTATACCTCATCTTGTTGTGAATAAAGAGAAAAGATTACTTAAAATGACAAAATTTTGTAAACTGACAATACGTAATCTTTACAATTTCATTAAGTATCGACAAAAATCTTTCCTTTAACAATCCAGTGTTTACGTCAGTCGGTCTCTATTTGTTTTGGCAAATAAGATCTTTTTCTGTGAGCAATGTTTTGCGCTTCATCTGGCCGGGAACAACTCAAGTCTGTGGTCAGGTCTTCGTTATTCTCTCTGGACTCTCACTGGAGGAGGTTTTGTAAATCTTACAAGTTAAACCCTTTTCTTTATACAAAATCAATGTGAAACACCAATTTTACAATTTCTTATTTACCAACATACTTTATCAGTTGATATTTTTCTTATGCTTAAGAAGCCAGATTCGATGCCAATAAAATGTGCATGAGAGTCTTTATTTATCTTTATTAACCAAAATGATCTTTTGCTCTTTACAAGCAACCAAATAATAAAAGGTTTTCGTATAAGCCTTGATTAATTTAGCCTCTGGCTATTTTGAGTCTGTAAATAACCAACGTCATACTGTCTAACGTGGCCTAACTTTAGAGACCATAATAAATAAATAAAATATATGAGTATATAGGTCCTATATCCAAATAATACCTTTTTTTAAAATGCATGTTTTTATTTTCGTAGGTACGCAATATAATCGCTTACGTTGTTTTGCATAAACATACTACTGCTCCATAGCCTTGTGCTATGGAACACGTCGCAACAGTGTTAAATTATCGGTAAAAAAATCTACTGAAGGTTATATAAATTTGAAGAGGAAGATCGCAAACAAAAAAATTGTGAAAAATAAATAGGTATCTTCATTGTTTTTTTCTGCTTTGGGTCTATCCATTCGCAATGACCTTGCTAAAGGTTGATTGCTGGAGGCGTACTTGATATTTAAATTATTTTTGTGACTGTGCTTAGGAGATTAGATAGTGGTAGAATAAAGACAATAGACCAAAGTTGGTTGTTGCTTGAGTTCTCATTACCATTGCATGGCTGAAGACATTTTATGAGGATATAAAAAAATCAATTTATTTTAGACCTTTATACTACTGCTTTTTAAATTTCACAATTATAGTTTTCTACTCTGAAGAGCTATTGTTTTTCTTTGTCCTGCACTGCCATCTGTGGTGTATACAGTGTAGTTACAGCATTGGCATGTTATTTAGTCCCAGAGCAGAAAACACCACCGTATTATTTAATTCACCCTGCACTACCGACTGTTTCTGGCCTACAGCTTACACCTGCACAGCAGAAAAGTGTTGGACAAAACAAATCTAACTTCTGCGTCCACCTGTAAGTCTGTCGTATGGCAATATCCATATAAATCTATATCAATTAATAGATGTTCTTCAGCCTTTGACTGGTATATGCAATATTTTGCCTATTCCAACATATAATTATTTTAATTGCCCTCTTTTCAAACCGGTATACAGGAGTAACTCTTTTATCTACCGTGTGTTGGTTTTTACTTTATCATGGTGGCATGACTTATCTGAAAACTTTTTTTGTTTTGTAGGGATGCTTGAGCATTTCTGTTATAATTCGTTGCTGGCTTTTTAGGGGTGCAAAAATCATTAACAAACTATTTTTTTAAATGACTAAAAAATAATATGCGTTTAAAATAAATGATACAAAATTAATCTCATTACAAGTATGAATTTTTTCGATGATTACAATCCTAAAGGGTACAAAATAACCAAAATAGAAAATAATGATAAGTTTTCAAACCAAAAAATCAGAAAAATGCTCTTTCTAGCTTAGCACAAAATAGTTTTATTTTAAGTTTATGGGCTACGTTAAATCTTTAATATAAAAATTAATGGTTTATACGTAATGATTACCATATCATTAACTGGTAAAAATATCCCAATTACAATTAAGATTTTTTTAAAATTAAATTAAATTAATGAAAATTAAATTTGAATTGTTTTATTATCGTAATTTAAAAATAGGAAAAAATCGTATTGATTTCTATAATGTATATCAAATGGCACAATTTACAGCGAATTTTAATTGTTAAGTTTAATGGTTGTACTGTGAAATCTTACAATATAAAGCTAATAAGTCAAGTTGTTTAAATGAAAGAAATAAAACGTAAATTTCGATTTTCATGGAATATGTTTCTTGAATGGTAATTTTCAACAACGTTCTATCATGAAATAGGTCAAAATCTACAAATCGGATAAGCTGTCAGGTGTTATAGCTGTTTTTAAATCGTGTAAATTGGTTTATGGAAATATTTTTCGATGCGCTCAAAACTGGAGTATCTTCGTCGAGAGATTCTGAGGCCCTAATGTATGTATTGATATGGTTTAATGTGTGTTGACTATGGGTGAAGACAAACTGTCAGTGTGCTGAATGGAACGTTGTGACGAAACGAGACACAATCAAACATTCTGAGTTCACAATCTTCGACTGATAGTTTTGTCCTGGGGTTGTGTGTGTTGCTATGGTTGTAATGTGTGTTGCTATGGAGCTTAACTGTATGTTGCTATGACAGGTGGACGAAGAGACCATCAACATCTGGAGTCACATCTTCGGCTGGATGTTGTTCCTGGGGTTGACACTCTACGACCTAATGCTGCTCAATATACACGCCTCGTTCGCTGACAAGTTCATCGTCGGCCTCCTACTCTTGTGTTTCCAGGTAAGTACACACACTACCAGGGTGGCCACATGGTAAATTAAAATGAAAAAATAGAATATACTAGTGGAGATTTGTCAATTTTATTAATCCAACCATTACAAAATTTTTCCCGCCTGGGGTTTGAACCCCATGGTCCCCCACCTTCCGGGTTGGCGGCTTAGCCAACTAGACCACCAGGACAGTAACAACTATACCCGGGCTAAAACGCTAGTCGGAACAGATTTTTAAATTTCTGCCCTGTATTAGAAATAAATGAACTAATATAGCTAACATATCATTGGATTAAATTCCTCATGGGAAACCTGTCCAGGGTGCAATGTAAACCCCTCTTCAGGTGTCTTACTTACTAGGTATATTGGATTAAGGTCAATTGTGAAGAGTGAACCTTGTATAAAACCTTAATTAAGTCAGGGTTGCAGATCTAGACGGGATTCGAACCCCGGACCTCCGGAATCAGAGTCTCGCCCTTTTTCTGTATTTCTTTTCTTTGTCTTTTCGCTTTATCTGCAGTAGAAGTATAAATTTCTAGGAAGCTTCGCAAACGCTTTTTCAGGCGCGTTGTTGGATGAGCGTAATTGTTTATAAACAAAAAAAAGCGTAAAATTGCGATTTTCATAAGAAATAATTATTCGATTAAGCTAAAAAATTTCACAGGAATAAATTAATTCATAAAATTAAGGTTATGTGAAAAAATTATTACAATCGGATAAAGCATGTAGGTGTTAAGAAATTTAAAAAAAATAAAAAAAATCGTAAAATTGCAAACTATCATAAGGAATAATTTGTTGATTGTGCTCAAATTTCACACAAATATATTCATTCATAAAATTAGGGTTCTGTAAAAAAACTCATTACAATTGAATAAAGCATGTAGGTGTAAGTCGAAGATTTTTTTTTAAATCGAAAAAAAATCTTATAATTGCGATTTTCATGAGAAATAATTTTCCGGTTGCGCTCAAAAACGTGGCAGCTCTAAGTTCAGAGATTAGAAGGCCTCCACAAAATTTCATCACAATTAGAGTATAGGTTTAGCCGGAATCGTGTTAACAAACACACAAGCACACAGAAAAAAAACATACCGGATTTTTTCCTACAGTGTAGTGAAATGGAATCTTCGCTTCGCTCAACCAAAATATTGTTTAAAATATGTAATATTATAATTTCCCAGTGACAAAACTAAAGCAAAACAACATTGCTGAAAGACTAGAAGGTAACTTTCATATCAGCCATGCAACCAAATGAAAAACACTTCGCACGAATTTTACATTAAACCATCTACATCATCATTATCATTATCCATCGCCGTTTACCGCTGGTTATCTTGGGGTTTTCAACTAATCTTTTCGCTTCTTTCTATCCTCTCGCATCTCTTCCACATCTTCCCAGCTCTCTCCTCTTCCCTCTAAGCCTCTTAGGGTCCTTCCAACACTTCCTCGGCCTCCCCATCTTCTTCTTTCTTCTTCCATCCTTATGTCACACATTCTCTTGTGCATCCTCTCCCGCACTGTCAACAATGTCCGTCCTATACTGTCACTGAACTTTTCTATACCGAACATTTCTCTATATCCGTGTTTCTAATTTAAATTATCTTACACTCTCATTATTTGGGCTTAAATTGAGTACAATAAAACCCAGACTACGAAGAAAGTGGTAACTATATCAACCTTTTTTCTGTCACGGAATGTAAGAGGCGATTACTATAGCTATAGTAGCTAGGCAAAAACCTTAATGCGAGTGCTACCTAATGATGTGTTAACGAAATCGCACTTGCTTATACGGAGAAAGTAAGTGGGCTGTAGCCTACACACTTATTACTGAGGCGGTTGGAGAACAAAAACATGATGATATGGGCGTGTGTTTTTCTTTTAAACTCTTGCCTTCCATTTGCCTCTCAAAACAATCCCTGGACAACGGGACTAAAGAATACAACAAACAATGTTTGGTCTTAAAGGGGTCTTAATAAATGTGACCGGCTGACAACGAACGAAAACACCGAAATTTTGTTATCAAGCGTTTGTATTTGAGTAATTTTATTATTTTGAGTTTTGATAGGGAAAATCAGGAAATTCTAAAAACGTAACATTGTTAAAAAAAAAGTGGCCGGCACAAGCTCACATCCATATAAAACTTGTCAAATCATCAATGGATTGAAGTGATTGCACAGTGATCACTTGCTTATTATGACTATGAAATTACTTAAAGGTGCGGTCTACAGCAGTCTTGCGTCTACGTAAATAATTGTTAATTTATTCAATCTTATAATCGTGTCAATCTATCTATCGTAATTAGTAATTCAAATTTTTCGAGATCAATAATCAAAGTGTGGAATTATCTTTCTATACCTTACGCATGACGTCAAGAAGTTTTGATTTGCACGCTGGCAAACAATAGGAATAGGAAGGCATTACCTATTGATTGAGTTAATATAAATATAAATACAATATGACATTACTACACTTCTTCAAATTGACTTATAAACTAACGTAGGTATTTATTTAAAAAAAAATCGTATTTAGAGTTTACCCACTCAGCCACATAACTAAAATTCAGTGGGGGACATTAAATTTAAAGCCAAAATAGCCAATCGACTAGCGACGAGCGAACAATGACCAACTAGACACAGGCATATTTAAGTTGGAAACACCGATCAATCAAGCTGGACACGATTCCACCCGCGGACAGCACCAGAATTAACAAGGCTTATTATTATTATTCATATATGTATTATTGAGCATAAACTTATAGAAAGTCAACATAAATGGTCCAAGGTTAGGTATTGCATTTATTGACAAATAAAAATGCTTTTGTTTGTTGCCAAAGGCGTATTATTGTGCGTTTAAACTGTGAATGCGGTCATGTGGTATTGCATTACACGAAGACCCACCATGCCTCACAGCCATAGGCTATACTAGATAATAATATAGAATTACCATGGGGTTCTGTTACTGCAGAATACGCCGTGCTATGTGGTGCAATGAGAGCCTTCTGGCTACTGCAAAAGTCACTCCAGCAGCTGCAGGGTGATCTGTAATTTCTCAGTACACGAAAGCGTAAATAGCTCTACAGGCACACTTAAAAAATATATTTTACAAATATATATTGTTTCAATTGATTTTCTCGATTTCGGATTTAGTAAACAGTCCAGAATTAACAATAACTGTAAATTGTTTATTGGCTGATTAATACAGTATTATTAATTACTTACTACTGAGGGCTGTCCAATGTCCAATGATTGACAAATACAATGTTTTTTAGGGTTTTACCAATTGGTGAGAAAGTTACTATTGGAATGAGTTGTTCCCACAAAAATGTAAAATTTTGCTGTATAAGGCATATTTTGTACCTATACTAACATATGGGGCAGTAACATGGGCAGTGGGAACAAAATAAGAGAGTCAGCTGGAAGCAGCAGAAATGAAGTTTTTAAGAAGTATAAAGGGAGTTACAAAGATGGACAAGATAAGAAGTAATGAAATAAGGAAAGAACTGGGATTGGAGAGATTGAAGTTTAAGCTAGGAAGAGAACGTCTAAGATGGTTTGGACATATGAAAAGGATGGGCGATTGGCAGGGAGAGTATCCCAAGACGAGAATTTGAAGCGGCAGAGGAGGGGAAAAGAAGAGTAGGAAGGCCAAGAGAAAAATGGGAAAGATTAATTCAAGAAGACGTTGGAAAACGGAATGAAGTGTGGGAGCATGTGGCAAGAGTAAAGCTGTGGGAGGACAGAAGAGAGTGGAGTAAATTGGTGGAGAGGAAGGAGTTAGATGAGAAGAAGAAACACTGAAGTCTGGCAAGCTTAGTATCTACAGTTTCATGCCCTTGATTATGGTGGAAAACCACCACTCAACCCGACATAGTTGGAACTGAGTTATGATGATTATATAATGTCTGATGCTTTCTGGCCGAAAGAATAGCTTGCCACTGTCAAAATTGTATTCATTATGCCTAATGCGAATTTAATTATTTTTCACAATATTCAGCACGTGAATTCAAAGCTTCGTTGGTCGTTTCTGTTCAATAGTGGTTATTAAAAAAGTTAGTGTTTTCTCTTCCTCGGCATTTTTTTTCCTTCAAAGTGTGAGGACTTTCTAAAGCGATGACTTTGCAGTCTTGGTCTATCACACTATAAGTCGTAGGCTTAGTCCACCTTCATACAACCTTGGCCTCAACTCTTGAGTACAGAAAGACAAGATAGTTCGTTGGGCCTTAAGACTTTTGACACCTTCTGCGCGCTGTTTTCAAAAGTGTGACCTTGTACATGTGTCAATTTATTCATTCTACACATTTACTGTCACAATAGTTTGTGGACTTTGTGGACGGCCCCTTCACTGTTTTATTTTTTCTTTTCTTTTCTTCATCTTTCTTTTCTTTTTCCTTTTGGTTACTTTTTAATTAGTTTCATTTTAAATATTTTAAATATCCCATTTAAATATGATATCAACATTATTGTCCTTGTGTGTAATATTACTATTTATAACTTTGTTTAACTACAGTTCAATATTTTATCTGCATTTACATGATTATTTTTATTTAATTGTCTTCCTTTGCAAATCAGTTTCTAAGATGTTAAATGCGTAAAATAATGATTAAATAAATAAATAAATTTATTATTAAATGCATAAGCTCAAGGGATAAATTCCTTGTCCAGACAGACATTTGTCCACTTCTTATAACATTTTAAGAGACGCCCTAACAACGAAGTCCCCCCCCCACCCCCCCCAAAAAATATAGGCCTACAATCGATTCAAACTATCTTTGACGACGAATAATAAACACTATTATTATAGTGACCAAACGACTTGTCCAGTCTTGACGCGATTTGCAAGAAAACTTATCGTATACTACGAATTATACCTGTTACATTTTGACACTGATGAAAGTAAAATTTATCATCAAAATCGCACATGGTTTCCCCATTTAGATGGTCAAAATGTTCATCCAAATTATTGAATTGAAGAACAAAAAGAATCAATGAAATGGGGAGGCACTGTAGTATTTGATAACCTATCCAACAATTTGATAATATTTTGTCATTGAATGAAAAAAGTTTGATGTAAAAATTGGACCATCTAAACCTGGAAAAGTCAAGGAATTGTACAGTCCTCGAAAAATCATCCAAATTTCTAATTTTCAGTTATCATATATTGTTGTAAAATTTGGTATTGTTGTAAAATTTGGAATATGATAGAACAGAATATTCTAAACTTTGTTTTTAGCATTTTATATTGTTGACTTGTTTACTAATGTATTCTGTACTTGTTTCAGGCGTGCATGATCCTGTCGTCCGCCTATCACACGTTCTCATGCAAGTCAGAGAAGACGTATTCTTGTTTCCTCTCGTACGACTTGTTCGGTATCGCGCTCAGTCTCTTGGCCATCTACATGTCTGGGATATACTACGCCTTCTGGTGCTACAAGGTAAGGTTAGATTCATTTAGTTGCAGGGCGCGTCAACCGTTGGGTCAGAATGCGCCACTCTAGCCTAGGGGATATGGGGAGGTAAGTCCCATGCTGGTCAGAACCAGGGAAGGTTAGGGTCAGGGAAGAGGAGTTCTCACGTAGAGTTCGTCGTCGTCTTTGTCATCGTTCGTGGTGTCATTGTTGACGTCGTCGGGGAAGTCGTAAAGGGGAGGGAGGTGGGGTATGGAACCTTCCCATGGTGCAATGCATGCCACTCTTCAGGTGAAGGGATGTCCGAGACCTGTTCAGGAGGACTCAATCCATATTGTAAAAAGACCTATAGATTCTGATGATATTGCATTTTTCATTTTGACATTTTATATGTTTTGGGGTAGGTTAATCACCTTTGACGATCTATATAGGATTGTGCAGTCATATCTATGCCTTAAACGACTCAAGTCTAATTTTTGTTTTAATTTTTAAGATATTTATATTAATCAGTTTAGGAAATTCAATAAAGTTTCCTACTGCAGCTGCAGAAAATTCAATGTCTTATTTAATGTCTATGTGTTTCCAGGACTGGTGCAAGTTCTACATGTTCACTGTGGGTCTGATATTCGTCTGTGCGATGCTGATGCAGCTGCCCAGGCTGGACGTGGATTCTAACATCAAGCTGGCTGTGTTTGTTAGTTGGGCGGCCTACGGAGTACTACCCACCCTTCACTGGACGTTCATCATGGGAGGCCTGGACAACCCTCTAGTCAAGGTAATGCCAAGGTCAAAGTTCAGTGTAGACCGCATACAAAAATCATGCCACGGTTATATGGTTAAAAAGCGAGTCAATATTTATGTTAATGCGCAAATCTAGCTGAGGGGATGTATAAGAGGAAATGCCCATGCTGGTCAGAATCAGCCACGGGCAGGGGGAGGAAAGGGGGGTTTCTCCTGTAGCGGTCGTTATTATTGAGGGGAACTCTGTAAGGTGTCGTCGGGGACGCATCCCCCTCCCATCAACGGTTTCCGCGACGACGACGACGACAACGACGACACGAACGAAGACCAGTTTTTTTTTTACAAGGAACTTTTAACATTTACTTTTTACTTTTGAAAAGATACCATTGAAAAGCAACTTTCGCCAGACTTCATAAACATGATTCAAAAAGGCGTCTACGAAACAGTCTAGCCGTCCGCGGTGGTAGGGTGCTGGTCCGGAGCGTAGCTCTACGAGGTTAGAGCATGGGTATTTTATGAATTGTTAATCAACCTTCAACGTCATCTATCACCACTCATCATCTCGAATATCATTAGTGCATTAAAAGGTTAGTAAAAAATATAATCATCATCACGTAACGGCCCATGGTAACGGCCTAATAATAGTATTTGTTTTTCAGCTGCTGTTGCCGCGCGTCGTCGGCATGTACGCCATCTGTGCCCTGGCGTTCTTCATGTACATCTCGAAGATACCAGAGAGATTCTTTGAAGGTAAACAAACTATTCTTGTGTCACAAAGTAAGAGTTCAGGAGTAGGCAAAATAGTGAGCGAAGTGACCTAATTAACAGATTTGACCACACAAAATATACTCTTTGATTATTGTGATATTTTTGGTGGGGGTGCCGAGTTTGGCTACAAACAAACTACAAAATATTATATTTGCCCTAGTGGAAAATAATTTATGATGCAAATAAAGACTAGGGTAATCAAACAGATAAGTGTAAATAACTAGGAAAACGCTAAAGTCCCGCCGCGTTGATGGATGAGCTTTTTAAAGTTTTTAGTTTGCATGGGATATCTTTACTTTTGCAAGTGCTTTGTTTTGATGCCTACGCATTGTAGGTGAATGTTGTCAAGCTTCTATTGTTTCTTGTCAATTGGTATTATTTACAGTAAAAAAGATAGATTAAAAGCTTTATTTCTATGGATTCTGGCTAACTTTTTCAACTTTTTCTTTTAAAAGGTACTACATCACCATAACCCTTATGTCCATGTATAATATGAACGTTGTAGCCCCACCCGTTTGGTCAAAATTGGCCCAAATGGCACGAAAATATCGCACAAAAAATCGAAAAAAATCGTAAAAGTACGATATTCATGAGAAATATTTCTTCGATTGTACCCAAAAACGTGGCAAGTCTAAGTTCAGAGATTTCGAAGGTCCTGTCAAATTTTTCATCAAGATCGCATATGCCGTTTGCCCGGTAGAGAGCGAACAAACAGACAAAAATACAAAAAAAAAAAAAAACACCCGAGCTAAATTTTTTGGGGGTCAGTGAAATTGAAGTCTTCGCTCGCTACGCTCATCCAAAAAATTATAGCTTCGCCCCCTGACCCAATTTACTTTTGTTTCCGCTTATACAATCAATAACATTAAAAAGTAGTTTTAAGCTATTAAATTTGCTGTTTTTAGAGTAGTGAGTGGTAAAGCGGTTGGATGAGCTTGGGCCAGGATATTTTATAATGTTCTCGGACATGTTTATAATGAGTATCCTTTCTGGCTTACATAGTTTTATTTATTTGTGAAATTGAAATAGGTCAAAACTCAAAAGGTACTTAATAAACAAATAAATTGTATTTAGAGTCTACCCACTCAGATATATAACTAAAAAAAAGACTTAATTCATCCATCTCCCATCTAAAGTTGATTTGATCACCCAAAATTATATACCGTCCGCCTAGCAAGTGTTCTAGTTAAGAGGTTCAATTACTCATAGAGTTCGGATTTGGAAATTATTGGATTTACGCCTTGTATTGATTAATTCCCCCTGCAAGGGCATTTCTCGATTATAGTTATAGTAATATCTTATCTTCGATTATTGTTTATGGATTGAAAGAGAGCCGCCCGCGTTTGTGGCGCAGGTCCGAAACGTTGTGCACAAAGGAGCGCCGGTTCGAATCCCGCAGAAGGCAATTACCCTCATCCATCACTGCTCATCGTCTCGAATATCAATTTTGCAATAATAGAGACGTTAAACAACAAAAAATGATCAGTGTGTTGAAGACTGATGATTATGTAAATTTTCTTCTGCTAATTACTTGTTTGTTACCCCCCGCAGGTAAAATGGACTACATTGGTTCGTCTCATCAGTGGTGGCACATCATTATAGTGTTCGCACTCTACTACTGGCACAACACAGGCATCAAGTACGTCGAGTACCGCATGCACCACGGCTGTGCGCACGACATGAGGTTATGATGCGGTGGCGCGATCTAGGAACTAAATTACGAACCAACAAAGGTGCTGCTATCTAGTAGCTAAAGATAATACCTTCGCTGAAGGTGGCGACATCCAGGAAAACCAAATTACGAATAAAAAACGGTGGTGCTATCTAGTAGCTAAATAGAATGCCGTTGATGAAATTGGCGACATCTAGGCATGGACTTACAATATTAACTGGCTTAACTTTTGTAAGTCCATGATCTAGGAACTAAATTGCGAATCAAGAACTGCGGTGCTATCTAGTAGCTAAATAGAATACTCTTGATGAAGGTGGCGACATCGAGAAGCTCCGTGATAAACTAATCTAGGCTTATTGATGAGCTGTGCTCTCAATATTATTGTCTAGATTGCGAGGGCGAAGAATTTATACTGTAGCAACTCCACACTATTTAATTTTTAATGCAGTTTTAATAAAAAGCTAAAAACTTCATTGATTTGATTTGATTTGCGTGTCGTGAAGATTTGCTGTGATTTTTGTATTGTTGATTTAGATAAATAGAGCTGATATGATAGTGTTGTTAACATTGAGAAGATTCTGTGAACCTTTAAATTTGGAGTAATACAAAAGCACATACAATTTGGATATTAACTAATTTTTAAACTTTGACTAAATGTATATTTAGAACTTAATTGGGACATATAATTTTTTATTATATAAACTTGATTTTGTTTCTTGGTAGCAAATACATAATTGACAATATTATGATAATACAACATATTATTTGAATATTTTAAACAGCACGGTTTAATTTTCTATCAAAAATGGTAAGTCATTGTTTTGATAAAGTAATACCAATCGACTAGCTTCATTAATTTGCAATCGTATCCAGGTGACAGTTTTGTTTGACCTTCTTAGAAAAAAAAACTAAAAATGATGTGACTTCAAAGATTAAAAAAATAAATAATCGTTAGAAAAACATCGAAAGAGACGAAATATGAAGGACATTAGTTATTACCACAAAATATACATAATTTTATTATTATCTACTGCAAGTTTTAATTAATGAAAGCATTCTCTTTAGAAACAGTTTCTTTGATACGATTCAATTTTTATTTCTGCAGCTGTGGTTTACATAAAATGTCGAAAACTTCTTTAAAAGTTGTATAATCTAAATAATATGATAATTATGAGCACAAATCATCAATTGACGTATTTGATAATAAATTACGTTCTAAAAACACGAAACGAAGAGATTCTTTGCACATTTAATTAGTATGGATACTTTATACACTTCAGCACATATCTTGTAAGTAAAAATTATCATTATTTGAGTGGAGTGCCCAGTTCTGAGTGCAAATATTGATAACTAAACTTTGAGTAGGTCTTTGCCTATCTCGTTATTGTCAATTCAACAATATATTACTTCTACAATCTTGCATAGTCTTAAGGTATCAGCATTAATCATCTATATGCCTACTTAGTGTATATAATATGCAATTCTTAATGTTATTTATTGTTATAGATGACGAAGGAATAGAATAAATAACGATCAGTTTATGTACGGTAGTATTTTAAGCGAACACTAGCTCAGTGTAGAGACAAATATAGTAAATTGTACCTTTCACACATAAAGCACTAATAATTTTCTGACAGTTTGTGCCGTGTTCGTCATTGGGTGCTAAAATAAAAAGCGTTCTTCGTAGTTGTATTTCAGTTTACTGTAACTATCAACGCTGAATCAAAGATGAAATTAAATAATTATAAATAAACAAAAAATGCATTCAAATCATTTATCATATTACAAGATGAAGAAGAAGATAAATGAAATTCTGAAGATAAGTAAAAGTTACGAATGAAATAAAATGTGAGGTTTGGTCACCCTTGTAAGGGATCAAATAATGTAATATTGTATTATCACGTTGGCGACGCTTGGATCTTGGTTTGACTTTAAAAAGCTTATATTACACATTTCAGAAGCCTCTGACGAACTAACTGCCGTATCTAAAACCGTTGACTAGTTCATAAGTGTTCACATCGACTGTAAATTCACTTGACTAAATATTACATTAATAATATGGTTGAGTATAAATTTTACTTATGATCTACTATGTAGTTACTACAATAATTATAATGTTGTTATATTCGCACTAGTGAAAAGGTTTTTGCTCAATTTTAGATCAAAGCTGGATTTTGGTCTGTTGTTAAATTGTTATAATTCATATGGACCAATGTGAATGTTTTTTAAACTTTAAATTACTAAATGTAGTAAATAATCACTAATCTTTATCTTCTTGTTAAGTTGAAATAATGGTTTTAGAAATAGTTAAAACTATTTTAAAAGTGTTTAATTGTGATCTTTAAGTTTTATTTAAGCTTAGTTAATTTTTAAATATTTATCTCTTATTTCGTTTCCGTGATTATGTATTGTTAAGATCATTATAAACTTTGAAATTAACATGTTCTACTGTCAATTTTTCTCGAGTTAAAACGAGTTCCTTTATATAAAATGTATAGGCAAATATAATATATAGTTCTGTCCTTGTAACGACAATTATTCAAACCACCTTATAAAATCAATGTATACTAATTTAAAGAAAGGTGGGTTGTACACTTGACGGAAGTTAAATAGCGAATGAGTCAATTAATGGGAAGAGAGATGATGAAACTTGTGAGTAATACGAGTTCTACTTTTAACATAAACAACACAATTCTAGTAGAAGCAGGAATGGGTTATATGCATTGAGATAATGCATCATAATAATACCTCATGGAAGATGAAAATGATTGGAAATATATTATCTGTTAACATGTCAGGTAAAAATAAAACGCCACATCGAAAAGAGACTTTTTGACGTTTGTGTAATTTGATCCAATATTCCCACTCTCCTAACCATATCTCAATTTAATTAATCGGGAAACACTCCCGTAGGTGTAATTGATTTCCATAATACTAACCAACGTCGACTCATATTTTAGTCTTTTATGAAAATGCTCCCAAATATAAATTAATTTCTTGAAATATCATCGTTCATCAATCATCCTCGTCAAACTGCGTTGGGTCGGCATTGAAGATAGGCCTCACCACCTTTTCTCGAGCCTCAATTATTCAAGTTCCACCACATTCCAGTAAAGAAAGCATGAAAATTGGTAAACTTACTAAGGAACCGAAAAATTAATTAAAACAAATTAGTACTTTAAGGGGGGACCCATATATTATGTCCCATTACTACCCATGTTACATTACTTAAACTCAATAATCTATTCCTACTAAACTATGCAGCATACAACATTGATTTTTTAAATGTGCTATAACACCTTCTTTACTTAAAAACGAGATTTAAAAAAAGTGTTTTGCTCTATTTCTTATCAATTTTTTCTTAAATAACGATTTGCTTGCAATTTTCCTAGCATACATGACTTCATTTTACTGTTGTTTAACAAGTTATCAAAAAATCCCGTGTATAATAGTGTGTCTTGTTCATAAATAAATGCTGAAAATTTAACATTTTTTAATCGGACATCACTGAGCTATGAAAAAGGTACATATGTATAGAAAAATACAGTTTCGAGATAAACGAGTTTAAAAAAAGGCATGCGTTTAACGATAATGACCGATTTTACAGATACCAGTTTTTAAACCATACACCCTCCTTCCAAAAAGCAAATAAGCTGAAAATGTACCTCAATATAGATAAATATATATAAAATAAATATATTACCACAAATTTCCTTAAAATAAGAATAAAACAACATTTAATTATATATTTATCGGTATTATATTTCTGAAATATATAATAACATGTATTTATCTATAATATATTGATGTTATCTTCGTTTAAAATGAGATATATTACTAGAGAAGAACTGTTAAGGTGACCATATCAAAGTAATTGTGCACTTCGTGACAAAGGAATCCAACACATAAAAAAACTCGTAAAAAAACAGCCAAACCTTACACAATCAAGAGCAATAAGATCTAAAAGAAATGCCAAGCTTATGTACCCTTCTACATTTTCGAAATCTTAATGCATAAATTCACTTTGCCCTGTGACTGGATCCTTGCAAAGCGTGGCAAAATTTTATTTGCAACTATTGTTTTAAATGTAAAAGTTTGTGCAAAATTATTTTGCCAAGCTTTGCAAGGATGCAGTCACAGGGCAAAGTGAATTAAATGTAGGAGGGTACATAAGCTTGGCATTCCTTTTAGATCTCATTGCTTTTAATTGTGTAAGGTTTGGCTGTTTTTTTTACAAGTTTTGTGTTATGTGTGGGATCTCATTACTTTTTCAAGTTCCATTACAAAATTATTTGTTAAAATGCAATAATATTATCAAAGTAGATTTAATTGATATAGTATTACCAATTAACAATAGAATTTAAAATATCTAGTGGTCCAAAGATTGTTTTATTGTAAACAATGTAGGTGATCAGTGTCAAGTAACTATAGTTGATTATAGTAGCAAATGTAGAAAGCAAGCAAATGTAGTTGATTATATTCTTGTAAAAGTCTTATTTAAAACCTTTATTTGGAAGCCTTCCAGAAACTTTTTCATCTTTTTCTTTTAAAAGGCTCTATATCACTATAACCCTAATGCCCATGTAAAATATGAACGTTGTAGTCCCACCGGTTTGGTCAAAATCGCTGGCCGATTGAAACTGACGAATAAGACCGTAGTAGTAGCAGTAGCAGTAGCCACTATAGTCAGTAGCTTACATCCTTAAAGTGATTTTGAGTATGTTTCAAGCCATTTTTTTTACCAATGGGAATGCTCGTACCCCAACCAAATTTGGCATGTGTTGCCAGGTACCTAAATCCCCTCGATTTTGATAGTTTTCAAGTTCACATCACGTTTCATGACGGCTGGGTAAGACCTCGAATTCACCCCAACTCTGCTTGTTGTATAAGGTGCTTGAGTGTGTAGCGCAACACGGCATGGCTGCGGCGCCCTAGTGGGCACCTAAATAAAATTTCAAGCATAGTTGGATTATATCTCTGAGCTTAAATGTAGACGTGAAAGGAGGTCAGATTTGACCTCTGAGGACGCTGAGTTGTCAAAACAAAGATGGCCGACACTCCACGAGCCTAATTTTAAGTGTGCTTAACTTAGGAAGCAAATATTGTAGAACGTCATTTAAAATGTCATAACCAACCAATATTGGGATGCTCTTTCATTTGGTAATCCTTTTGCGAACGTCAGAACGAAATAAATTGCAGTTAAGGCAAGGTCAAAGTACAACATTGATAGGAAAAAGTGATGATCTCCAAAACATACACAATTATTGTTTTTTACCTAATTTAAGGGATGACTCATCATAATTTTTTTATATCATAACAGTCGATTAGATATCCAAGATGGCCGTGCTGAAAGTTTAAATCCAAGATGGCCGTCATTCCACGAATCTATTGATTAAACACACGCTTATCTTAGGAAGCAAATGTTGTTGGAAGTCATTTGAGGTGTTATTTTTATCTAAAATTGAGATGCCTTCCATTTGGTAATACTCTTGTGAATGCCAGAATGAAAATATTGATGTTGTGCCAAAGTCATAGGTCAATATTAACCTAAAGGGTGCAGATCACTATAAAATGCATATTTGTTGGATTTCTATCTCATTTAGGCTTAAGTGAATAATCTTCACAGAACAAATATTTTTCATGAAGGCCGACAAGATGGCTGCGCTGAAAGTAAAAATCCAAGATGGCCGCTATTCCACGAGACTCCATCCGTCCACCGTCGGCCAAAACGTCGAGTGTTGCAAATAGGATATTTTTATATTTTTTCCTCAGTGGTGAATGCAAGGGATTGAGTACTCTTAACAAACACTCGGACATCCTTTGACAATGGTTCTAACTCCAACATAACTTGTTAGACACCAGGGACGGATCCATAAAGAGGATTAACTACAAACAGAGTTAATTTTAGGAGTAAATATTAAACTCCTAATAAATAGCATAGGTTAGATTTTATTGTTAAACTTCGAAAAATGTGTAGTCCCACTTTTGTGGATAATGAAATGGGAGTTAAGTGCGGCATTAACTATACTACAATATTGAAGTCCGAAAGTGTTTCAAAACAGAGAAGTGGAAAATAATTGCAAAATTGTAGAGGAAAAACGGGACCAAAACATGGGGGAGGGAAAATCGCAACTTATCGCTTACCTTGTCTTATTCTTGAAGGAGTGAACGAGCGTTGTCGGCTTGGTAGACGTTCCAGTGGGAATGGATGATGGTTTGTGATGATTGGAGATAGCAAAGCATGGAGGGCCACCAAAGTCCAACTCGCAACCTTCTCGTGGTTTGGCCCGTGAAACTGTGGCCTCTGAAACTAATGGCGAGTTTTGGGTCGTCGTCGGGGTACTTTCCCCTTCCCTTTGACTATCTCCCCAACGGCGACGACAATGACAAAACGGACGGATGATGACACAGACGAAGACGACCACGACGTGGGGGAACCCCTGCCCTCCCCATACGCTTGTGGCTGGTTCTGACCAGCACAGGCCTGTCCACCCCTTGTCCCCCCGCGTCATCCCTTACGTTCTCCCCTAGAAATAAGTATACATGGTGGTAACCCACACTTATAGAAATTGTTTTATCTTCTAGGTGCGATTTATCTTAGCAGTAAAAGCGCCCTAAAACTACTAATACTAATACGCAAAGCATGATGGATGACTCGAGAATAATAGTGGAAGTGCGTGGTAAAAAATACGTAGAATATAAATTAACTTGAATAAACAACTTAATGTAGAACACTGGTAAGATCGAATGAGCACACGAAAAATAACATGTTGGCTCGAACCGCTAACACTGAAAACCCATGACAGCAAGCAGATCGCTGAGAGGACGTCCGAACACCACGGAGAGTAGGCTAACAAGAACTGGAGAGGTAGGCGATTAGCGATGATAGGAAACCGGAAGAAAAGGGGGGAGGGACTTATAAATTCTGACGTAAACGCCACATGTTATACCGTAACCTTGAAGCCGATATGGGCCTAAAACGATGGGCGAAAAGTCCTAACCCAATAGGCCTATTGGGCGGTCATTTTCGATGTCCCTCGATTGTATTGCGATTGCACCGCCGTCTAGATGTAAATTTTAACGTCAAGATGGCGGTTTGTGGCTATAGTCTATTTTAAAGAAAGCCCTACAAAGTAACCCTACATTACAATGGTCTATTATCAGGGTCACTAAGGATGCTTAGGCATAGTGATGACTGCAGTGTTACACTAAATAAACTGATCAACACAGGCCAGTGACACAGGCGAACGAATCAATTATGTTTAGTTCTTTTGAATCTGTCAAAGATCAAAGATGGAGGACGGCCAATATCCGCCAACTTCATATCTCAACATTTGCCATTTGTCAGGTACGCATCAGATATTCATGCAAAGCGTATTTAGAGATCAGTGGGGGTGACTACGTGAGTCAAATAAAACACAATAAAACAAACAAACGGAGCAACTCCTTTTTTGGTTTTTGGATCTTTGTGCAACCGGGCCCTGAAGAGGGGCATGCATTGCACCCTAAGCTGGTTTCCCAAAATATATTTATTTATTTCACCCCCTCCCTTAACTACCCGGGTTATATATTCACGATCTCCAAGCGTCTACGAATACGGAATAGCACAAACACACAAGCCCTTGTGACACTTCAACTTGATTTACGTTACCAAACTTAACAATTCTCAATTCTCAAACCTTTCTAATACTTTTTTCCAATATCGGATTTTCTTCTCTAGAACTTTATAAATCTTGTTTTAAATCTTTTCGTAAGCTCTTGACATAGCACGCTGATATGTTTTGCTACAAACAATTTGTAAGATATTGTTGGGATATGTGATGGATACACGGAAAACAATATGCCGTTCATTAGATAAGAAGATGGCTTTCAACTATGTCTTCGATTTTGCCTAATGGTTCACATGGAATATGACCACTATCGAAAGGTCTAGCAAGGAGGTTAAAAGGTCGATCATCACATCATACAAAAACTCTGTAAAAAGAAAATCAGACCTTACTCTTTAAAAGGGTTTGAGATTTTAAAGATGGGCCAAGCTGATGCACTTCACGTCTTCACTTTGACCCACGAATGCATCTTTGTTAAGCTTCTCAAAATAGAGTTTGCACATACTACATTATACATAGTAGTTACAAATACATTATTTAAAAAATAATAAGATATAATTACATATAAAATAAATGTGATACATAGTAATCGTTGAGCTCCAAATATCGGAAACTCGAGGCTTGTTCTTGGCTAGTTGTTGAATCAGCTATCACATCCCAAATCTATAGAAATAACTGGAAAGGCGAACCCCTAAAGTTTAAAAAAGTATTTAAAGTCTAGGACCATTGATGGTTATATACTCAAAGCTAGGACGGCTCCAAAGTCACAGTTTACTCAATTTACTCAATTCTTAGCAAAAAACTGATGAACTTGTGTCCACATCAGAAGTTAAAAAAAATTGTGCCTACAGCGGGAATCACATTCTGAACCTTCATAGGAAGAAAAGCCTCTAACCGCAAGACCAACCAGCCATACTATTTCTATAGTGACCTTGAAAACAGGCGCCTTGTTTTACCACCCCTGATCTAACCGGCAACCTTGTAACGGCGCCGGGCGTCTGTGCAGAATCAATCCCATGCCCATTCTCTCTCTCTCTCTCTCTCTCTCTCTCTCTCTCTCTCTCTCTCTCTTCGCGAGCTCCCTTATGGTGAGCTCGCATAATATACGGTTGTTTGTGCTTTTCTACGGATTGGAGTGAGCGCGTTGCGTGAGTACCCTCACGATCACTCGTGTTACTTGGGAATTTGTTTTTATGATAATAATAATTTTATTTTTCTAATAACGTAAATGAAACTTACCTATTTGTATCTCTTTATTTCTGCCTGTCTTATCCGTGCGTGTGTCACGTCGCACGATTAAAACGAACATGACCTCCGATTGATATGCCTTTTTAGTTGATATTGACCTTCAACAAAAATGATTCTATAATGTTTTAGTGACCCTTAAGATTCTGCAATGTCAGCGATTTTTTTCTGGTACTTTTCTTGAAGCCAGTTTTTGTCATATTGTTACCAGGCTCTGCACATATGTTATAGAGGCACATTTAAAAAAACAGCCACAAAAAAATCTAAATAAATTTCATAGATTTTTAGGATTTGGGATTTTTGTAAAATCAACAAAGTTGCAAATTTCGGAATTTATTTGTGCGTATTGCGCAGTAATGTTTAGTTATATTTGACGAAAGAAGATAGTGACCATATCCTTGCTTGACAATTACGAAAAATTGCATATCGTTCGGATGACAATTGGAAGCAGGAAAAGTTCCCAAAAAAGTTTCATATAGGTATAGTTGACTCTTAAGCTCTAGGGAGCGAAGCGATCATTCCTTAAAGTGGCCTTTTTCAGAACTCGGTACCTCAAAGACTTCAATGCACAGTAAGGTTTGATTTGTGTATCTTCATGAGCAATCTGTTGATCATGTAGCTTCGCTCCGTAATTTTGGTACTCCCTTATACCCTTAATTGTTTATTCTATTATTAATTAATTTATTAATTTCTTTAATTTATCGATTTTTTATTATGTTTCTTTAGTATATTTGTTATTAACTTCCTATTTATTTTTAAAAATTGTTTTAAAATTGTTTATGTACATACATAAATAAAAAAAAAATGACAACTACAAATCTGCCTACCTGACGTAGTGACTGTGACGTCGTGACTGTGACGTCGTGACTGTGACGTCGTGACTGTGACGTCGTGACGCCGCGCGCCCACCTCGTCTCCTCACACCTCTCTCGAACTCCTCGGTCGTTCATCGCAACATCTCAAGCTCAACTGTCTCCATCTCTCTTCTTCCTTCACTTTCCCCCTGGCTTTTCCATTTCCTCCGCAGCAAGAGAACCCTCCTGATCCAACTCTAAAGGAGCCAACCATGAAAAGACTTCCGGAATCAGAAGTAGACATTTGCCGCAGAAACCATTTTCCAAACTTCGTACTTTTTAATATATTTTGAGCTTATGGATGGTTACTTTTACTAGAAAGAAATATTATACAAATAGATCATAAAGAATTTATGCTGTGAATACATTTCTTTCTTCTGCGTCATTTACAAGTAATAATATTGAAATTGATAACATTGTAGTCAATATACAAATTTAAAGAAGGCTACTGTAGCTCTTGAGAAAATATGTAAAATTAAGCTCATATAAAATGCCTGTACATTTAGTATATATACCTTGAAATGGTTCATCCATTGATTATTAGCTTCAAGCGGCTAAAATTAACTTAGATCTAAGATGCGTACGCTAGACAATGTTTTACTTATGTTTTGGCTTTGAAGTGTGTATTCTTTCATATCCCATACAACATTAAAGGTTATTTTTTTGTTAAAACTTTACAAATCGTGTAGTATTTGCATTGATTGTGCATAGCACAACTATCGGACAAATACAATTAATACATGGTAGTTACAAATTACAATACAAACAAAATAATAACAAATACAGAGACAAAATACAAAATATAAATAACAATGCTAATGCATTTGTTTAATAATATTCAATCCAAGTTCAAGTATTTCATGAATACATTTTTTAAACTTTAATGATTTTAATTTTTTCTTGATATTTCGTGGGAGATGGAAATTGCAGGCTTTTGTACTCTGCTGTCTGTAATTTTATTATTATTATTTTTAATCAAAGCCAAAATGAAGGGAATAAATAGTGTGAAAGAAGTGTGAGAACAAGAAGTAAAATTGTGAAATGATCATCAAGGAATTCTCTTTGTGATTAATATGCTTTATTTAGAAGAAAGTCTTTCAAATTATGCTTAAGAATGTAAGTGAGTTGAAGTATTTAATTGAAGCTAAGCAAAGACTTCAATTTCACTGACCCCCCAAAAAATTTTTGCTCGGGTGTTTTTTTTTGTGTATTTTTTGTTTATTTGTTTGTTTGTTTGTTTGTTTTACGTTTTTCTGTGTGTTGTTCGCTCTCTACCGGGCAAACGGCATATGCGATCTTGATGAAAATTGAAGGGGACCTTCGAAATCTCTGAACTTAGAGGTGTATTGTTTTTGGGTACAATCAAAGAAATATTTCTCACGAATATCGTACTTTTACGATTTTTTTCGATTTTTGGTGCGATATCTTCGTGCCATTTGGGCCGATCTGACCAAACGGGTGGGGCTACAACGTCCATATTATACATGTACATTAAGGTTATGGTGATGTAGTACCTTTTGAAAGAAAAAGTTGAAAAAGTTAGCCAGAATCCATAGAAATAAAGCTTTTAATATAAGTTGTTTACTGTAAATAATAACAAATTGACAAGTAACAATAGAAACTTGACAACAATCACCTACAATGCGTAGGCAGCAAAGAAAAGCACTTGCAAAAGTAAAGATATCCCACGCAAACTAAAAACTTAAAAAAGCTCATCCATCAACGCGACTAAAAAAAGCGTTTGCGAAGCTTCCTAGTTTATTTAATATTGTACTACATGTACGTAAGTCGGGCTTTTGTCAAAAAATGTGTGGCAAGATTTTGGTATGAAAATGTTAGTATTAGATCTAGAAAAATGGGAATGGTGGGCATTATTCACTGGAAAATGGTCTGGATTAGAATGGATGGTAGACGAAAATCTTCTCTGTGCGACTAGGGGACGTATGAGAAAAATATATTTTGGTTGATTCTAACAAATCGTTTTACAGATAACGTCTTTCTATTAAAGCGACTTCACCCCCCCCCCCCCCAACCCCTCAATCTTAAACCTGGGACTGTACCCACAGACGGCCTATAGATAGAGATAGCCATTGACGTCATGCAAAAGAGTATAGTCTCTCTCTCTCTCTCTCTCTCTCTCTCTCTCTCTCTCTCGTTTCTCTCCTCTTCCGGAAATCAATAACACCCCCCCACTATTCACCTACTGGCTTACTTCACTAACCCGTTTACCTTGTGAGTTTATACCAGGACTCGCCAATACGTTCCCTGTTATGATGACGACGATGATGTTTTTTGTTGCTTTACGTCTTTATTGATGCACTAAGGCTATTCGTGACGATGTGTGGTGATAGATGACAACAAATAACAAAAAACAAAATCATAAACGTGACACGTGCCATACGTATGTGCCACAGCGGAAGACGGTTTGGTTTTTCCTGCCTATATGTTAAGCTTTTGAAACTTTCAAGTGCGGGTATAGGGCAAAAACTTTACAAGAATACATCATAGACACAATTATTTTTAAAAATATTCCCATTTTAGAAAACTGAGAAAAAGAACATGAATTAATGTTGCCATATACACAGTTTTCCAATTTTTTAATTTGTCTTTTAAAAATAAATAAATACAAAATTAATAAATACATTGCATTTAAATTCTAACCACTCAATCGCATAGGTGATTTTCACAGGGTGGAGGGGGGAGGGGGCATAAAATTTAAAGAAGATTGAGCTTACTCTGGTAGACACCGCCCCGACACCCATCTACAAGCGAACAATGACCAACTAGCGATACAATCAGGCTGGAATCATTATGGTTTTATTTGTGTTAGTTATTGAATAACTTAACTTTCACACTTGCAAATTGTCAGGACTGGATCCTCTATTGACTTAGTGTATGCTTTAAAAAGTAATGGAAACGCCAAAGTCGTTGTTAGACGAGTGAGCGAGTCATGTGTTGAGTACCCGGGAACATTTGCATTTAAGTTTTAATTATGTATTAAATAATAGGGGTTTTTAAAGTTTGGAAGGCCTATTTTTTGATCTCATTTCTTTTGAGATGTGTAAGGTTTGGCTGTATTTCTACAAGTTTTTGTTATGTGTGAGATTATTTATACAAATATAATTATCGAACTTCAATGCAAATGTTTTGTTGTTGCAATGTTGTGTTGTTTGTTGTTGGCGTTTCCCTAGTCTAGATGGCTAAGGCCTTATCGAAATGTTTGAGAGTGGGTTCATCCTGGTCGAAAGTTTTTGTAATTTCTGGATTATTTTAAAATTATTATTAACAATGTTTGTTAAATGCAATGAGGTGTGTCTTTGTCTGGCCATTTCCTACGTCTAGTAGGCTAATAAGGCGCCCTTATATGCCGAATGGGAGACGTGGGTTCAATCCCCTAGATCGGGAAAGATTTTGTAATTTCTGGATTGTATTTTAAAAATTATTAAACATGTTTTGAAATGCATATAACGCAGTGTAGTCCATAATCTGTGACAATACTATGGAAAACATAGCCAGTACGAAATACGTGAATATGTTGCAAGGTTTACTCAATCTACGAGCGGAATTCGGGGGTACCTTGACATGCAACATTCGATAAACCTTGGGCACGGCATTCTACAGCCAGATAAATGACAAACAAAAAATATTTTTTTTTCTAAATCAAAACCATTCTCGGATAATTTCTACACATTGGCAGCTATTTCTCAGATTATTTTTCTTGTAGGTTTAAATCGCAATGGATCTAGCTGATTTTGTGAGCAGTTCTCAGTAAACTCGTACTGGATGTCTGAACAAAATTTCAGCGCAATCTGTTCAGCGATTCGGCTGATTTTCGACGTTTACATACACACACACACACACACATACACTTACAGAAAAACAGAATGAGCGCAGTTTGAGTTGAATGGTACCACTTCGTTCGCTGCGCTCACTCGTTTAATAAAACACATAATAACAACATTCTCAATAATCTCAATATTAGAAACATACAAAAAAATCCCCAAAAAATCCTCATAGATAACACACATAAATGATATACAATAATGATGGCGAGTGTGAGTGTGAATTTGAGTGTGAATGTGAATATGAGTGTATGTGTACATATAAGAGAGTGGTATTCGTGTTAACTGGTATGATCTTGACTATTCATTAATGTTATTCTAAGGTCTTTCCGAAATTTAAGAAAATCTTGTTCAGTGCGGACCTCATAAGACAGAACATTCCGATCACTAACAGATCGACAGAAAAAACCTTGCTGATACTGCCTTGTACTTGCAAAGGGAGGTATCAGAGTAACAGCTCCACCGTATACCCCGTGGGCAAGCATCAATTTTAAAAAGATTAACGTAGTTCAAACCTGGCCGGCAACCATTATGTGAAGCCATTTCTGTCAAAAGTATTTATAATACTCTCAAAATAGAGGTGTGGTCATAACACGATGGCAGCTTATAATACAATAAATATGGCAAGTACAAAATAAAAACAAACAAACAAAATAATAAGGCTACAAATACAATGAATGCCCTTAAAAGTAATAAAAATGGCCAGTAAGAATTCGAAAAAAGGAATTTTTAACTATTGTAGATCTACGTCCCTCTAAGATATATTGTGATTGTTTCAGAATGTTTAGAAAGAGATTTAGAATTAGAGCCAGGTTTTACTGTTGCTTTGTCAGACCCGATAACTGCCGACAAGCTTTGTAAATAAACTAGTATAATATATCTTAACATTCTTTCTGTTTGTGACAAATTTACGACCGAGTTCAACAATACCAACCGATATGTTTAAATACTAAGAACACTTAACAATATAACCATAACTTACGGTAAAAATACATTGCATATTTATTTGTTTGTTAATCTGGTAATGAACACAAAGCAAATACACTAGCACTTAGTTAAAGATGTGTGTATATAAGACCTACGTGGAGGTGAAGCACTAAAGTCACAGAGCTTCAGCAACTCAAGTCAACTTTAAAGGTTCCTTTCCAGGTATGTATGAAGGTTACTATGTAAGATTGGGAGGAAGGAAAATTAAAAGTGAGCAAGAAAGAAAAAGTTGAAAATTAGTGTCTTTCTTTGATGGTTTAAATAACAAACGATAGCGAATAAGTGCTGCCTGACATTTAGTGATTGAAGAAATCAATGTAGCCTAAAATATCTGCATAATATATTGCAATTCTCCAGAGGCCCGAATCCTGTAGAATGTTCAACTCTTACTAAGGAATTATTATGATATGGTTATCAATTGAGAAAGAAAAAAAAACGATCTCAGCGAAGATTTTGTAATTTCTGGATTGATTTCTATATAATCAATTGCACCTACGGGAGTGTTTCCCTATTAATGAAATTGAGAAATAACCCCAAAAAGTTTCAAATATCCTAATGTAAACAATGTCCATAAAAGAAATCTTATTGTCCACGAGATGTAACACTAATTAGCTCTTAACAAATAAGTAATGAAATGTATAAACATAAGAAATATTACATTTTGACATGAAGATTTACTTACAGTTTACCAGTGTTGCCTGATAAACCAACGTGTACATACGATGTTGCTTACTCTCCTCGTACATGCCTTGATTGGTGGCAACGCTGTAAGAATGTGGCAACAGGTGAGTTGAAGCAGAGCGGTGGCACAAAAGAATTAGGTGAGGGCTGTGTTGCAATATCACAAAACATCATCTCTGGTAAAATTTCATTCATTGAGTGATGATTGAAATATTGTGGAATAAAATAAATAATAATAATATTTAAAAGGGCATATGTGCCACCGCGGACGGCATGTTACTGAGATGTATGGTCTATTTATATCATAGCTGTGAGTGTCCAAAATAATAATACACGTACATGGCAAGAACAATCCTTCACAATTGAGTATTGACCTATAACTCCAATATATCTAGTTAGATACGACACCTGAAGAGAGGCATGCATTGCACCCTGAGCAGGCTTCCCAAGAGAAAATTTATTTATTCAAACCCCTCTCTATTTTACTCGGATTACATATTCCCAATCGCCAAGCAGGAATACGGAATAGCACAGACACACAAGCCCTTGTGACACTTCAACTTGATTTACGTTACCAAACTTAACAATTCTCAATTCTCAAACCTTTCTAAAACTTTTTTGCCAATATCGGTTGTTCGTCTCTGCAACTTTATAAATCTTGTTTTGACTCTTCGTAAGCTCTTGACATGAAAGCATCCTGATACTTTTTGCTAGAAACAACTTGCAATATATTGTTTGGTTATGTTATGTTTGCACGGAAAACAAAACATATTGCAAACTGAAAATATTTGAAGAATGTAAGATTGATGGTTATATATTGACATTTTGAAAGCTATCTACGATATTAAATATTTTCTTTTCGTTCATATTTTATGCGATATTTATGACAAGCAGTTATGTGGAATACAAGTTTTTTCTGCTTTTTTATATTTAGATTAAATTTAGCACTTAAAAACATTCTTTTTCGACACATTTTAAAGTGTATTTTCACCCATTAATGATCTTTCAATTAATATCACTGGTATTAAGTCCGATCTATTGAATAAAATATCTTAAAAAAACTGCTTCGAACTTGACTTCTAAAACGTTTGTTTACTTTTAAGCAGAAGTCCATGTCTTGTTGTCCGTTAAATTGTATTTAATTATTTACTTGCATTGAATTTAATTGAATTTACCTTGCAAATATGTAATAGGAATAGTTATGATTAACAATACGAGGTTTATAAATAATATGAAGGATTCGATAAAAAATATTATTAATTAATCACTTATAAAAGCATTGATAAGTGTTATAATACGTCTACTGCAATATCAATGTAATGTGTTTTATGATACTGTTCAAAAAATCATTTACGTGTCACTGATAACAGCTGGCAAGATAATCGAACAACAGGACTAGTTCAAAAACTATTTAATTCTATTCTGGTATTTTAATAACAGTTATTTATCGTAATTACCCAGGAGTTAACAATACATTGTAAGTACATATTCATGATTAGAAGATAACAATGAATTACCTACCGTTTGATGACGAAAATGGGTCGATTGTACAAAGAGCTTAATTACATACTTTATAAATTACACTGTGTATCTACCACTTATTATTAATGCGTTTTATTGACAAACTCTTATCATTTCAGTTTTGTTTGTTGTAGATTCGTTTCGCTCGAGGGTGGTACCTGCGTGGTCTTAAATAATAAATAACATTACAGTTTCAATTAAATTAGATTAATGAGTCTTGTTCTAGGTGTTCGAGAGACAATACTGGATTCTTCTAATCGTTGATTAGATAATTCCGTATAACAAGTACCTACAGAAGACTCGGGTTCGGACGGTCACGGGTATGAATCCCGCTACCGTCAATTCTGACTGAAAGTTTATTCCGAGGTTTACTTCAGTCGTGTAGGCAGGAATCAAGTCCTATGTCCTCTTAAACAGCCCCCGGACACTCGATCCACAATCCCTAACACCTTATTAACATAGCTACTATTTAGTCTTCTGAAGAGGGTCACACTAAATAAAAGTGATGTGTACACTACAGGGGTCATCTTTACGAAAATTTATTTTTATTCTTACGTCCAATGATCCAGCGCACGCCATTTTAAAACCTTAGCTTAATTTTTAATTTTTTTAATTTAAATATCGAACCAGACTGAGGTGAATGCGGTGTTTATCAAAGTTAAATTAAATAAATAAATAAATAAATAAATAAATAAATAATAAAAAAAAAAATTGTGAACTAATGTTAAATTATTGGTCCTTGATTTACACGTAATTTATTTCGATTGTGTTTGGTACGTTGTGGCAAGAGTGTTGTTATAATATTGTGTAGTGGTTTTGAGAAAGACCTAATTCCACTCGAGATAGAATCTCGGTCTAATGGATGTCACGAGCATACGTCGCCATGTGATGGGTGTTTTTATTGCCACAATGAGTGTCGTAGGTCCTACGTCATCGCCGTGCATACCCTGGATCGATACGTATTCGTGTGTCTGGCTTAGGAGCCCCCCCCCCCTATACTCTCTTCCCAACTCTCTCCAACTCTCCGCTCTCTCAATCTCTACATCCCTCTATCTCACATTCTCTCTCGCTCACTGTCTTTCTCGCATTATCTCTCCTTATCTTTTTCATTTTCTCACTCTCTTTTACTCTCAATCCCTCTCTTATTTCTCTCACTCTTCTACTTTTTCATCTTCTCCCTCTTTCCTATCTCTCACTCTCTCTCTCCCCTCCCCTATTTCTCTCTATTCCCCTCTTTTCCTTTCCTCTCTCTCTCACTATCGCTTTTCCTCTCACCCTCTCCTCTTTCGCTCTCTTTTCTTCTTTTTCCTCTCTCTCTCTCTCTCTCTCTCTCTCTCTCTACCGACCTTAGCCATGGATTGGTGTAACCTAGACCAATACTTTGACTATTTGAACACGAGGTTACATAAACTCCTGGTTAAGTGATCAAGTTAATGTTGTACACCCTTGAAGAAACTTCCACTATATTTCGTTTTTTAAAAGAAAATGTACAAAGGTAAGAAAGATGGGGTAGTTTTTAAACTGGGTCGTGTTTCCGGATGCAGCTCTTCTGAGACCCTTCTGAAGGACATAATACCAGGAATTAATTCACCCCCCCCTCTCTCTCTCTCTCTCTCTCTCTCTCTCTCTCTCTCTCTCTCTGTGACTCGCTCTCGCACACATCACTTGTACCTATAATTATTATATATTGTTTTGGAGTGAAATTTACCAACGACTTTTATTTCACAAAATGACAATTTACTGTAAAAAGAGAATCATGATTAAATACTTCAACCTTCTTATATTACTTCAATTGAATTGAGTCAGACCTAGACCTATATAAAAATCATCAGTAGTTATATAAATATAAATATTATAGGTATTTTTTTTAGAAAGAAGTGGAAAAATTTGGTTGAGAAACCCAAGCTGACCCTGCCAGAAGTAGGAAGCGGCAAAGGGAAATGATGAATGGTGATGACAATAAAACAAGATATGTACGTTTTGCGGGCCGAGCCCGCATATATATATATATATATATATATATATATATATATAATAATAGGTAGTTGCCAACAGGCTAGGTATAATCAACGTGGATAGAGATAGGAGTCATTCGATAGACTTTGAAGGAATGAGGTCTCTTGCCATGATCAGCCATCTGACTAGCCGTATCGTCAGAGAGGCAGTAGAAATTGAAAAACGCCCTCAAAACTTGAACAAGCGAGATGATGGCAAACGTCTGGCCCAGTCTTGGAAGCCTGTTTTGGCAAATAGATTGGTGCCTGAAAACCATAAAACAGATAATCCAGACTCTGCGCTGGATACACATGGTCCAAGAGTCGTACCAGTTGACCAGAATCCTCCTACAAGAATGTTGACAAGAAGTCAACATTTAAGTCCTACAATTGAAGAACAGAATCAGCCTGTGAGAAGGGTGACTAGAAGTAGAGCAAAGCGCTTAGCACAGTAATGTGGTTAAAAAGTTTTCACTGCACCTGATTTGCTTTTGTACTTACTATTTGGTTTGCCTTTGTAAGGCGGTTAAGTTTGTTTATATTTTTATTGTGTTGCTGATGTTTTGTTTTTATTTTTTTTACCAACTCTTCTTGAAAATGGAAGCCTAGTCTTCTGAAACGTTGAAGTTTTAATTAAATATTTGTTTTAAACATCCAATATAGCGTGATTATTTCCGTAAAGTGTAACATAACATAAACTATGAATCACGAAAGCCTACAACAGAACATATATATATATATATATAGACACCCACAAGAAGCCGAAACCTGTGCCCACTCACGCAGGAACCCATGACCTCCGGTTCGACGATTGCTACACTACACGAGTAGTTCGATCGCTCCCGGGCGCAACCGACAGAGAGTTAAGGTCCATGGAGCTCGCTCATCAATGGATAACTAAATCTCGCAACAAACCTAACTTAAACCTACGCTAAACTCACACAATCACACATTCATACACACTCACATACACTCACACACTCACACACTCACTCGCTCATTCACTCACACACTCATTCACTCACTCACTCACTCACTCACTCACTCACTCACTCACTCACTCACTCACTCACTCACTCACTCACTCACTCGCTCACTCACTCACTCACTCACTCGCTCACTCAAAAACACACACACACACACTCATGTGCACATATTGGAGACCCTCTAGCCACCCTCCACCCCCACTTCTTCTTCAACCCCCCCCCCCTTACCCCCCTACTCTAACCTCTCCTGGTCAACAGCTTCGTAGACCAGAACGACCGAAGAAGGCAAGGCCGAAACGTCTCGTGACTATTTAGTGATAAGTTTGTGTATATATATTTTTTTTTATTTGTGTTCAACTATGGCAGCCACCTCTACATCTCAGGTAAGCTGTTGACTCCTATCTCTATCCACGTTGATTATACCTAGCCTGTTGGCAACTACCTATTATTATATATATATATATATATATATATATATATATATATATATATATATATATTCACACAATAACATCTATGATTTCTGAGTGGTTGTTACGAATGGAATTTTCTTATTTTTCACATTTTCATTTCTAATGCAGTATGTGTATATATATATTTTTTAAATTAAAAAGTTTTAAATTGGTGGCCGCATAACTCAGTTGGTAAGAGCATGGCCCGGTTAGCTAAGGTCCCGGGTTCGATCCCCGGTGTAGTCACTTTTTAATTTATGTCTAAATAAAGTACTAACATATCAACGTCATAGTCGCCTACTACAAAACCAAAGTTAAACATATATATATATATATATATATATATATATATATATAATCAACGTGGATAGAGATAGGAGTCAACAGCTTACCTGAGATGTAGAGGTGGCTGCCATAGTTGAACACAGATAAAAATATACACAAACTAATCACTAAATAGTCACGAGACGTTTCGGCCTTGCCTTCTTCGGTCGTTCTGGTCTACGAAGCTGTTGACCAGGAGAGGTTAGAGTAGGGGGGGGGGGAGGAGAAGAAGTGGGGGTGGAGGGTGGCTAGAGGGTCTCCAATATGTGCACATGAGTGTGTGTGTGTGTGTGTTTGTGAGTGAGCGAGTGAGTGAGTGAGTGAGCGAGTGAGCGTGTGAGTGAGTGAGTGAGCGAGTGAGTGAGTGAGTGCGTGAGTGAGTGAGTGAGTGAGTGAGTGAGTGAGTGAGTGAGTGAGTGAGTGAGTGTATGTGAGTGTGTATGAATGTGTGATTGTGTGAGTTTAGCGTAGGTTTAAGTTAGGTTTGTTGCGAGATTTAGTTATCCATTGATGAGCGAGCTCCATGGACCTTAACTCTCTGTCGGTTGCGCCCGGGAGCGATCGAACTACTCGTGTAGTGTAGCAATCGTCGAACCGGAGGTCATGGGTTCCTGCGTGAGTGGGCACAGGTTTCGGCTTCTTGTGGGTGTCTGTGTCACACCTATGGCCAGCCATTCTATTGCTAAGAAGGTTACTCGTTAGGCCAATGTATTCAGCTGGACACAGGTTACACTTGAGCTGGTAAATGACGTCAGTGGAGGCACAGTTGTGATGGCCTCTAATGGGGTAGGTCTTGTCAAGTTCACGTGGCAAATCTCTCGCCATCACGTCACATTTCTTGACGTCGACGTGTACGTAGAAAATGGTTCATTCCGCACGGACGTACATTTCAAGCCCACAAATCACCTCCAGTATCTACACTACGAGAGCTGTCACCCGCTCTACACCAAACGCGCTTTACCCAACTCCCTCGCGACGCGGGGAAAACGCATATGCAGCACCGAGGAGGATCGAACCAAGTACTGCGACCGGATTACGCGGGCCTTCATCGACAGAGGATACCCTGAAAAAGACGTCAGAAGACGAGTTGAGAACCCCACGTCGAAAGGAAGCAGTCTGGTGCCAGACAACACTCTACCCCTCGTTACGCAATGGCACCCAGGACTTCACGTTCTCAATGGCATCCTTAAGAGTGGACACCACATCTTGTCTGGCTCAACTAGGACACAAGATCTAATGCCAACAGTGCCCCGCGTAGCTTTCAGACGCCCCCCCAATCTAAAGGACCTTCTTGTTCAACGAGACCTTATGATTGGCACAAGTGGCGACGATAGGGAACCTGACGGGTCCTTTCCGTGTAAAAGACCTCGATGCAAAACTTGCCCTATCCACCCAGCCACTACGTCATTCACAGCTGGAGCCACAAACAAGACCTACCCCATTAGAGGCCATCACAACTGTGCCTCCACTGACGTCATTTACCAGCTCAAGTGTAACCTGTGTCCAGCTGAATACATTGGCCTAACGAGTAACCTTCTTAGCAATAGAATGGCTGGCCATAGGTGTGACACAGACACCCACAAGAAGCCGAAACCTGTGCCCACTCACGCAGGAACCCATGACCTCCGGTTCGACGATTGCTACACTACACGAGTAGTTCGATCGCTCCCGGGCGCAACCGACAGAGAGTTAAGGTCCATGGAGCTCGCTCATCAATGGATAACTAAATCTCGCAACAAACCTAACTTAAACCTACGCTAAACTCACACAATCACACATTCATACTCACTCACATACACTCACACACTCACTCGCTCATACACTCACACACTCATTCACTCACTCATACTCACACACTCCCTCACTCCACTCACTCACTCACTTCACTCACTCACTCACGCACTCACTCACTCACTCACTCACTCACTCGGTCACTCACTGACTCACTCACTCACTCACTCACTCACTCACTCACTCACTCACTCGCTCACTCACAAACACACACACACACACACTCATGTGCACATATTGGAGACCCTCTAGCCACCCTCCACCCCCACTTCTTCTTCTACATCCCCCCCCCTACTCTAACCTCTCCTGGTCAACAGCTTCGTAGACCAGAACGACCGAAGAAGGCAAGGCCGAAACGTCTCGTGACTATTTAGTTATAAGTTTGTGTATATTTTTATCTGTGTTCAACTATGGCAGCCACCTCTACATCTCAGGTAAGCTGTTGACTCCTATCTCTATCCACGTTGATTATACCTAGCCTGTTGGCAACTACCTATTATTATATATATATAAGTGTAAAATGTGTTTCTATCTAAACATTTTTAAAAAGTCTAGTATTTTCTATTTATGAGGATCAGAACTTCAGTATATTTGTCGGTAAATTATTAAGTTAAGATTACTTGTAAGATTCGTTTTTTTTAATATATATTATGTAATACGAATTTATTTGTTTGAGGTTGTACTAAATAAACTGTAGGGAAAGCAATGCCTGCTAAATGTTATCTTAAAAAAAATACAATTTCCTACCAATAAGTCGTATCTTTTAGCGTGTTGGTGGAGGTGCCGGGTCAGTTGCTAAGCTGTGTTATATAGAAGCTCGGTATGCTTAGCGTGTTACCAGGTAGGTCTATCTTAAAGTAAATGTTATATCCTAAAATATTATATAATAATTTTATACATTTTCTTTTTTTAAATTAGCGATGTTGAAGAAAAGCACAATATTTTGATTTCTGAGTGGTTGTTACGAATGGAATTTTCTTATTTTTCATATTTTCATTTTTACTAAAGCGGTATGAGTATAGAAAGCAATTCAACTGTATAAGAATGATCTGTGTAAGAATTTCTGAAAAATGCTTTATTTCATTTCACATAGGCCCACTCATCTTTTTAACAACGTATACCAAACAATAATGTCCCAACAGGAATGTGCTACTAATGAAAGTATAATGAATAAAGGAAAGAATGTGAGCAGAGTATTTTATACCAGAGAAAAGAATGTTGGACTGTAAGTAAATCAAAATGTTTACGAAGTCCTTTCTGTAATAAGGTTCTAGTAAATGTGAGTAAATAAGTATAATGCGTTTGGTGGAGGTGCCGGGTTTATCACATTACTAAAGGAATTATTTTCAAAATATTATTTCCGTTGATTACTACTGTAAATTGTTATAATCAATATAAAACCCACATTCTGCAGGACCCGTAGGGTATAATGTAAACAAATGTTTCCATTAATGACGTCATGAAACGAAACAATCTCAAATATGTGTACAAAGGAACACAATCATAAGTAAATATTTGTATTATTTATTTCTAGAAAATCTAGGGTGATACACAATCGTTGAGAAGATTTCTTTTTTACCTTCAACCAATTGAGGGGCTGATTGCAAAAACAGCTTATGTCAAAAAAGCACATTATGCAGGAGATCAATTAAACTTCATACCATCCGTAAAAGTTGTATTAAATTTCCAATTTTTGGTTTTAACTGGAAAACGTTTGGACATTGGATGTTTTTGAAGAATGTTTTTAAAATGTATACATTTTTGTTAAGGTAATGTTCCAGAAAGTTCAATACGATATTATATAGAACATATCTATAGTTCCAACATAACAGCTGTAAAGCTGTCACCTACTTGAACAACCTTTAATGCCGGAAAAAAAAAGAATAATGGACATTGGTTGTTTTTGTGAGAAATCTGTTGTGTATCAAGCTTTAACGTGTGACATAGGTTGTTTTTGCTAGAATTTTATCATAGTATTAATCCCAGTGAAAATTCGAATTTTTTTATGGTATGGGCTCGAAATCGGTAATTTTGGACATAGGCTGTTTTTGAAATCAACCCCTCAATTTGTAATCTACCCTATACAATAATTATGACATACGGGAAAAATATGGTTATACGAGTACACTAATATCGAGCTCGTTAAAAAATATATTTCAATATCCACCACAAATGAAATATAAAACACACCACGTAAAACAAACGTTTATTTATAATAAAGAGAGAGAATTCAGTGTGTAATTAATTCAACTATGAGATCGAGCGAAAGATAATAATTCTCGTTGTCTAGGTTAGGGCCACATAATGATGAATAAAAAATGAAGCGGTTGTATGCGGTGACTTGTTGGTGGGTGTGTACTGAACACCCTTTTAGAATAGTCTGTGGGAAGGGGTTGGGGGGATGGGGTTGAGGGGAGGAAACGTCTACTTCCCCTCCGACGTTGTAAATCGCTCGCAATCCGCACAAGCCGTTCAAACGCTGCTGAGCCGTCCGAGAGGTAAGTTGTGTTCCTGTTTTACGAGGAATTTTAACGTTGTTTTATATTTTCCTACATAATGTGGTTTTATGGCTGTGAACGTAAAGAAAAATACGTTGTTTCGTTGCGTGTTTGTCGGAAGAAATATAACTTTATCTATCGTGTGTAGTGAAATATTGTCGTTTGAATTTCGAATTGCATTTTTCATACAGAGAAACAAAAAAAAATTAAAATACTCGTTTGTTTCAATTTTGATAAACTTGGTTACAAGCGACTTACAAAAAAAAGGTATTGAAAATTTAAATTTAAATTTGTTTAGTATGTTTTATGCGTTACCTATTAAAAAATCAATATTTTTTAAAGGTTTAATGTTTTGATTATAACATTTTCGCCAAAAAGTGAACCGTTTTATTGAAATCATGTGTTTAAAACGAATTTAAAATACCGAAAACCAAAGGATATTAATTTAATTTTTTTAAAGTGTATTTAAACATTTTGTCGAAGACAATGGCGCCCGTTATGGAGACTCATTATCTCCCACGTAGATCGTTTAACAAAGGGGTAGCTTTTGTTTCTGGAAATTGATGAAAAGAGATGATAAAATTAGACATTGAGTATACAGCAAGCCCATTTATAAGCGACTTTGCACTTTTCATGATTTTTTTATTATTTGTTATCACTTACTATTTTGATTTTTTGTCTAATAAATTATATATATTTCATAAAATAAATAAATTTAAGTTACTTTACTTAAGCATTATAATAGTTCTGTAAATTTAACATGCAAGAGGTCCAAGGTTTATATCTAGCTAGAGGCTGAAGATTATTTTCTTATGTGAACTTAAGTCCGTCAATTCTTGACTTAGGAATGTATAAACAACGGCTTTGGCGCCGTTCTAGTACAAAAGCACATAATAATATAAATCTCATGGTTGTTTCGAATTAGTCTTGTTGTTTCTGACAACGTTCGCGGATGGAATCGTGTCCAGCTTGTTTAGTAGATGTTTCCTATTTAAAATACTGGTCTAGTTGGTATTGTTCGCTCGCCGATTTCATCGGTGCCAACAGACCTGGCTAAAATGTCCCCCCTTAAAAGTAACATGTGACTGAGTGCGTTTACTCTAAATACAAATTTGTTATACTTTTTTAAAACCATCACATTTTTAAACAAAATTTCACCTGCAAAAATTGTCATAGGTTGATACAGAATATACAGAGTCATATTAACATTTCTGTCCGAAGATATCCGAGATGAGTTAAGTCATTAAATAATCATCATTTCTAATTAGATTTGCATTTTGAAAAAAAGATTCCCCAAATAATTGGATGAGCGATGCGAAGACTTTAATTTCACTACCCTGAGAAAAATAGCTCGGTGTATTTTTGTTTGCTTTTTTGTCTGTTCGCTCTCTGCCGGGAAAACGGCAACTTCGATCTTGATGAAACTTTCTAGGAACGTTCTAAATATTTTATTATTTTAGGGACAATCTAAGAAATATTTCACACAGAAATCGTACTTTTACGGAAACGATAATCAACCATAAAAGCTCATCCATCAACACGACTTGGAAAAGCGTTAGCGAAGCAGTCTAGTTTTCTAATGCATCGTATTAGCACGTGAAATAAATATGTTGACCGAAACTTCTTAGGCCAACATGAGTCTTCACGAGACAGGCATGGAAACAGCACAGTCGTCAGCACTCAAATTAAGATGTACAACGCTCTGGAGAAAAATTGAAACTACGCACGAGAATTCTAAAATACACATGACACAGATATTTTTATGCAGAACAACATACAATAAACAGAATTGATGTATGTAATAAACCTTACTATACACCATGGTTACGGATAAAGTCGACGCAACGGGAACAAGAAGAGGTTTCTCCCTTAGCGTTGAATTTACTCTTAACAATGGTGAATAATAGGGTGTATTACATAAAGCAATTCTTTTTCTTGTATGTTATTCTGCATAAAAATATCTGTGTCGTGTGCTTTTCAGAACTCGTACGTAGTTTCAATTTTTCTCCAGAGCGTTGTACATCTGAATTTGAGTGCTTTCGAGCGTGCCGAGTACATGTTTGTCTCGTGAACACTCTTCATGCTTTGAATTAAGAAACTACCTTTGGAAATGGAAATAAATCAAATCTTTCCTCTGGCGTATACTATACTTCGATGTTCCAAAGGATGCCGTGAGCTGTAGTATATAACTCCGTTATCTAAACTCTCGCTATGAATGACTGTTGTGAGCTTTTACATTCGTCATGTTTTAAGCAATTTATTTTCACCGCTCTGGAGGCGAACATTTCGTTTTAAATTAATGAAATAACTCTAAAGTAATTTGAAACGCTTTAATACTTGTGTATTTTAACGGCTCTGTTCATGCGCTTCACGAATTGCTTTTATTTACATAAACAATTTAATATAAAGCTCTGGGTTTTGTTGGTCAGGAAATCGTATTATGTGACATAATTTCGATATGTTGAGTGAAAGAGGTTTTCAAATAAATTCTGTGTTTTGGTGGAGATGCCGGGTTTGGCTTGAAAACAACATTTCAAATATTATGACTTTTATTGTGAAGAAGATATCATGGAAATGATTTTATTTTGGGATATAAATTTGCATTTAAAAGTAAAACGTCTCCATAGCAATTAGGACGTTAGGTACTTAGAGTTAGCGGTTTAGCCGCGGTCGCTTAGCCGGTTCCGATTCGAAAACCGAAGTTAAGCAACCTCGGGCGTGGTCAGGGGTAGAGTGGGTGACCGCTCTGCCCTGAAACACACGTATACCGCTGGTTAGAGCAGATGGAGGGTTCGAGAGCTAGTGTAACGGCTTCGTTCTCCTCGACGTCTGCTCGGCAGTCCGGGTTAGTGGAGGAACCTATATGACTGTCAAGGTTACACCGTCCTTTCGGATGGGACGTAAAGCCGTTGGTCTCCTTGGTACTTTTCGAAAGGAGTAGGGTACGTGCCTCTACCGGGTTTCCCCTTTTTCTTCTATTCATCCTTCATCCTCCTCTATCACCACTCATCGTCTCGAATAGCCGTAGAGCATTATAGTGGTCCCAACGAAATTGTTCGAAATTGTTTTCCCAACATAACAACTTAGTCAACTCTATTCACGCTAGCTCAGCGTGAATCTAGCACACGGAGGAACTCTCTGATCTAGCACAGTTAATTTTTGCTTGCGTTGGTAAAAGATATTTCTCTTTCATACAAAAAAGGCGACATTCCATCTACTGTACATTCATAAAACCCTTATCACTTCAAAGCATCTGCATTCTTGAACAATACAAATCAAATCAAATTGATTATCAATTAGGAACCGCTAAACTCAAAAAATATATTTCATTCAGGCTAACTAGTAATGAATTTAGCAATTAACAGAAAAATTATTGGGGCCACCATGACCTCCCAAAAAATTGTCAAACATGACATTTTTCGGCATCGGCAAAAATCTCCCATAAGAAATAACATGGGGACGATCTTTATGCCCCGTGACCTTGGAGGATTTTGATCCAAAAAATATTGGCCATTATTGACGTACTCGACAGCCTTTTCTGTAAATTCTCTATATTTTGTTTTGTTATTTGGGCAAGTAGTTCGGTCAAAATATGCTGATTACCAAGATGGGGTGTGATTTTGGAATGCATATTTTTGCGTGTTTGAGGGTATATTTGGGCACAGTTTCAAGACACGATGTTATAAAGGGGCATTTTAGATTGGTTCTATGCTCTAGTATCTATGTGGACCAAAAAAGAAGCAGGTTAAAGCCGATTTAGGAAATTTTCCAAAACACCAATTTTCGCCAATTTCTGGATCAAAAAAATTAAAAAATTCGTGTTAAATCGCAGTTACAAGATATAATTTTTTAAACGGTCATTTAAGTGTAGTATTGTGCTATAGATCACGTGGTAAAAAATATTTTTGGGGGTTTTTAGCCCCTTTAAGACTATTGAAAGTAACAAACATGCTTGAGATTGCGTTTGTTGAAAAAAAAAATCAGATTGTTATAAATAAAACACGTCATTAATATTCCAATTTGAGCACATAACATTAATTCTTAAGCTTTCACTACGAAATAAAACATCGTAATGGTGTTTTTCGACTTATGCTATGTTATTTTGGTAAATCGATTACAACCCATAAACTTTTTGATCTATCGGTGCCAAGGAATAACACAAAATGGTATATTAATGTTATTCTTGTTTGTTTTAATTGAAATCTGCACAATTAAACATAAAATTATATTTTGTTGCGTATTGATTTGGGTATGATGTATTGATTGAACTTTTATTTAAAACTACATCATCTACCGAAACTTAAAGTATAATGTGTAATTTCACTAAGAGAAATTCGGGCGCATTTGTTATTTCACAAATAACTATTCGCTTGACCAGGAACTATGCATTGTAGCTGTCAAAAAGCAGCCCTTCAGTCGAAAATGATTAATATTGCTTGAAGTAAAACAACTCTCGAAAATTTAAGTTTTTTACTTTTTAACAAAATTCAATATCGTAAAATAAATATTAGTGTTTACTTAAATCATTTTTGAGAAAAGTGTGGCTATAGAGTACTTTATTTCTTTTACCCTGACAGCTGTGCACAGTTTTAGACAAAGAGCTGATGTGACCATCTTCAGATGACTATAGCTATAGGTATATTGAAGTTAGGACAATTGTGAAGAGATGTCCGAGGGCTATTTAAGAGGACTCAATCCCTTGCATTCGCATTAACGACTGAGGAAAACCTCGGAAAAAACCTTCAGTCAGGATTGCCGGTCTCGACGGGACTCGAACCCGGGACCTCCTGAATCAGAGTCGCGCGCTTTACGCTCGAGCCAACACAGTCGGTGACAACTGTGATGTTGACTAACAGAAATGTTACTTCTTAGCTTCGTTACTCACGCATGTTACTAGAAACTGAATTCTTAATGTAGTTTTGATGAAACGAACCAGCAAAGAAGATTTCTTCTCTCAACTCCCAAACTTCGCGTGGTGAAAACTCTTACATGTTTTATTCAAACTGTGTCTCATATCCAGCGAGTTTGGTATCACAAAACAATTTCCAATTTAAAAACACTCTCCCTTCTGGAGCAAGTGGTAACACACCCGAGATATGACCTGTAGATAATCCTACAAGTCCCAACTGGGGGAAACTGAAACTACTTGCTATGAGATAAGATGTGACTGTGAGTATTGAGTTATCAATAATGTGATGCACTTTTTGCCATTAAAAATACCAAGTCAAACAATATACAATACAAAGTTAACTTATTAAAAGTCAAAATATTTTAGAATAATGTTTAAAAATTAGGGCCCGGGGTAGAATTGGCCCAGAGCATGGCTCTGCTAATCGTACAAGACGTTTCAAGAGAAAGAGTCCACCTCGCAAACATCAGCTAGTATGAAGGGTAGTATTTTACTCCCCGAAAATAGAGGCGAGCTCTGGCTATCGTCGTCGGGGACCTTGCCCCTTTCCCTTGATGACCCCTCGACGACGATGACGACAATGACACCACGAACGATGACAAAGACTATGACGACCACGACTTGAGAAACCCCCCTTCATCCCCTTACCCGTGGCTGGTTCTGATCAGCTTAGGCGCCTCCTCCCCATATCCCCTAGGTTAGAGTGGTGCGTTATGACTTAACGGTTGACACGTCCTTAATCCAAATAAACAAACAAACAAAATAAAATATTGAGCATTTGTTTTTGTACCGTTTATGTATGCTATAATCCCAGAACTCTAAGGGAATTATTTCTCTTGAAATAGCTCAGGGTTAATATGGGTGGCATTTAAATCAAAATTCGATTTTTAACTCATAAGAAAGTGTTAATTAAAAACATTAATATTTAAATCAAAAACCATTTACCAACTCAATTAAAATTAAGCTGTATCATTTTGAAAATTTAAGTTATTACATTACAATAGAATATACACCCTTGCTCCTATCATGTTACACTTATTGTGTTTAAATCATAATGGTATTTGTAATAGTTCAACAAAGTATTCTTTGAATCATTATTTCATTATAAAGTATATTACAGCATTGCCTTGGCTAAACTTTGTGTTAAAAAAATCGTATTTAAAAACGTTTTCGTGTTTAGCTTCGAAATCAATCAATAATATATAAATAACTCATCCTAATTGAATTTCTCAGAAACATTCCGCGCATTTAAATTCTAATCGGGAGTTTGTCCATGTAGCTATTTATATTCCTTCGGGATCTGCCGGCGTCCCTTTAATTCCCTAGTCGGAAGGATCAGGAGAAATGGCAAAGGTCAAATGCGACAAGTTCAATCGATATTGCCTTTACCAAGGGGACCGCCGCCGTTTCATTCACTTGTGCAGCGTCGCGACGCCCTCGTGTGGTCGGCCTGCTGCCACCCCACGGTGTTCTGGACGTGTGGGTGAGGGTTCAAGGCCCGGGACGTGCGATTTTATAACTAGGCCGCTTCGCGAACGCTTTTTTTAGTCGCGTCAATGGATGAGCTTTTTTGTAGGTTTTTAGTTTGCGTGAGATATCTTTACTTTTGCAATTGCTTTTTGAACGCATTTCAGGTGATTGTTGTCAAGTTTCTATTGTTACTTGTTTATTGTTACAAACAAACTTATATTAAAACCTTTATTTATATGAATTCTGGCAAATTTTTTCAACTTTTTCTTTCAAAAAACAATACAACACCATTACTTTCATGTCCATGTTAAATATGAACGTTGTAGCCCATCCCGTTTGGTCAGAATTGGCCCAAATGTCACGATAATATTGCTCTTAAGAAATCTTAAAGTACGATATTCATGAGAAATATTTCTTCGAATGAACCCAAAAACGTGGCAAGTCTAAGTTCAGAGATTTCGAAGGTCCCCTCCAATTTTCATCAAGATCGCATATGCCGTTTGCCAGGTAGAACGTGAACAGAAAAAAACAGAGCTATATATTTTTTTGGGGGGGGGGGGTCAGTGAAATTGAAGTCTTCGCTTCGCTCATCCAATAAACGTTATTAAGAGTCTGCGAAAGTGGATTCTGCCATGTAAAGAGGGAAAATACACATTTGGCAGTTAGCACATAGCTATTCGCTCGGCCAAGAAGCATCCGATCTATATGAAACTTTGCAAAGTTGTCACTAAAGCATACACGGACAGCCCTGCGGTCATAGATTTTTAAAATTTTGTCTTAATCAGCCAGAAAAAAATCACGAATATAATCAATTTAGGAGTTTTTAACAAAATCAAAATCTCGTGAAAACTGATTTATTTTTTATAGATTATTTTAATCAAAATTTGGAAATGTGTGACTGCAGAGCCCTATATTTTCACATTTGTGTCATATGTTCAAAATTTCAAACACCTGTGGTGTCAGTCGGCCGAGCGAACAGCAATTTGCCTAAAACGCATGTCCTATATCTCATTCTCTTAAGAGACATTCATGTATTCAACACGCTTGTAAGTACTCACATTAATTTGTACAACGCTCTGGAGAAAATTTAAAATAACGTAATATGCGAATTCTAAAATGCACAAAACACTGACATTTTTACACCGGACAACATACAAAAACAGAATTGCAATTGAAACACTGCTATAAACCATATTTAAGCATAAAGTCGACGCACCAGAAACTCCAGATGCGTCGACTTTATGCTTAAACATGGTGAATAATAATGTTTATTACACAAAGCAATTATGTTTTTGTATGTTGTTTTGAGGGAAAATGTTAGTGTTTTTGTACATTTTAGGATTTGCGTATGTAATTTCAAATTTTCTCTAGAGCGTTGTACAAATTAATGTGGGTATTTGCGAACGTGCAGAATGCATGAAAATCTATAAATCTATAATATATCTATTCTTATAGTGAAGACTTAAACTGGTTTCGTAATATCTTCTCTTGTAGGCCAAGGATGTTTACGAGAATTTTCTTTACAAACCTTGGGGCAATACTAAGTGCGGCCCAGGATTACTTTTTATTAGGTCGCTCCTCATCCCCCCCCCCCCAAACGGCAACATATTGTAAATTAGTATTTTCGATTTTTATGACAAATCTGGACAGATTTCAAAACCAAATGTATGTTGGAAAATCGTATAAAAAACGAAGCGTGTATCGGTTACAAATCCTGAACCAACAGGTAAAATAGTCACTTTTTGAAAAAATACTACATTCTTTTTTTTTTGGGGGGGGGGGGGGAGGGGGAGCAGCAAGTTTATTAAAAATTAATACGGGGCTACATTTAACATTGCCCCAACTTTTTCGGCAGAACTTCTGTGACAGTTTTTTTTTTGTTTTTGGTTGAACTGCAGTCCGAGAAGGATGATACAGAATATTTTGGTCACCCTGGTGATGAAGCCTAATTCAAAATCCAAAAGAAGACAATGCGGTTTGTGATTTTAGATTGTGTATTCTTCTTCGACAATATGTTGAATAGATTGTTTCGCTTCCAATGTTCAACTCCCATTCCCTGAGTTGTTAATAACTTCATGATAATATCCATATTCTCCTTATTTTACATTTTAATACCAACTGAGCTTGTATTACATATTTTATTTGTTGCTCCTGTTTCTGCTGACCTAGTTTTTAAATTAGTTGCATAATATAACAAGCAAATGTAAGACTATAATACACAAGACGAGATAAAATATAATGTTAATAAACTAAAGCTTCTCGATTTGAGCTCACTGGTTTGTGAAGAAATATTTTTTGAAACAAATAACAATGTTATAAAAGCATCTGCCCGAAGCTAGAGGAAAGATCTTCTCTTTATCATTTCGTCTACAGTTTAAATGTTAACTTTGAAATATCTTTCTCTCTATATTTTTTAAGTCGGTTGTTGCTCACCTCACTAAAAATCAGCTCTGTGCCTGAGAGTATAGACTAAAAATACAAATTTAATAATTGTTTATTTACTAGGAAAACGCTAAAGTCCCGCCGCGTTGATGGATGAGCTTTTATTAAGTTTTTAGTTTGCGTGGGATATCTTTACTTTTACAAGTGCTTTGCTTTGCTACCTATGTATTGTAGGTGATTGTTGTCAAGTTTCTATTGTTACTTGTCAACTGTTATTATTTACCGTAAAAACTTATATTAAAAGCTTTATTTCTACGGATTTTGTCTAACTTTTTCAACTTTTTCTTTCAAAAGGTACTACAAATTACCATAATCTTAATGTCCATGTATAATATGAACGTTGTAGCCCCACCCGTTTGGTCATAATCGGCCCAAATGGCACGAAAATATCGCACTAAACCGTAAAAAACTCATATTAAAACCTTTATTCTATGGATTCTGGCTAACTTTTTCAACTTTTTCTTTCAAAAAGCAATACATCACCATAACCTTAATGTCCATGTGAAATATGAACGTTGTAGCCTCACCCGTTTGGTCAGAATCGGCCCAAATGTCACGAAAATATCGCACTAAAAATTCGAAAAAATCGTAAAAGTACGATATTCATGAGAAATATTTCTTTGATTGTACCCAAAAACGTGGCACCTCTAAGTTCAAAGATTTCGAAGGTCACCTCCAATTTTCATCAAGATCGGATAAGCCGTTTGCCTGGTAGAGAGTTAACAAAAAACAAAAAAAGACAAAGAAAAACAAACAAACAAACAAACAAAAAACACCCGAGCTAAATTTTTGGGGGGTCAGTGAAATTGAAGTCTTCGCTTCGCTCATCCAACTATGATGCTTTAAATTTTCTTATATAAAATTTAATCCTAGCAAAATGTTCTGGCTTAACCATGTAATTCCATGTTTCCATAGTTGATACATCCACTTTATGTACAAGCTAAGCTCCACTTAAAAGTATATTTAAGAAAGTTTACTTAGTTACAACTTTCATGTTGACAAACTGATTTCCTGTTGACAAGAATCTCAGCTATTCGCCAACAAAGCGAGGCTATGTCATTAGTTTGTTTGAAAGTTTGATTTCGGTTTCTCTTTACTAACTTAACTCAACAATCTAAGGAGTTCAATAAAATACATAAATCCCTTTTACTTTCTGTATTTACACATTTACTTTATAAAATAGTGAAGTTAGTTAGTCGGTGTTGTTTTAGGGCACTAAACAGAAGAGTTATCAGGGACAATAATAGTGTAGTTAGGAAGTGAATTGAATTATTTTAAATGTGTTTTTCTTTAAAGCAGAGATAACGAACCTTCTCCTGTTCAAATCCAAAATACCCAAAAAATGTGAAATGTGAATATGAGCGCTGCGAGTGGAGAGAGACTGACCACCACCGGATTTCAGGAAATCTTTTAAATACTTCACCGGCTAAATGCGCTGATTCATATACAATTTCAAAATAAATAAATATATTATAAGATCTCAATCGTGAGTGTGAGTTTGTTTACATCAATTTAGCCTGTTCTCTACACTTCTGCTGAAGACTGTAAGATTCGTTTCAAGATACATATTCAAAGTAATTAACGTGAAAAGAGACACGTACTTAGAGCCATAGAAGCGTTTATTCATTCCATTAGGACGCGTGAAAACATGGCTTCAGGCATCAATTGGGGTTATAGAGCTTCAATATGGTTTTGCTTAAATAGCATCATAAGAGTGTATTATTGGAAGATGGTTTTTCATTGTATCATCACAGATATAGTACATATTAAGTTTCAACAAATATACAGAATTAAATCTGATGGCGTCATAGTTCAGTTAAATATATTTAGGTAGATGGTGGAGGTGCCGGTCCAGACACTTATTTATTTATAAAATTTAATGTATTATTTTAATCTGTTGTCTTCATAGCCCAGTGAAATTTATTTTGGGGGGATGGTGGAGGTGCCAGTCCAGGATTTACATACAAAATTGGTGGAGGTGCCGGTCCAGACACTTATTTTATTTATATGTGTCAATATTTTTATTTAAAGGTTGTCTTCTTAGCTCAGTTAAATTTATTCAGAGGGGATGGTGGAGGTGGCAGTCCAGTCAATTTTAAAAATACTGACAATAGAAAATAAACCGAATGAAACTTTCTCGTGAGAATTTTCCTTGACTTCCGTGCCAAGTCAGGTCATCTATGATCTCCGTCGTTAGTGCCAGCAGCATCTCAGAATCCGCTGCTACAGCAGTTTCTTAATAGCCTTATAACTCACGCCACTCGAGTGCGACATTCTCTAGTTCACTCATCTCTCACCGTAGCACTGCACGTCCCATCTGTGAAGTGTGTATCGTTAGTCACATAACCTTGTCCTCAGTGGTGAAACACAATTGTTTATGGGTATAAGCTCTTCACTGGGTAAAGTACGTCATTTTGTAAAACTTAGGAAAACGCTAAAGTCCCGCCGCGTTGATGGATGAGCTTTTAAAAAAAAATTGTTTAGTTTGCATGGGATATCTTTACTTTGCAAGTTCTTTGTTTTGCTGCCTACGCATTGTAGCTGATTGTTGTCAAGTTTCTTTTTGTTTCCGTAATTGGTATTATTTTCCGTAAAAACTTATATTAAAAGCTTTATTTCTATAGATTTTGGCTAACTATTTAAACTTTTTCTTTTAAAAGGTACTACATCACCATAACCTTAATGTCCATGTGTATATGAACGTTGTAGCCCACCAGTTGGTGAGAATTGGCCCAAATGGCCCCGAAAATATCGCACAAAAAATCAAAAAACTTATATTAAAAGCTTTATTTCTATGGATTCTGGCTAACTTTTTCAACTTTTTCTTTTAAAAGGTACTACATCACCATAACCTTAATGTCCATGTATAATATGAACGTTGTAGCCCCACCCGTTTGGTCAGAATTAACCCAAATGTCACGAAAATATCGCACTAAAAATCGAAAAATCGTAAAAGTACGATATCCACGAGAAATATTTCTTCGATTGTACCCAAAACAATACACCTCTAAGTTCAGAGATTTCGAAGGTCCTATCAAATTGTCATCAAGATCGGATAAGCCGTTTGCCTGGTAGAGAGTTAACAAACAGACAAAAAAACAAAAAAAACAAAAACAAAAAACAAAAAAAAAAAAAAAAAAAAAACACCCGAGCTAAATTTTTTGGGGGTCAGTGAAATTGAAGTCTTCGCTTCGCTCATCCAATAAGGAGTCTCCAGGCGCCCAGCCCCCGGAAATTCTTTCGATGCAAAAATTGAATTATTTTATCGTTTTTTAGACATTTTTGGATGAGCGTAGCGAAGACTTCAATTTCACTGACCCCCAAAAAATTTAGCTCGGGTGTTTTTTTTTTTTTTTTTTTTTTTTGTCTGTTTGTTAACTCTCTACCAGGCAAACGGCATACCCGATCTTGATGAAAATTTGACAGAACCTTCGAATCTCTGAACTTAGAGGTGTATTGTTTTTGGGTACAATCGAAGAAATATTTCTCATGAATATCGTACTTTACGATTTTTTTCGATTTTTAGTGCGATATTTTCGTGACATTTGGGCCAATTCTGACCAAACGGGGGGAACTACAACGTTCATATTATACATGGACATTAAGAGTATGGTGATGTAGTACCTTTTGAAAAAAAAAGTTGAAAAAGTTAGCCAGAATCCATAGAAATAAAGCTTTTAATATAATTTTTTTTGATTTTTTGTGCGATATTTTCGTGCCATTTGGGCCAATTCTGACCAAAAAGGGTGGGGCTACAACGTTCATATTATACATGGACATTAAGGTTATGGTGATGTAGTACCTTTTGAAAGAAAAGTTGAAAAAGTTAGCCAGAATCCATAGAAATAAGCTTTTAATATAAGTTTTTTACGGTAAATATGCCAATTGACAGGTACAATAGGAACTTGACAACAATCACCTACAATGCGTAGGCAGCAAAACAAAGCACTTGCAAAAGTAAAGATATCCCACGCAAACTAAAAAATTTAAAAAGCTCATCCATCAACGCGGCGGGACTTTAGCGTTTTCCTAGTTTATAACAATTTGTAAGAAGTGCTGGTGATGGTTGTTGTGACTGCAAAATTAAATTATGTTGTGAATTAGGTGGAATTTTTTTCGGTACAAAATTACAAATAAAACACAAGAACAAAGGCAAAATATTGCAAAAAAAAACAACACCTAACCAGACTTGACATCGAAATTCATCATTTGTACCAACAGATATACACTACAGTGTTTTAGAATATACCCTGCATTTAATTTTAGGTACGGTATACGTTGGGTATATATATTTTTTTTGTGTATACGCCGTATACCTTTACATATATCCTCCATTACATCACGGCTTGTCCATGTCTTTCTATGCACGTGCGTGTGCGTGTGCGTGTGCGTGTGCGTGTGCGTGTGCGTGTGCGTGTGCGTGTAACGTCCCACCGGACTGGACGCACTAGAACACAGCAATAAATATCACATGTGCGTGTATCGACAAGTTTCTGTGCGTGTGCGTGTGCGTGTGCGTGTGCGTGTGCGTGTGCGTGTGCGTGTGCGTGTGCGTGTGCGTGTGCGTGTGCCGTGTATCGACAAGTTTCTGTGCGTGTTCGATGTTCATGTCATTTGCACTCGTGTATGTCAAAGGTTTCGTGTTAGGCTTTGATCGATTTTCTCCTTTGTTCAAAGAGTAATTCAATATGATTAAGAAGAAATTGGGCTTTCCACTGAAGGTTAGCTTGAATGTAACAAGAAATGTTTCGAAGTTAAGTGAACGCTTTGGACGTTGTCCATGTGGACATCATTCTATCTTAGCCAGCGTTTTATGGTTATGTCCATGACATTGTGTATTCCTCTTTTTATTTGTGATTTAAGCAATTCCAGAGCACTCTAACCGACATTTTGAATGTCAAAGGAAAATGGCTGAAAGTTAAAGAGGAACTTGAATTAAAAAGTGTTTTAATGCAAATTTTGGATCAATCAGAAAATGAAAATTCTAGGCGCAATACTAAATTTTGAGCTATGATTTTTTATTGTTTAAACACACCTTTGTCTCCGCTACGAGTATAAGGGAAAAAAATCTCTAAAATTATGTTCGATGTGAATTATTTTTGTCACATATGGTACAAATAAGAGTTTTGAACCGGTGGACGAAAATAAATAGTACATCAAACTTTATTTCAGAAAATTATTTTTCCTTATATTCGGAGCGGAGCCAAATGTGTATTTAAACAATAAAAAAATTATAGCTTAAAATTAAATATTGCACCTAGAACTTTTATTTTCTCTATGACTCAAAATTTGCATATAACGGCCAAACGTGAACTATTGTCCCGTCAAAAAATAAACAATAATCTTTTCTCATTCAATCAACATGCAGCCATTTTCCCTTGACTTTCAAAATTTTGGTAAAAGTGCTCTGGAATTGCATTAAAAATCGTTAGATTATAAAGATAGTTTTGAAGCAGAGCCGGGCTTGAAATGCTCATGCCCGGGAGCCATGTCTCGGGCCTCCACATAACCGCTAATCTAGATTCCTAATCCAATATAGATAAGCTTTGGGTGTTATGCGGGAGTGAATTGTCTGTAGTAACTAAGCCATAGGGTTTTGAGTTTTATATTAAAAATGAAAATTATTTTGCACTTCAGAATATTGTTTATTGTTTATTTCAGTCCATGATGCCTACATAGAACACACAAGTGTTGTGTTAATATATTGTACAAACAATGTTATTGGAGTAATAAAAAGAATACACAAACAGATTCACGTAGACATGAATTATAATAACATTCCCGAAACCAAGTGTAAAGTTCAAACTTTAATCTATTATAGTATCATTTAATCTATTTCAGAAATTCAAGTTCTTAGGGTACAAAAAATGAAATTGTAATTTTTCTGTTATAATTTAATACTGCTTCATAATTCTTTTAAAAATTGATACCTTTTGAATTTGACGTGGCCCATTAGTTTATGCTTGGCTGGAAATAAGATTTTCTGATTTTTTTCATGTGTAACATTTTTGTGGTTTAAAAATTGAGAATGAGCCTTTTATAATTACTGAGATTTTCATGTATTCACTCTGTTTTGTTCATTTCCACCCTTTTGGATTTTGAATCAATTCATACTAGCCATGCGATTCACACGATTTAAAAAACAAATTTTGAACGTATAAATTTTAGCGTCATTTGAAGCAATCTTTTTTTCCAAATTTTGTATTTTGTATTTTTTACATCCCTTCTCTAAAAAAATGGACGGATTTGACTCGTCCAAGTATGCCAATGGTTAATGACAAGAACTTTTTAATTAGACAAAATTTTAATTCAAGAGGTCGGCGATTCGATGCTCACCACTGACCAAAGCTTACCAGTCCAAAGGAGGGAGTATTTTATAATTGAGTCCTTTCTCACAGTACTTGAATATATCCTCCCAGCTCTCCAAACGACACATTACATAACCTACTTGTAATAATGTTACCAGTGGGTGCAACATGTCAACTCCCCTGTCCGTGTATCCTACGCAACATTAGTTTTGTTTGGAGCCGTCCCACAGTGCCGCTTCCCGTAAGGCCATCAAACCTTTTTTTCCCCCTATGCCATCATTACTACCTGTCGATAAAGACCATGTTACACTTGTTGGCCTAAGGGGAATTGATTTATTCCCGTTAGGCCAACACCCTGCATTTCATTATCGAAAATACAAAGAAGGTTTGTTGGCGTTGGGGTAATTGATTTATTCCCGTTAGGCCAACAGCGTATATGCATCGTTTACGGTAAGGAGTGGGGCGTTGTTGGCCTTGGGGTAATTGATTTATTCCCGTTAGGCCAACAGAGTATATGCATCGTTTACGGTAAGGAGTGGGGTGTTGTTGGCGTTGGGGTAATAAGTCAATTCCCCTTAGACCAACAAACCTTGTTTACATATTCAATAATAAAATGCAGGGTGTTGGCCAAAGGGGAATAAATCAATTACCCTAACGCCAACAACACCCCACTCCTTACCGTAAACGATGCATATACGCTGTTGGCCTAACGGGAATAAATCAATTACCCCAAGGCCAACAAACCTTCTTTGTATTTTCCATAATGAAATGCAGGGTGTTGGCCAAACGGGAATAAATCAATTCCCCTTAGGCCATCAACGCTTCCTGTAACATGGTCTTTATCGACAGGTAGAAATGATGGCATAGGGGGAAAAAAAGGTTGATGGCCTTACGGGAAGCGGCACTGTGGGAAGACACCTTTTGTTTGGCTCGTTGCTGTGGTAATAGAATTCCAGTTTAAATACAGCAATAATTCCCGGAATTTAATTTCGCTTCAGGCAATGTAGTTTATATACCTCTGATTTGTACTAAATCTGTCAATATTTGGGTTGGATTTGTGGAAACGGTGTTTGAGGAACCGTTTTAGCATCGAAGCACAATGCTTAATTGGCGTCTCCAGTTGCTTAATCGTAACCGACAATTTAGTCGCTTTATTACTACTTCAAATATCGATCTCGGGTTGACCATTATTCCCTCGTTGCAGTTAAATGTATTTATTTTTCATTATTGGATGAGCGTAGCTAGCGAAGCGAAGATTCCATTCTACTGCACTGGAGAAAAAAATCCGAAACGTTCTTTTTCTTCTTTTTTTTAGTCTGTTTGTTAACACGATTCCGGCTAAACCAAAACTCCAATTTCGAAATTTTCTAGAGACCTTCGAAATATCTGAACTTATAACTGCCACGTTTTTGATCGTAATCGAAAAATTATTTCTTATGAAAATTGCAAAATCGCAATTTGACGCTTTTTTCGTTTTTAAACAATTACGCTCATCCAACAACGCGCCTGAAAAAGCGTTTGCGAAGCTTCCTATAGTTATACATAACATCATAACGAATCCCTTGAGAATTATTATAATTTCAACCAAACGAGTGATACCTTATCGATCGTTCACCTGTTTGAGTCCATAAGTTAGCCCAGTACATCTCACACAATGTTCTTACTCCAATAAATCATTCGCATGCACGATACATTTTCTAGTCGATTCAACCAATAATTTATTCACGTCATATCAAGTCACTTTCGATCAGACTCTGATACGATTGATCACGGTTCGAATCCCACCACCTTCAATCCCGACTAAATATATTTTCACTAATGCTAATGCAAGATATTCAGTTGTCTTACACATCCCTTGGGCACTCCCTTGGCAAGTACCCTAGTTAGACACCATGCATTGCACACTGAGAAAATTTTCCATGAGATATTATGTTTACAAGGACGTGTAAGGAAATACCCAAAAAGAGAGCGAAACTTCTTAAGTAAAGGGACTTTTTCCCCCAAAAATTGTATTTTACTACATAATCTAGAGCATACTACTATTAAAAAATTATATATTGTTGCTGTGTTTTTACACGAATTTTTAAAAATTTTTGATTATGAAATTTGTGAAAATGTGCGTTTTGTGGAATTTATTAAATCAGCCATAACCTGCTTATTATTGTTCCACATAGAGCATCGTACCAATCTAAAATGACCCTTTTATAACATCGTGTCTTGAAACTGTGTACAAATATACAATCAAACAAGCAAAAAATATGCTTTCCAAAACCACACCCCTTCTTGATATTCAAAATAATATATTGACTGAACCACTTAACAAATTACAAAACAAAATACAACATATTCACAGAAAAGGCTGTAGAGTACGTCAATAAAGGCCAATATACTTTTGGACCAAAATCCTCCAAGGTCACGGGGCACAAAGATCGTCCCCATTTCATTTCTTATGGGAGATTTTTGACGATGGGACCTAGCTCTAAAATTACCAAGTTTAACATTTTTTGGGGGTCTTGATGGACCCTATAATTTTTCTGTTTCTTTCTAAATTCATAACTAGTTGGCCTGAATGAAATATATTTTTTGAGTTTAGCGGGTAAATACACCTTTGTCATAGAACACAAACAAGTATTATCTATCTGGGAATTATAATTGTTGGTGGAGGTGCCGAGTCCGGGAAAATTACCCTAACAAATGTTTGCCCGCCCTCTTAAACTCAGTGGTCGCCAACAGCATTTTATATCCTTGTATATGGACATACCCCGTCGAGACCGGCACTCCTGACTGAAGGTTTTTTCCGAGGTTTCCTCAGTCGTTAATGCGAATGCAAGGGATTGAGTTCACTTAAACAGCCCTCGGACATCCCTTCACAATTGTCCCATCCGCAACATACCTATAGTTAGACACCTGAAGAGGGGCATGAATTACACCCTGGGCAGGCTTCCCACAAAAATTATTAGTGTCAACAAAAAACGTGTTGGCAAAGATACAGAGGTCGTGATTGGTTTTTATCGTGACGTGTGACACACGTACATACGGACGGACAGAGAGATCGTATTCTTAAAATAGAATTTCTCTTTCAGCTACTCCTACGTCCCACGGGATTTGCGTGGCGTCGTCTTTGAGTTAACATGAGTCTTTGAGACTAATCATATTCCACTTACCTTAACAATCTATGCCTGGCCCCCTTTGCCTCGTTATAAGTTCGATCAATATCCTTGCTATCGGCCGCCCTTCATTGTAGGGGATAAAGAGCGGTGATAGAGCTAATACGATAGTCAATGTCAAAGTCAAAGAGCTGAATAAGAGATTTGATAGGGTGAATGGAGTTTAGTAGTTGAATATTAATGTAATCTAGTCTTTGTTGTTCATTTTTTTTTGTTCGTTTAATGTTTTGACGAATGTATTTGGATTCTTTGTTAAAATTTTACATCGACAAAATGTTAATTAACTAGGCCGCTTCGCGAACGCTTTTTTTAGTCGCGTTTATGGATGAGCTCTTTTGGTTGAATATTTCTGTCCAATTATTACTAAAATTTTGTATGCGTGGGACTTCATTACTTTTCAACACGTACGACAACTTGGGGAGTCCCGATAATGAACAACTACCGAAATATATTACTAACAAGAATGTGGTTAAGAAATAGTTTAAAATGTGTTTTAGCATAGAACAGAAGCGTAATTACGCAAACATATTTGACATTTCTTCAAAAAACCAAATACTTCATGTAGATTAAATAAAAAATGGTAGACTTATAGTTTACTGGTTTTATCGAAGTGAGTTACAATGGGTTTGTTCTTTTGTCCAACCACTTTGTGGTAATTACAACCAGGTGTAAAAAGTGCAATCATTTTTTATCCTGTGGACAAAAGAACAATTTTGTTGTAATTTTTTGTGAGGTTATGTTGTCAGCTGCCATTTATTCAAACACATCTAGAAGATATCACACTCAATAACACATCGTTGTGTATTTATTACAATTATATTAAATATGTTTATTATATTCTACCAGTTTTTTTTCTATTTATTAAACAATCGCACATAATAACGTTGTAACTTCTGAAATTTGCTCGAATTTGCCTTGTTACACATTAACACCTCCTCAACAGACAGGTACAAAAGTTGTAATTACACCTGGACAAAAGAACGTTTATTTCTTCTAAAGGGCAAAAGATGTCAATAGTGGAGGACAAACGAACAAACCAATAGGAAGATGTCTTAATTCAAAATCTGTTGCTTAACGTTAACATTTCTCAGTCTTTATGAAGACTTTGTATTCCTACTGAATTCTATCTTCAATCTTAGTACAACGATTTTTCCTTATTTTCTTTCATTCTTTCTTCTCCTGCTTGTCATGCTCGTAAACTTCCCAATCGATTGACGCAAGTCTTGTTTACCTCAGAATGTTTTGTCGTGGCTGACGCAGGGTCCGGTGGCCACAACCTGTCCACACAGTGACGTCGGGTTCTGTATTCCCATACATCTGCTTGCGACATTTATGAAAGATTTATTTACTTCTCTTATTTACCGACATTTTTGGCTGGAGCGTGACTCTGATTGTGGAGGCTCAATCCTGACTTATTTTTTCCCCCGAGTTTTTCCTCAGTCGTTAATGTGAATGCAAGGGATTGAGTCCTCACAGCCCTCAGACATCCCTCCACAATGTCCTAGCTCCAATGTACCTAGTGAGATACCAGAAGAGGGGCATGCATAGCACCCTGGGCGGTTATTTCCAACGAGAAATTAAAAAAACCTTATTTATTTCGTTTGAAGGACGATTGCAACATTTCTTTCTCCACACCAAAAGCATTTATCTTATATCTTAAGTCGTATGACTTATAAAAATAAACTACTTTTTACCCTGGATCATTATAACAGAATGAATTCCATGAGATTTTGTTTGAACCATCTTCCCATTCGCGCATGTACATTTTTAACCGTATATAACTATCCTTCAATTTACAAATTATATTGGAGATTTCTCTAGCTAAGTGCAGTCCATTGTCTACCTGTATCTAAAAAGGCTGGAGTAAATAAGCAATAAGCACATTTGAAAGTGAAAATAATAATTGATTTATGTTTATAGGCATTTAAACATATGGTTGAAAACAGCAATCTGTAGTATAAATTAACAATGGAACCAATTTAAAACGTACAATAAACCGATGCAAATTATGACCAAATTGAAATACAAGATGTTGAATGATAAAAATGTATTAGATAGTTGGATGAGCGTAGCGAGCGAAGCGAAGATTCCATTTCACTACACTGGAGAAAAAAATCCGGAATGTTTTTTTTTTTTTTCTTTCTTTCTTTTTTTTTGTATTTTTGTCTGTTTGTCCACACGATTCCGGCTAAACCGATACTCCGATTGCGATGAAATTTTATGGAGGCCTTCGAAATCTCTGAACTTAGAACTGCCACGTTTTTGAGCGCAATCGGAAAATTTTTCTCATGAAAATCGCAATTTTACGATTTTTTTAAATTTTAAAAAATTTCTTCGACTTATAACACCTACATGCTTTATCCGATTTTAATGATTTTTGCACAGAACCTTTATTCTATGAATTTAGATATTTTTGTGAAATTTGAGCGCAATTGAAAAAATATTTATCATAAAAATCGAAATTTTACAGGTTTTTTCTTTTTTTAAACAATTCTTTGACTTATAACACCTACATGCTTTATCCGATTGTAATTATTTTTTCGCAGAACCTTTATTTTATGAATTAATATATTAGTGTAAAATTTGAGCGCAATCGAGAAATTATTTCTTATAAAAATCGCAATTTTACGATTTTTTTAACAATTACGATTAATTAAAAAAAAAAGTTAATTTTTAATTTAATTTAATTTAATTTGAAAAAAATTTCAACTTAGTAATGATTTTGCCACAGAACAACAGAAAATTCGCATAACACATGGCAGCTCAATGCACCAATTACGCTCATCCAACAACGCGGCGGGACTTAAGCGTTTTCCTAGTTAACATATTAACATAAGTATACCATAATAATATCAGGCAGTTGATATGTGTATTTTAATACTCAATTGCAAAAGATATGCATGTTTTTGTTAACAATAATTTAGATTGGCATATTTTTTAAACAGGGTCAATGCAGCTTTCTTGCTCAATGCCGACAGTGGAGGCTCATGCATAAAGCGCGAGACTCTTATTCGTGAGGTCTCGGTTTCGATACCCACCACCGGAAACCCTGACCGAAAGTTTGCAATATCTTCATCAGACATGAGAATGGGGGGGAATGGGAACGGCCCTTGGGCATTCTCGCCACAAGTGCCCTAACTCAACAACACCTAGTTTGCATGCAGAGGAATGCCAATCTCTTTCCCAGGTTTCCCACTAGAAACTGAACATTTTCTGCGGGTTCAACCATTTCCAATTAAGTAAAGCACCTTCAGTAAGCCCCATGATCTTTACAGGTTCCCTAACGACTTCCAAGAATTCCCATCATAGCAATTACGCTTCTTTAAATATTCGGTAGTAATACCCTTTGCCTACTCTTTTCGTAAGCCGAGAGAACCAATCAATTTTACAAAAAAGTAATTTAAGAAAAGGAAATTTGTTTTCCGTGTTGAAATACTATACAAAGTAAACATTAAAGTCCACGGTGAATTAATTACAAAATTTAATAAAGCTTCACGAATATTGGTGAGTGTGAGTTAGGTCATTCTTACACTAATGTTTTCTCACCGTCACAGGAAATTACTTGAACGTTCACAAACGCCCGACGGTTTAATAGAAAGAGATTATGCAAGAATTTGTGAGCTATGAAAACTTTACATTTATTTTTATACCGTTTTTCGCAAGCTCGAGATTTATAAAGGAAGGGGTTTATGAAAGATTTCTGGCAATAATATTATTATAATTTCTAGTTTTTTGTGGAAAGCCTGCCCAGGGTACAATGCGTGCCCCTCTTAAGATATCTAGGTGGGTTGAAAAATTATGTATTTAGATTTCGATCATATATAGATATGTATATCTATTTGGATAAGGCGCTGACTTGGAATGTGAGAGACCCGAATTCGAACCCCGGTCGGGATGGATTTTTAAATTTCTGAATTAATATTAACAATTCTACCGAATAACCGAATCGAAAAATAAGTATATTGAAATAAAGAAGTCCAAAAACTGTTTAGAGGCCTCAATCCCTTGCATTCGCATTGACATATGAGGAAAACATCGTAAAAACCTTCAGTCAGGATTGCCTGTCTCGACGGGATTTGAACCCGGGAGTCAGAATCGCATGCTTGACGCTCGAGCCAACACTGTCGTTGAAAGATAGTAAAATTGTAATCCAGTTCTAAAAGCGTCTTAAGTATATGTTCAATACAAAATTGAATTTATAACTCAATTTTAGTTAACAATATTATAGTTTACAATTTTTAGAGTAACATTATGAAAAGGAAAAACTCATCAACTCATTCGAAAAAAAACGCACTAATTGGGAGGTATAATCCTGCTAAAGTGGAGGTATTACCTTATAAGCTGTAATATTACTTTTTTAACAAGAGATTAATTCGATTACAGAATTAATTTCATAGAGTTATAAAAATGTGTTGGTTAGGAAGATTATTTTAATTACTTGTACGCTAATAAGGTTCCAATTACGCTGTAACCGATAGCATAAAATATTAAAACTTAGATCCATAAACGATTTGAACTTTTAATAAACCATAATTGATATTGATGATATTAAAAACGAAAAAATGTATGTTGGAAAAGTATGGTAGCTTTCCAATTCTTTGATAATATTAATATCCTACAACTTTACAATAAATTTCCCTTGTTTTGGCATTACATAAGGCAAACTTGAAAGTGAACTAGTCGATAGACTAACAAAGCAACATTCCCCTAAAAAGTCTCAAACTGTCTGCAAAGTCATGGAACCACTTTGCGAAACCAACAAAACTTCCAACAAAGACTCTTTGTATCGTACTTCATTATTACAAAAGTAAACAAGGTTCTATTCAAGTGTAAAATACTGAATGATCTTGAACAAAGAATTAATTGATTATTGATTTTGCTTTTTAATTTTCAAAAGTTGCAATTTGTAGTCTCTAGGAAAACGTTTTTTTGATTTTTTTTTAATTTTGGAAACACAATGTTATTCTTTGAAAGACATTTTAAATTAAAAAAAGTTGTTCTATTAAAAAAAAACAGGTTCAAATGCTAATTTTTTTTATCCACTCTTTTTATGTGCGCGGTAATTTATGTCTATTTGCAGCATTGTTATATTTTGTGCGATTTTAAAGTCTTCTTCGATTTGTTTAAGTAGTACAAGTTAACATGTACATATCTAATTAGCTATTACAATAATACAAATACAGTGCGTTTAATTTAATTTTTCTGTGTACGTTTCAATTCAACAAAAATCAGTAAAACGTTTCATTCCACTGTTTTAGTTTCGTTTTTGGTGGAGGTGCCGGGTCAGAGGGATAATTAAAAAAAAAAATTTTGTCTCTTGTTCATTCGTTCACTAATGGTTTATGAGCCGGGCACATCAATTTTAAACTTTCAAGGGACTATCCCCCCCCCCTTCCCCGTCGTGACCAAAAACATTGTGTGTCATCGTTGTTGAAGGGCGGTGCCATCAAATATAACGCATATCAATCGGATGTTGTGTTCTGCTTTTATCGTGACATATTAAACACGGACTTACGGAAGAAAAGTAATACTAATAGGGGAGCTTCCCTCCCTAAAGTAAAAAAAAATTAACGTCCAAGTCGTTGTGTTGAATAACCGGTACCATTTGCATTTGACTTGATTTATTGATTTTAAATGGTAGGACTTTAAGTTTTTAACGTAGATTTTTTGTTTGTTTATTTTCTTCATTTAAATAACATTTTTTGGTAAACCGCGTTTTTTAGTACACTCAAAGAATTATTTCTTTTGAAAATTACACTATTACGACTTTGATCGAATGTAGAAATACAGATAGGCTATAAGCTCAGAGTATATCCAATCTGTATAAAGCCAGGATAATCCATACAGAATACTAACACCGTATATGTAAAAGTACACCAACCACATTCAATATTCATCTGTCAAGGTCATACACACCCACCTCCAATGTCATCCATACACTTTGAATAAACCTACTGCGGTAAACACGCGGGTGCTATTTTTAGCCCGACAATCACGACACACGCAAACAGCCTATCTCCACGTGCACGAAACACTGTCTAAATAGCCAACCTACTTTACTGGGAACTTCATTCAGGTTTTACCGACCTCCATTCAGAGTTTTAACATGAAATTTATTCATAATGGAGAAATAATGTTTTGTAAAATGAAAGGTTTGTGACGAGTTTAAGTGACGCACTTGGTTGGACGTTTAGCATATTGATTTCACTCAAGGACATATGCGGGTGGGTGGGTGGAACCAGTACCTACGTAGGTTTTACTGAGTTGACCTTTAGTGTGCGAACACGAATTTTTTATTTGGGGTAAAAATGCTTTAATATTTTGAAGCCAGAAAAACTAAAATATTTTTATTTTTAAATATTTTTTTATTTTTAAATATTATTTTCTTCAATTTTAATTTTTTAATTTTTATCTTCCATAATATTAATATATTTTCGATTGATACGCCATTCTTGCAATAAATATTTACATACAACAAAAGGTATTTTCACACTTATTTTGTTGTTAATTATATATTAGACTTTAAATATATTATTTGAGAATTTTTTATCGCCATTCCTTCATATATAATACTTTGTATCATCGATCGTCACCTATGGTATGTGTGCAAGAATTTAAATCATAAATTAATGCTCATGCATTAACGTTCTTTAATATTTATTTTATGGGCGTCTATCTTATTCAGCTATAAAAACTGATTTACGAAGACAACATTATTATTTAATCAAGGGCACATTTGTTATTATTTACTATACTTCAGAAATTACAAAAGTCCGACCCAACCGGGATTCGAACCACGGGTCTCCCGCATTCACATACACATTATAAACATACATTGTAGTACATAATAACAATTACACCTACGGGAGTGTTTCCCGACTAACTAAATCGAGGGAAAAAGGCACATTTATGTGTTTTCTAACACATTTTTAAGAATTTAACACAGTAATTTTAAGCCAATATTTATTTTTAAATAGATCTACATAAATAATAACTGTTAACGATTTTAGCTACACGCTTCTAATAACATTTATCTCAAACATGCTTAGTTTAACCATTCTTTAATTTACCTTCCAAGCTATGAATTATGATGCACTAGAGATCACTTTGGAACATGCCATGAATCAAACTTGTTTCTGTTATCCATGACAAAAAACATCCTTATTATCTTTGTTAAATCATTACTACCAAATTCATGTAATAGTATATTTTTCATCCGTTTTTTTTACTCGTATGGATACGATCAAATACCAGTACCGATTTTCTAAGATTTTTTCATCGTGTGAAGGCAGGATTGAGTATTTAGAATCGCACGTATTATCTACTTGTTTTATTTCATTTATACAAAACAAAAATATGTGTGAATTAATCATTATACCAATACTGTGTTTGACCAGTTCATTCATCGTCATCCGTGCTGCGTTTGATTAAAACTGGTAATAAATATGTAAAAACGTTGATTTTGTGCTGTTTTAATTTACATTTTGACGAGGTATAAAAATGCTAATTTAGCTCTCGTTTTAATAATGCAAAAAAACGAAGAGAAAATTAGATTTATTTTTTCTGCATATTTTAAATTTTAATGTTGAGCGTTGTAAGAGGGGGATAGGAGCAAATCTGTATAATGATGTTGGAGAAGAAATATTCGGTTACTTTGCAATAATATTTTGTAATTTAAATATCTCTTGGGAAATCTGTCTAGTGACACATTCATACATGAAGTCTAACTCAAAGATGTTAGAATAGTATATAGTAGGTCTAGAAGACGCATGAGCGCTACTGTACCTATTCTAATTTGCGGCGCCAGGCGGCCATTGTTTAGGCAAAGCAAAATGTCAAATGATCTTTACCTTGTTGAAAGCCGCCTTTTGTTTGGCCTATTTAAACATTATTAGGTCATGTTGTGAGTTTATCCTCACACATAGCATTTTAAAAGGACTACATTATCATTTTACAGCTGTGTTTACCAAGTGTTTTCCCTGTAAGTCTCTATAATACGAGTTTTATATTTGGCTATTCTAACCTCAAAAACTAAGTATTTTGGAGTAAGAGAAGTTGTGAATGAAATATCCAAGGGTTCACTCAACAATAAGTCTCCTTAACTCAGTTGTAGTCCAGCCTACGTCAGGGTACCTATGCCACGTGTCGCACTAAATGAACGCCCAAACAATTCATTTCAATTTTCATTCTTTTTATTCCTTCATGTATACAATATACCAACAGTACAGTAAACAATACGAAGTTGTACATAATGAGTTTGGAGATGAGTTAAAGAAATCAATAATTCATAAAACGAAGCCCACGTTAAAGATTATCTCTAAAGTGTAGGCTGTCAAAAATGCTCAAAGCCTTAGTTCATCAATATGAGACGTAAAGCAATACAAATCAATCAATCAAGAATCAATCAACAATTCGCTGCAAAAATGGATTGGTGATCGAGAATCACTGAGTGTTATTGTGGAATTTATGTTTGTCTTAAAATAATGGTTCATTTTCGTCCATATCAAGCAAAGTATTCAATTAATGTGTATTATTACGTTAGCATCTTTGTCCATTTTTATTTGCATTCTTTGTAGGTCAGTTTATCTTACAGGATTTAAGTAAAATATATTTATTTCTCAGTGTGCACCATAGGTATCTATCTATACTACATTTCACTCTACATGAAACCTCCTACCCTGTGTTTCAGCCGAGATGTCCTCCTCGTACAAGCTAATCTACTTCAACGCCCGAGGCAAGGCAGAGCACATAAGGTTCATATTCGCGTACGCCGGAGTCGAATATGAGGACGAGCGGATTCCAAGAGATAAATGGCCGCAGCTCAAGAAGAGTGAGTATAACAACAACTACATCATCTTATTATTCTTATTTTTTCTTCAAATTAAAATAAGTAAATATTTATAGTTTTCGAATATTCTTAGAACATTTTTTTCTGTAGTTCTATGGTTATTGTCCATTTAATTCAAATAAATTTTAATGACGCCTAATTCCATAGAAAGCTAGTAAAATATCACATTCGATCACGTATTTTTTCAAAAGTAAGTTATCTCATTGAGTTATAAATTCGTAATTAGATTCTCTTCATAACTAAATTGCATGTTAAAATATTCATTCATAAATTATTTATAAAAATCATGGTTAAGGGAGAAGTCAAAATAGGAAGCAACAGAACAGAATGTTGAAAAAGAATACACAACAAATTTCTGTTTTGGTGGAGGTGCCGGGTCCTGAGAATTCCCTCTGAGTGAAACTAGCTCCGTTTCCTGGCCACCAGGTTACCAACACACTAAAAAGTTTGTATGCCATTGACGTCATCATAGTCTGATATCGCCATCGTGAGGCACATCAGTGACACTTACTTTGTTTCATAAGCGATCATAGACCCTTTAGTAATAATGTAATTCTTATAACATTATCTACAGTTTTTACTCACCTATATATTCGTGCAATTTTGCTATCATGACGACACTTATTATTTACTACAATTCAGAAATTAAAAAATTCCGTAAATAACAATTACACCTACGGGAGTGTTTCCCGACTAGCCAAATAGAGAAATTACGACCGTTATCTTAATAAAATTAATAAAAAGCTTTAAGCTTTGATAAGCTTGGCAACTACATATTGTAAGCATGAATAAACCAAAGTATACTTTCTATATTAATTTTAACGGTAAAACAAGCTCTACCTTAATGTAAAGAATTTATTGCAAATTTATTTTGTTAAGATGTAAATATGGATGCGAAATTAAAATTGATAACGCATTTTATTTGAAAGTATAGCAGGCCTATTATTCCAACTTCAAAGATCGCAGTTCTATTCTGGACGCTTTAATCATAAAGTGTCCAAAGAAGAAACGACGTTTTAACAATGTTGAAAGAACGTCATTGAAATTGAAATTGGAACAAAGAAAGTAAACAAATCCAACGAAAAGTGCTAAATTAGGAACCTTTATTGTAATTTTCTGTGCTTCATTTTACACTTGACTACCACTTGATATTACAATCAGCTATTTTCTCTTTGTTTTCAAGTTACAATTTGTCTTGAGGCAGTTCCCCATTCTTCCCTCCCATCCACTTTCCGTTCATTTTCTTCCGAGTTGTATACATTTGATTCTTTATTTCTTCTATCGTTTCTTTTCTAATTTTCCTACTGTTCTTTACTTCTAGTTTTCTCTCAATTATTTTATTTAATGCACCAACAAAGTTTCGTATTTATCGATTTCTCCAGTTTACTCAACTTTCCCATAACTTTCAAAACTTTCAACATTTGTTCTTTAATTCTGTTAAGACTTAAGTTCTCCCTAATTCTTATAATATTTTTAGCATACCATTCTCTTGAACGATTCATATAAGATAGGCAACTCGAAGTACAAGTTTCCAAACCTTCTCTTATCTTACAAAGTAATTCTTTACGCCAACAAAAATTTACTTGAAAACTTGATATTTAACTTATTATCATAAAGACATAATGCTATTTTTCCAAATAATTTGTCTTTTCTCAGAACGACACACTTATTTTTACATTTTTTTTAAAATTTCACTCTGCATTTAAATATTTGGTTAGGCACCTAAACATAAATGTTCCCACTTTAAAGCTACCTAAATGAAGGAAGAAACACAGAATACACCACATTCACACCATCTTATTTACGATATATTCATACAATTATTTATTTGTGTATTCAGTATCATATATATAAATAAATATATATATATATATATATATATATATATATATATATATATATATATATTATTTAACGAGTGTATTAAACTACTAACCGAGGTCTATATTTTTTTACACTTACTTGTGTGAATTTTCGGAGACGTCCGTCTCCATCGTCAGACACTGACACACTGGCAATCTCACTGTGTTTCCGGAGGCTTCCACCCATGTTGTTGTGCCCTAGTGACTTCTTCCCTGACTAGATTGCCCCATATGGGGCTGAAATCGCAACTTTTATCGAAAGGGCTTAACTGTGCAGTGTCCCCTAAACATTTGAACCGACTGGACATCGCAGCGTCAGTAGAATGTGCAGTTAGTGTTTTAAAACCTGAAAGCAGAGATGACCTGCGACACCAGATCAAGACCCTATTAGAGAAACAGACGCGCCCGCCCCCTTCTAACTTGTCGGCGAGCGAGATGGCAACCCTCAATAAATTAAAGCGTGACGCGTCGGTCAAAATCCTCCCAGCTGACAAGGGAAACACCACAGTTGTTATTGACACAAACGATATATAGCAAAATGACAGATATTCTTACATCTACATCTTATCAAAAGATGCCTAAAGACCCGACCAAACAAATAGAAACTAGGATGTACAACCTCATAAGGAAAACAAGATTACCGCAAGTAGTACGCACACGCCTCACACCACGCAATAGTAAAACACCTCACGTGTATGGACTTCCAAAGATACATAAACTGAATGTCCCACTAAGACCCATAGTAAGCGCCAGGAACTCTCCATGTGAAAATCTATCAAGATATCTTCTTCTAATCCTAAAACCATTAGCGGGATCAACCATCTCATTTGTCAACAATACTAACGACTTTGTGTCCTCGATCAAGGATCGAACCTGGGACTCCGAAGTCATTCTAGTAAGTTTCGATGTGATTAACCTTTTTCCTAGCATTCCTCGAGCTGAAACTTTAAAGATAGTTGAAAAACGGTTAAGATCGGACCCGAAACTTAAGAGAGAACAACTGTCCCGATAAACAGCCTGATGGAGATGTTGACAATATGCCTTGTTGAATGCTACTTCAGGTTTGAAGATGATATTTACCGCCAAGTGAAGGGTTGGCCATGGGTTCACCTCTCTCTCCATTGTTGGCCAACATATACATGGAAGACTTTGAAGAGAAGGCCATAGAATCATATACTTTCAAACCCGAATGTGGAGTCGGTACGTGGACGATGTATGGGCTGTCTGGACACACGGTCAAGAGGAGCTGGATAGTTACTTGGAGCATCTTAACTCACAGTCAAAGGATATACAATTCACTATGGAAGTTGAAAACAATAATTGTCTCCCCTTCTTGGACATTCTAATCACAAAATCAGTTACCGACAATGGGAACAAAATCACAACTAAATTAGCTACCTCGATCTACCGAAAGCCCACTCACACAAACCAATATATAAATTTTAAATCAAATCACCCGTTATCAGTCAAGAAAGGCATAATCAGCTGTTTAACCGCTAGGGCACAAAAGGACCCAATTAGCTTGAAAACAGAACAACAATTACTGGCAGACGTTTTCACAGCTAATGGGTATCCGAAAACGTTAACAACTGATGTTTTAAACCGTCATGCCACTAAACAAAAACGTAAAGAGGACATACCACGCACTACAATGTCGATACAATATATTCCTGGATTTTCTGAAAAATTCCGTCGCATCACGAAGAAGTTTAATGTCAGAACTGTATTCAAATCATCACACACATTACGTAGCATAATTTCGAAAACAAAACCCAGCGATCCAAAAGAAGAGTCAAGAAATGTAATTTACACCATACCGTGTGACTGTGAACAAGAGTACATTGGGGAAACATCAAGACCAGTAAACATCCGCATAGGTGAACATAAAAAAACAATAGAAGGGAAGACAAGGATGCCATCAAAATTAAAAGATCATTTCGACGTGTGCAAGAAAAACATCAATTGGGAGGGGGTTAAAATAATCTTAAAAGAAGAGAATGCCGACATTAGAAAGAGAAAAGAAGCTGCAGTCATGTCATGCATTGAAAATGTAATCAGCCAGGCCACAAAAGAATTCAGCCCCATATGGCGCAATCTAGTCAGGGAAGAAGTCACTAGGGCACAACAACATGGTGGAAAGCCTCCGGAAACACAGTGAGATTGCCAGTGTGTCAGTGTCTGACGATGGAGACGGACGTCTCCGAAAATTCACACAAGTAAGTGTAAAAAAAATATAGACCTCGGTTAGTAGTTTAATACACTCGTTAAATAATATATATCCGGGTCAAATAGCTTCTGAAAATAATATATATATATATATATATAGGATAAAAACAAGGATCTTGGGTAAAACCGCGTCGAAAATAAGATGAACCAGGGCAGAACCTGGGCGTCCACCGACGTTTCCACTGTGACTCCAACCTCCGTAGAGTCACAGTCAACCTTGAAAATGTCTGACGTAGCACAGACGAAACGTCGGTGGACGCCCAGGTTCTGCCCTGGTTCATCTTATTTTCGACGCGGTTTTACCCAAGATCCTTGTTTTTATCCTATGACGGGCCGCGAAAACCTACAACAACCTACAACAATCCATATATATATATATATATATATATATATATATATATATATATATTGAGAAACGGCCGAATAACATGAACAAAAGAGATGATAGCCAGAGCCTCCCTCTTGCTTGGAAACCTGCATTTATGCCTCGAAATGTAGTCCGTAGACCTATTCAGCCAAATCCCTCAGAGGTGGTGCAAATTTCAGATTCAATAATTCTAAGCACAAATAACATTTCAAAAGACAACCAATCAGGCCCTATGACAAGAAGCCGGACTAAAAAGGTTTCACTACAGTAAGCTGTGCTATTTTGTTTCTCGATTGCCACCATCCGTATATATTTTTTCGATATGACATCACCGCCCCGCACCTATTTTCTATATAACCTCGCCGCCCCGCACCTTCAGCCGAGGCTATATAAGGTGGGCGCTGCGTGCTTGCCAACCACTGTGACTCCAACCTCCGTAGAGTCACAGTCAACCTTGAAAATGTCTGACGTAGTACAGACGAAACGTCGGTGGACGCCCAGGTTCTGCCCTGGTTCATCTTATTTTCGACGCGGTTTTACCCAAGATCCTTGTTTTTATCATATATATATATATATATATATAGACTTATATCTACACATGCATATGTTGACAAAGGTGAAAAAACTTATTATAATTATTGATCAGGCTTATCCCATTTCACAAAATAATTCCAATTTGCTTCATACTCCATGAGCAATGAATGCTGCTTCAAAACAAAAATTCTTTGACTATACAAAAAATATACTATTTTTAACACAAACTCAAATAGACTCTTAAAACTTTGGTTCGAAGCAGGGCCAATTTGGGTTGTCGTGTTTTTTAGTTGTTTTCGACTACAAAATGACAAATTGAGCCTGGTTTGAAAGCTGAAATCCTAATCGACAACTTTGTGCAAACATCAGAGGCTGGTGAAACAAAACAAAGGAAAAATTCAGTTGTTTGTGAACATTTCCAGGATTATGAGGGGTGGGGTGGGGTAGGTGGGGAATGAAAAGTTGCATTTGGTGGTAGTATTTTATATACTTTTCTTTTCCCTAAGAGGTGTTTTCTTTACAGTGCGTATTTGCAAAATTTGAAAGGAACAAAAAAAAGAAAATGAATGTTGGGTTTTGCGACATTTACTTCAAGAGGTCTGCTGGTGAAATGTTGTTTGTGGCAATCGAGGCAATCTTGATATAGGCGATGAAGTCAGGTACGGTTAAGTGAGTGGTCGTAGGATGGATCTACAAACAGATGTGGTACGATCAATACCTGACAACAAACTTCACTTCCCCAACTTCACTACTATTTTTATTTAAAGGACAACAACATTCACCAACAACTTCACCAATGTCTACATTCGCTCGTACACTCTCACACAATTCATATTTACACTTAACACACAAACACAATCATTCACTCAAACATACAGACAACACCACTCACATACATTCATGTTTATATGATTTTTATAGTCATTTTTATTTTAATGTAACTAATTTTACATTGTATTGTTGTGTTATGTTTGTATTGGTATGGTTCGGTAAATTGCACTTGTGAGATATTTTGTCCTGTTGTAATGTGGCCACAAATAAAATAAAATAAAATAAAAATAAAACAAAAAAAAACCCTGACTGAAGCGTACTCATCGGGATCGGGGATCGGAATCCAGAAAAGGGACCTTCGGGACTAATATAAAAAGACACAGAAAAACAATAGTTTTCAAAAAATCCTCCAAACATAATTATTTTTATTATTAATATTTCAACGTATTTATATAGTTAATAATTATTTTTTTAATTATTATTTTAACTTTGAATATATAAAGAAATAAGGTGTTTGTTGTTTGCGTGTGAATAATTTGTATATATAAATATATTATTATAATAAATAATAATAATACAAATTATTATTATTATTTCTTTATAACGTAAAAACTAAAAATACTGTATTTTTTGCCAATTCTTAAGATAACTGAAAAAAAATGTTATTTACATTTTGCAAATATAATACCCTTCAAATCAACATTCAAACCTCTGTTTTCACATACGAGTCCAGAAGGTCCCTTTTCGCGATTCCCATCATTATGAAGTCTTCCTACGATCTCCCAAAAATATGAAATTTTTTATTTCATTTTTTAAGCAGCATTAATAAACAAAAACATATAAATCCATATTGAGAGTCTATCAAGTCAGACACACAACTGATTTTCAGTGGCGGAAATTAATTTTAAAATCACAACAAGCCAAACTTGTAGGTGCCTACTCCACCGACGAGCGAACAATAACGAACTTGAGTTCAGTTTTTTAATAAGAAACACGGGTCCATCAAGCTGGACACGATTCCCCACGTAGACAGCGCCAGAATAAACCAGGCTAATTCGGAACAAACTTACTTATTTTCATACCTTGCAAATATCTAGTATACATGATGTACTTAACATTTTTATCTGAACTAAATATTTTTTTTAAAATTAACAATTAATTACAATATCAAAAATATTACAATGTTTAAATCAAAAATGTTATTCTATATCTACCTCCTCCAAACATCCTTAACATTTTTTCTTAATTTAACATTCTTTAAAAAAAATACCAATTAATTACATTATCAAAAATATGACAATGTTTACATCATAAATGTTATTCTATATCTACCTCCTCCAAACCTTTTATAAAACTTTTCACTTTGGATCACATCTCTCGTTATTATATTTGCAAAGCTGGTTTTAGCTGTGGCGACGCCCACACACAGGCGAATAAACACTTCATGTAATATAAGCGGCCACTCGAGAGCTTATACGATACCAGGCGGCATTTACACGAACCGTTTATTCGGCTAATAACGACAGCTTATCATTTGATACTAATTTGAGCATTTCATCAGGGTATTAGCCAACTAATTAATTGCGATGGATATATTATGAGTGATCGTGATGTTATACTTTATGCTTTATTCCAATACGTTTGAATTGTTCAAAGGGATAATTTCCCATTCAACAATGTATTTCAGGGAGCGTGAGTCAAATAATATAATAAGAGTCTTCACGGGATAATTTGTACAAGGCTCTGGTGAAAATTTTAAAATTACATAATGCGAATTCTAAAATGTACAAAACACTGACATTATTATACAGAACGACATACAAAAACCAGAATTTCTTTATGTAATAAACATTACTATACACCATGCTTAAGCATAAAGTCGACGAATCTGGAGAACGCAATGGGAGCAAGAAAAGGTTGTATCCGTTGCGTCAAATTTATGCTTAGACATTGTGTATAGTAAAGTTCATTACATAAAGCAATTTTCTGGTTCTGGTATAAATTGTTCTGTGTAAAAATGTCAGTGTTTTGTGCATTTTAGAATTCGCATATGTAATTAAAAATTTTAAACATAGCGTTGTACAATTAATTAATGTGAGTACTTCCGAGCGTAGAGAACACATGGATGTCTCGTGCACACGTGTATGTTTGTCCGTCCGCTTTGCGTGTGTCAAGTCTCACGGATTCCAAGAGTGACTTCTGACTGGCCTGCGTTTATTTGTTGAATACCACCAATATTAAAACCATGCGAAATCACTGTGTTTTTGTGATTTATAAAGAACGCTGCTAAATATCGCAAAACTGTTTGCAGACCGCTATGTGGTTTTGTGAGAAGAACTATAGCCTGCACCAAAAAGGATTATAATGTGATGGTAGTTAAGTTTTTCATTTGATATTTAATTAATTAAATACAGCAACCCGGCACCTCCACCAATGCGATATAAACTAAAAATTTTTTAGAGTCTGCCCACTCAGTATAAACTGTATTTTCAGTGGGGGACTCTGTATTGTGTTTTATTATGTATTCTGTTGCCTTCTTCCACAATCAGTTGATTAGCTTCGTTCGCTATTTTCATTATACTCATGCTTTTTCAAATTCGATATTAATTTTATAATTTTTCGTGGGAAACTTGCCGATGGTGCGATTCTTGCCTCTCTTCAGGTGTCTAAATGTCGGTACATTAAAGTGAAGACAATTGTGAAGGGATCTCGGGATCTGTTTAAGAGGACTCAATACCTTGCATTAGCATTAACGACTGAGGAAAACCTCAGAAAAACTTCAGTCAGGATTGCAGGTCTCGACGGGATTCGAATCCGGGACCTCCCGAATCAGAGTTGCGCGCTTATACGCTCGAGCCAACACTGAGCGATGAAATCAATAGTTGTTTTATAATGTTTATAAATATCTTCACAATAGCCAGTAACGATCTCATATATTGGATATTTGAAGAAGAATTCATAATAAAATATGTTTTCATCATCGATTACCAATGGAATTTAGGGAACGCTAGGGAAGAGAAACGCTCAAGAATTTCCCTTAATTGGGAATTGCTGGAACTCTGCCAAAATAAAACTCGAAATGTTATAAATGGCAAACCATTGAAACCTTCTTCAACCTCAATGCATCATTTTCAAACGACCTTTAAAAAAAGAAATAGAACTTTAGAATCGAATAAAAAGTGGCCGTAAACAAGATATATAGGCGAGAAAAGTTAGTTCACCGTTTAGGTTCTGGAAATGGTTGAAGAAGATGATTCGGGGAACAAAGCTGGCTCGTTTCTCCGTCGGCTGTGAATCCCATTCGAATCGTTCGCCGGTCGTCGTTGCCATGGGTCGATACTTTCCCACGCCCCCACCCCCCCCCCCCCCAAGCAGCTCCCCCTCCACACCCCCTCGGGGAATACTACACCGACACCTCATCTGCCTTTGAAGATACATATTTACGCACGTCCAATTTACCATTGTGTACGCAACACGCTAAAATAATAGGGACGTTGTATTTACAAGGAAAACAATGTATTTTTATTCTATGACAATGACCTTATAGCCCCAGGACAATATTTATACATAATTAAATATCAGAGAGCCTTTAAATAGTGATGGATGAGGAAGTGTCATTCGAAAACTGTGGAGGGTCTTAGCCAAGGATTTTTTATTTCGTTTTAACCCTTACATGACCAAACATAGAAACAACCCAAAATTTTATTTTTTTCACTGATTCATCACACTACCATACCAAAACAAAAATTTTGTTAGAACTTTTTTTTTATTAAAAATTTTGGATTTTGAATACGAACCACAATTTTTAACTTAAAAACTTATAGTTCAATGAAAAGCATCCTAAAATTATTTATTAAAAATAATGGAAATCGGGAACAAAATGTCAAAGTTTAATTTTTTAATTTGTTTTTATAGTTTTGTACAAAATGAAATAATTGTCTAGTTTTTACTTTTCAACACTTTCAAAAAAAGTGTAGAACATGAAAATATTATCCTATATGAGCGTACTATAGCTCAATGCGCTCAGGATTGTTGGGACTGAAAAGTCCCGACTGGCTAATGGAACTAAATTTCTATCCATGAACTGTGAGACTTGAGAGTCCCGTCAGACGAGAAAGGGTAAATATATTTCTACTTGAAAAGTTTATATTATAACGCTATTAAAAGATGTTTATTTGCCTGATTATGGACAGGGTACCTTAAATTTCCAAATAATTGGAGGAAATACGGTTTTAAGGGGATACTTATACTTAGAAATTTAATTCCTAAAGGTGATCAATTGTTTCTAAATAGTGATCCTCACGTTCATTTTAAAGACGCTGCGTCGTAAATAATTTGTTTTAAGGTGCTTACTTTTAACTCGGGATACGGTAAATTGGAAATTGAATTTTGTTAGGTTCATAGCTTGTTGCACATAAATACCCCCGACTAACGATGAGGCTAGTTAATTATATTAAACAACTTCTTCTCTCTCTCTCTCTCTCTCTCTCTCTCTCTCTCTTCGTCCTAGCATCTAATTTTCAAACCTATTTCAACCATTACTTCAACACTAGATCTAGTTCAGTACTCATGTGAACATTTCCACCATAGACCAATACTTTTGACACATCTTTATAATTAACGCCTATTCGAGTTCTGGAATACTCTCCAACGAGCATCAGATGTTTGACGGAATTAGTTACGACACTTTCAAGCTAAATAAAGTACTATCAACATTACTTGAGTAATATTAATTAATTAATCTTAACATCACAGCTACAGCCTTTGTTAAATTAATGATTGATTAATGCATACACAATCCTGCTCCTGCTCACCTTTTCTCACAAGTCTAAGCTTATTATTTCTACTTTTGTGTGATGGATGAATAATGTTCTTAAACTATGAAGTTTCTAAATCGATTCAAAATCATAATGCAACTTTACTATCACACTGAATTTTAACTTTGCATAATGCTACCATAATGTATTATGTATTTTTCATATTTTATAGGCCTATAATATGTCATGTTCTGGCATTATCAATGTTATTATTATTATTCAAATCCTAAGTTGGATGAAGATAAGCTTCACTATGCTTAATCCCGCCTTACATAAGACCTTATCTATCTACTATCTCTCTCCTCTCTCTTCTCTTTGCCTTTAGAGCAGTGCGGACCTCATGTCTGTGAATACTTCACTCTATACCACAAAGCACAAATTGTTTATCTTTCACTTTCACCATCGTTACATGGATCTATTTTTGGAACAGACTTTCAATACTCAATTTATTTCTTGAGACCCCTCAAAATTCCATAACATATGATCAGTTTTTGTGGATGTTCACATAATTTGTATGAGCAAACTGGATAGAAAACAACTAAGATATTTTAACAATTTTCTTGGTATGAACAAAAAACTTTTCTTGATTTAAAAAATAATGAAGACTTATTAGAAAATGTACATTAGCACATTTTCTGCTAGAATTAGTCACTGATTTATTTGTATTTTATTTTTCAAATGTCATTCATTTTTTCGTTTTATTAAAACCATGAAGAAGCATAACTTTATGTATTTAACATAAACAAAGTTCTGCCCTCTCCATCAACGTTGCCTTTCAAACACAAAATAACGATTACAAATAGTACATTTTATATTAACAATTACATTTAGACATGCACAATTACACTAACATTTTAAACAACTAATAACTAAATTATTGAACTGCCTGTGGCAAGATTACCACTCAGTTTGGATTGAGGAGTCGTACAGAATTTGTGAAACTCAAGTAGTTTGCCGTAACAATCAAGACAAGATTGAGTTTACAACTTTGTTGAAAGACGCATTGATTCTTTGTTTTGAACTTCAGATTGTTAAGCATAATTTAACATTATGTATAAAGGATCTGGAATTCTAGATTTGCCTTCGGCAAACTTGAATTATCTGAAAACAGAGAACGTCTAATCTTGGAGTTTCAAAATCAAAATACATCTTCACAAAATAAGATCTCTTAGTAAAGTAATACATAAATAATATGTATACATAGTACACCCTCGACCAGAAGTAAATCAAGGGCTGGGTACAGTAGATACAACTAAACCGCTTGATTTACTTATAATGGTCGATGGCATACATAAGCTGATAAAATATTTGGATGAGCGAAGCGAAAGCTTTAAATTTCACTTACCTTGAGAAAAATAGCTTCTTTCTTTCGCTATATCAGGCAAACGGCATAATTGTGCGATCGTGATAAAAATTGAAAAGGGCCGTCGAAATCTCTTAACTTAGAACTGCCAAGTTTTGTGGTACACAAGAAAAAATATTTTTGATGAAGATCGTACTTATACGATTTTTAAAGCGATATTTTCGTGACATATTTGGCCCTTGACCGCGGGCAAACGGCAACTCTGCTAAATGAAACTTTATGAAAACGTTTTAAATCACTGTACATAGATATGTTATGATTTTAGGGACAATCGAAAAAATATTTCTCATACAAATCGTACTTTTAGAGCAACGATAATCAACCATAAAAACTCATCCATCAACGCGACTGGAAAAAGCATTAGTGAAGCGTCCTAGTTTATGTACTTAGGAAATCGACTGTTTGTATTTGATATAAACTCAAACTTTTTCAGCGGCTTACCGGTAAATAATACTTGTTCAGCGTGATTTTCTCATTAACATAATCCTAATAACGAACCAATCAGAAATCGTAACTTCACTAAAACATGACAAATAGATAAAAAATAGTATTAAACTCACAATGGTGCGTAACTCCGCTACATGCATCGCTTTTCTGTCCGTCCGTCTATCTGTGAGTGTGTCAAGTCTCACGGTAAAAACAGAACATGACATCCGATTTTGTTGACATTACCCTTCAACAAGGATGATACATCATGATTTTGTTGAACCGAAGGTTAAGGGTTGGGCTACCCCCCCCCCCCCCCCCCTCCCTGAAGTTTTACTACAACGTACTCGTTATCTCCACACAAGATTAAACAAGCCTGGAAGGGTTCGATTCCCGCTAAAGTCAGAAGTTTTTTAACTTCTGATTTGGACTTCGGTCCATCAGTTCTTGTCTTAGGAGTTTGTAAACGGTGACTTTGGAGCCGTCCTAGCAACGAAGCACATAGTAAATTTCAGAGTTGTTCTGAATCGGCCTTGTTGATTCTGGCGTTGATTCGCGGGTGTTCGCACTGTCCATACCACTGATTGCTATATTTCCTATTAAAAATATCGATCTTGGGTTGGTTATCGCTCACTCGTCGATTGCGTCGGGGCCTGCAGGGTTGGCTTGGTCGCTTTGATTTTAAGTCCCCCACTGAAAATCAGTTATATAACTGAGTGGGTAGACTCTAAATAAAATTTATTTATTTATTTTATTTAATGATAAAATTCTTCCTATTTTGGATACCTTTTGTTGATATAACAATTCTATTCATTGTGTTTTTTTAAAACTGATTCTTTACCAAAACCAGTTTAAAACGTGTTGTATAAACGTTCTCTACCAAAATGTTAACCTTTATATTTTGTTTCCCACAGAAATAACGTTTTAAACAAAAACCCCAGGAAAATTGTTACCAAATAATTGTCGTCAACTAAACGAATGTCTTTCAACGTAGAAAAGTCACGAGTATTTGCTTTTCCTCTTGGCCATTGCAAAAGACAAACATTTCTTCATTAAATTAAATTAAATCCGAGACTCCGAGCCTCTGTTTGTGTGCTGTGATTTCGTTAGGAGAGTTAATGGGAGTTACTTCAGCTTGGTTTGGCTGATATTGAGATAATAAAACATCGTTACGCGGGCAATATGCTACGTAAGAGACGGAGATGTTTTATCAGGGGTATTTTATTTTTCTACTCGACTCCTTCGTATGCTAATATAGAAGCACGTATGCTTGGAGATTGTAAGAAATCCTTTACGAATTATTGTCTTCTATAAAACGTCTGCTACAAAACCCTCAAAGCCTGCTGCGAATTGTTTTGAAAATTTTTGAATAGACTACAATGTTATTTCTTGAAAGCTGGAAGAAAGGCACCCAGATATAAGATTAGATTGTGTGTATCAAATAACATCGCGAATGTAGTTAGTAAAGATATTAGTAAAAATATAATTTTTGGTTTTTTCTTTTAAAAATATTAAATTTAATGTTTTGATTCTTTCAATATTTCTAAGAGTTAGTCCAACAAATGTTAGCTTTCAAGAATCAAACTTAAATATTAGACAAACCTCCCCATACCACACTCCTCCCCTCACTCCATTACTCTCTCACTCACTCACTCACTCACTCACTCAAAGTTACATACCACCACCATGGATGTATACGTCGCCCGAGCAATGGGTATATTTCCAACGAAAGTGTCTAACGAGCTTTCGAACATGTCAAAAATAAAATTCGTAAAAAATATAATTTATAACATAGATTAGTCAATATTTAAATTCTCCAAAAACAACTTTAAAAAGCACGAAACTCTAAATGTTCGTGTGGCCCTCGATCAAACCTACCTTATTACTTACGTACACGCGACTAATAGACCTTTGGAAAACAAAATATTTATACCGGTATTTGATTGATTTTCAAGTAAGTAAATCAAAGTTTTCTCTGAAAGTTCTCTCTGAACTGTGTGAGGTGTGAAGCTTAGCATTAGGTGGCTAAGTGAGTTCCAGGCTTATATCGGCTGCCTCATATAACCGACCCCTACGATGATGAACTATTGACCCAAGCATCACCTCCCCCCTCCCCCCCCCGCCCCACAGCTAGGCTGCCAGCATCACGCGTTCACTTCATATTCATTATTAGTATTCTATTATTGAAGTCAAACCCGTTCAGATAATAATTAAATTCGTCTTCATTAGGTTATTGCAAACAATTAAAATGTTTTATTTTTTGTAAGATCTGGATTTTTTTAATGTTTTGATCGTAATATATAAGGAAAACTTAGCCATTAAAACAAAATAAAAGCTATATTTTAAGTTAAAATGTAATTTTAAGTTCTTGTCTGAAATTAGATTTGTTCCTCAATAATTTTGCATGTGTTAGATTTTGTATATCTCAAAACTAAATCAAATAATGACATCTCCATGACAAATCAAAATGTTCTAATTTTGAGGTAGAACGCGGTTTGTAAACTTTTTAAATTTATCTTAGGAAATCTGCCCAGAGAGCAATGCATGCAATTGTGAAGGGATGTCCGAGGGATCTATATCAATACTCAATCCCTTGCATTCGCATTAACAACTCGGGAAAACTTAGGAAAAAAACTTTAGTTGGGATTGCCGGTCTTGACGGGATTCGAACCCGATACCTCCCGAATCAGAGACTTGTGCTTAGCGCTCGAGCCAACACTGTCGGTAATGATGGTGTTGTTGTTTGGTTGGTTGGTTGTAAGGTGAGGTGAGGGTATAATAGGGTTAATGTTGTTATTGTGTGTGTTTGGTTTCAGCGATGCCCTTCGGGATGGTCCCCGCGCTCGAGGTGGACGGCAGAGTGATCGCGCACGGTCTCACTGGACGAGACGAGTGGGAGAGCCTCCAGTGTGACACGCTGGTCGACACCCTCTCCGACCTCAAGCAAGGTGGGTCTCTCTCTCTCTCTCTCTCTTCCTTGCTCGTCGCCACGGTCTCACTGGACGAGACGAGTGGGAGAGCCTCCAGTGTGACACGCTGGTCGACACCCTCTCCGACCTCAAGCAAGGTGGGTCTCTCCTTCTTGCCCCCCCTTCCCACCCCCCTCTTATCTAGGACGGGTTGGATGGAAGATAAGGTTTAACTAGCCTTAGTTCCGCCTTGTAATAAAGACCTCAATCGATCAATCGATCACGATCTCACTACTCTCACTACTCTCACTCACTCCCCTCCTCCTACTCCCTGGTATTTCTCTCTTCCCCCATATTTCCCCCCACCTCTCTACAATCTCTCATCAATTCCCAGTCCCCCCCTTCATTTAGGTATTTCTTTCTTGTGTTGCTTGTGTCCTCCATCTTTCCCCCATCTACACCTCTCATCAAGTTCTCCCTCTCTCTCTCTCTCTCTCTCTCTCTCTCTCATCACCACGTTAAGATCAAGTTACGTCGTCTCAATTTTACGAATAATTATCATTGGGTTTGTTAGTGAAAATTGATATAATTTATTATTATGATGTAACCTTGCACCTTTCAGACGATAACCACGCAAACATTTAAAAAACTTTCAAAAATTTACTAACGAAATCACATTCACTCACTCATCATTCACAAACACACACATTAATACACAATTCGTAGATTAATAATTTTCATCAAATCACTTGTAACAAATTTATGCACCGTAGTGGTGCGTAAAAATAGCATTCTGCCATTTTCATTTTTAATTATTCGTAAATCTTTCGTTTTGTGTACATCCATAATATGTTTTTTCCATCACAACACAATTTTTTGCACTTTTTGTGAGAAACGATTTCATATTATGTACATTTTAAAATAAATGCAATTTAATTTTTGTCAGATAAAAATATCTGTAGTAAATTAATTTCAATAGGCATGGGAAACTTTTTTTAATAAAATAAGCATTGCTTAGCATTTTTAAAACTATATTTCAACAACTCAAGACGCTAAATTTTCGTACTCGAGAGGTATAAGTTGCAATTATTTATCTTGACGTCATAGAACTTGAGACCCGGCGCCTCCACCAAATGATAGATTTTTATTCTAATTATTTTAACCAGTCATTTCCACCCTAGGCCTACACATGATTTATAAACTCACATTGTTCGAGAAATTTAATTGATTGTTATTAAAATCTTTCACATTTGCCATTTTGCCTATTAATGATAAATGAATAAAATAAATAAATGCGTATTTAGCGTCTACCCACTCATGCACATGGGGTACTTTAATTTAGAGGCTAACCAAGCCAACCTTTTTGCACCGACGCTATCGATAAGCTATTATACAGAGGAGTAACCTTTTAATCAAGTTGGACACGATTCCACCCGTGGGCGGCGCTAGAATCAACAATCTCTGAAAAGCAGTTGTGTGATTGTGGGTATAGACTCTAAATAAGAATTTATTTTATTTATTTATTAATTTAATTAATTTATTTTTTTATTTTTTTAAGGCTAATTTTAAACAATTGAGGGCTCAGATACACAAGCTCTTCACCACTTTTCCGTAATCGCACACTATTAATTCAATATAGAAAACACGTCATACCTTTATTCCTTATAAAATAATATAATGTGCACATTTGTAGTTTGCGTATAAAATAATTTAATAAACAGCGTAAAAATGAATTAAATTTATTTTTAAATGTATATACACAGTGGTACCATGGTGCAACGACAGTAGTGGCTCATGCCTAATCTGTGTGGCTCTGATTCGTGAATCCCGCCACTGGCAATCCTGACTGAAAGTTTGTTCCTTGGAATTCTATACCTGTTATCAATCACCATGCAGCGCAAGGACGCTGTCCATCGTTTAATAACTCTGGCACACTTCGGATTTTTGTAATAAGTGCTTCGCACCAGGGACTTAAGCATGCCAGGGGAAAGACTTCGAGCCACACTACCATTCCCCCAAAAAACTAAACATATTCAGTCGATATAATGCAAATGCAAGGGACTGAATCTTCTGAATTAGGTGGTATAAGCGCAGGATATCTCCAAACCTAATTTTGAAGACTTATCCCGCCTTTCCCCGGGGATAAGAAAATACGTAAATATTGTTCATTGATTCGAGCTTATCCCGCTTATATAGAATTATCCCGGGATAAATTGTACAAGGGGCATGCATTGCACCCTAACAAGCTTCGATAAATTTTACTCTGTGTTATAATCAATCACACCGCGTAAGACGAAGAAGAAGATTACTTTGAAACTACTTAAAGTTTTATTAGTTTATAAGGTAAAGTTAAGAACTTTACGAATTAGGTTTGTTCGTGCGATGGTCGGGATAGTGACTTCATCAGCCGTGGTTGCGAACTTTCTGCATCACTTAACTTCATTGCATATTCTCGATAGCAAGTTGGTGTGGTAATTGTTTGAAGTAGATAACTTTATAATTATACTTGACAAGCTTTGTTGTTCCCTTTCTGGTAACAAACTTGGAAGAAAATCTTATCTGATGCGGTAGTGTGGTGGGAAACAAGACGTCTTGTTCATGGATTCGACATTAATTTATTTGATATTTTATTTACTTATGTATATTGAAAACAATTTAAAGTTTAAAAAAATCGGTTGATCTATATAATGAGCAATGAATGATAATTACAAAGCCTACAAATCAATACAAATTATTATTAGGCTTATTTATTATAAATACACAACAGAATACAAATTATTCCACAAGTGTGATTTGATAAAACAACAAATAGTCAGGGATTGGACACATACATTTTACAAAACACAGAACATAATACAAAAACAAAACATTCCATTTACAGAAAAAAGAAATAAAAAAAATAACAATAAAAAAAGTGAAATGGACTGACCACAGAATAATAAAAAACAAAAAATAAAATAAAATAACGTACATTTAAACATTACACCCTAAATCTTTCCACAACGTACATCAAATGATGTGTCTCAACAAAATACTAAATGTCTTATTGCTCTCTCTTAGTAGTAGATTGAGCTGATATGTTTGACAATGTTTATAATTGATAATTCTACTAGTTAATTACTGTGTTCTCTCTCTCTCTCTCTCTCTCTTAGCGCTGTTCCAGTACCGACTAGAGCCCGACCCGTTCAAGAAGGAGGAGAAGAAACAGACCTTGATGAAGGAGACCATCCCCTTCTACCTTAACAAGTTCGAGAAGGTGATCACGGAAAACGACGGGTACTCCGTGGGAGGAGCGGTGAGGGCTTATCTTTTACCTACACCTCAAAGGGGTATTCACCCGCAAAACTCTAAAAAATATATTTCTTTCAGGCAAACTTTGAGTTATGGATTTTAAATTTTTTAAATTTAAAAAATTTAAAAAAAATTAAAATTAAAAATTAACTAAAAAATTATTGGGTCCACCATGACTAGAAAAAATGTAAAACGTAGCATTTTTCGAGCTAGGTCCCATCGGCAAAATTCTCCCATAAGCAATAACATGGGGACGATATTTCTGCCCCGTGAACTTGGAGGATTTTGATCCAAAAAAATATTGGCTATTATTGACGTACTCTACAGCATTTTCTGTAAATTTTCCATATTATGTTTTGTAATTTGGGCAAGTGGGTCGGTCAAAATATGCTGTTTACCAAGAAGGAGTGTGATTTTGGAATGCATATTTTTGCGCGTTTGAGTGTTATTTGTGCACTGTTTCGAGGCACGATATAATAAAGGGCCATTTTAGATTGGTATGATGCTCTAGTATCTATGTGGAACAAAAAAACAAGTTTAAGCCGATTTAAGAAATTGGCGAAAATTTGCGTTTTTTGAAATTTCTTAAATCGGGTTTAAAACCAGTTTTTTTTTTATCCACGTAGATACTAGAGCATCGTACCAACCTATAATGACCCTTTATAACATCGTGTATTGAAACTGTACGCAAATATACACTCAGACACACAAAAATAATCTGCATTCTAAAATCACACCTCTTTTTGGTAATATGAATATTTTGACCAAACCACTTGCCCAAATAACAAAACATAACATGGAGGATTTACAGAAAAGGCTGGAGAGTCAATAATTTTTGGGGATCAAAATCCTCCAAGTTCACGGGGCATAAAGATCGTTCCCATGTTACTTCTAAGAAGAGATTAAGAGATTTTTGCCGATGGGACCTTGCTCGAAAAATACCAAGTTTGACAATTTTTTTCGGGTTATGGTGGACCCAATAATTTTTCTGTTAATTTCTAAAAAATTTAACTAGTTGCCTGAATATTTTTTTTCAGTTTAGAGGGAGAATACCTCTTTAACTAAAACCTTTATTTCTGTCTGAATATTAACCTTAACCAAAACCTATGCCTTAATCTTAATCTTATTCCCTTAATCTCTACCTAAACAAAACATAACCCTATGCCTTACTGTTAATCTTATGCATAATTTAAAACTTAGCTTCCAATACCTTAATCTTACCTTTTATAAAAGCCTAAACCTTGACCTAAAATTAAAAAAAAACTCTACATCTAAACCAAATCCCAAAGCTTTAACTGTTATCTAAACTTTAACACAACCGTAACCAAAACCGTTTCCTAGACCCGTACAGCTGCATTCTTTCGTGGAAAATGTCCCTTTTTTAAGTTAATGCATTATTTTAGCGATTTTAGCTATTTTAGCAGGTCGGAGCCTACAGGGTAGGCTTAGTCGCTTTGATTTACTGTCCCCCACTGAAAATCAGTTATATAACTGAGTAGGTAGACTCTAAATACAATTTATTTATATTTATTTAAAAGGCCTTTGTATAACTTTTTTTACACAAACCTGCCTTTACATTCAGGTTGCTTTAAGACACAGAATAACAAAAATTAAATTAATTTACATTCATACAAATTACATTTAACAATAAGTAAAATTATTTACAGTTTATGAAAAAATTAAATGAAGTGAAAAATGAAGTGTGAAGTATGATTTGTGAAGTATAAAAAAAACAAGTACTGATTTATACTTATAACGTCTTGCTTATGCCGTAAAGATGATTTCTAAAAATCAAAGTAGATCACTTTAAAGCAAGGAGCACCAAGTCATTTATAAAACTTGCATTTAGTCGAAAACGTTTGCAAAATTTAACAACAAAATCCGGTATCGTTCCTCTTGCTCCTATTAAGAGCCCGATCACCTCAATTTCCTTTATGTCATAATTATTTGGTTATTACATTGGTATTTACCTGAGATGGTCTCATCGACTAAAACAGGAAACATTTATTCTAAAAAATTAATTATCTATGTGTTTATTTTTAAGCAATTACATATTTAATTAGAGTTTCATTAGTATTTACAAAGTTTCAACTTTAGTGTCTTCACAAAGCATTCATTCATAGAAAATGTTTTTCTTGTATCAAAGTGTTGAATTTAAAACAAGTCTCGTTACCAATTATTTTGTGTCAATCACCAAATGTGTGGCTCGTTGGTCTTGTGGTTAACGTATCTGCTTCCAATGCAGAATGTCCAGGGTTCGATTCCCGCTACAGTCAGAAGTTTTTTAACTTGGATAGACTTAAGTCCATCAGTTCTTGTCTTAGGAGTTTGTAAACGGTGACTTTGGAGCCGCCCTAGCAACGAAGCACATAATTCTGAATCGGCCTTGTTGATTCTGGCGTTGATTCGCGGGTGTTCGCACTGTCCATACCACTGATTGCTATATTTCCTATTAACAATATCGATCTTTGGTTGGTTATCGCTCACTCGTCGATTGCGTCGGGGCCTACAGGGTTGGCTTAGTCGCTTTGATTTACTGTCCCCCACTGTAAATCAGTTATATAACTGAGTGGGTAGATTATAAATACAGTTTATTTATTTATTTAATTACCCTAATTATCTCGTTCGGGTAAAGCTGAAATGTGCTTCCTCGACTAGAAGTAAATCAATGTCTGTGGGTACTCGGTACAACTAGACCTCTTGATTTACTTATGGTCGAAGATGTAACTTTCATCGAGCATTGATTTCACATTATTTCTTTCAGGGGGTCATTTACTAAGTGAAAACAGTCGATCGACAGCAACGAGCGACAATAGTCGACGAAACAACAACTTTAGTGAGAGGAGCAAGTGAGAACTGCCGCCTCGAATTTTCAACATACCAAATTAAATAGTAATAACTTACATTTGTTGTATGTAGTTGTTTATTACGTTAAGGAAACATTGGCAGACGGCATTTAAAACGTTTAATGTGTAATTGTTGCCAATACACAGTTTATAAGCTTGTATAGCTGCAGTCAGATGCGTGCAGCGTAGAGCCAAGCTTTTTATTGGCAATAATTACACATTTTACACTTTAAAATCAGTCTGCCAATGTTTCCTTAACGTAGTAAACACTACATGCAGCAAAGGTAGGTAATTACTATTAAATTTGGTTTGATGAAAATTCGAGGTGGCAGTTCTCAGTTGCTCTTCTCACTAGAGTTGTCGTGTCGTTGTTGATCGACTATTGTGACTAACGTTGTCACTGTCGCTTCTAGTAAATAGACCCCCAGAAGTAACGTAAGGGCTGTGGATACTCGAAACAACTAGACTTCTTGATTTACTTATAGTCGAAGGTGTAACTTTCATCAAGCATTGCTTCAAACCTATTTCTTTTGGAGGTCTATATACTAAGTGTATCACAATTAGTAAATATACTGTCTCAATTTGTTAAACTACTAAACGAAATCTTCTCCTTTCAGCTGACGTGGACAGACTTCGTGTTCGCCGTCTCCTTAGAAAACTTTGAGTTAATCTTCGGCAAGGATTCGTTAGAGCCGTACCCTATGCTTAAAGCTCTCAAGGAAAAGGTATTCAGTTTGCCTAGTATACAAGAGTGGCTGCAGAAACGTCCCGTTACCGAATTCTAGACACGTCGGTATAGTTAGCGACGCGACTTTGGTACTTTACGACAGGGATGTGTTTGAAAAGGAAAATGTTCTTGTCTAGAAATGGAATTTGTCGTTCAAGCTGTATTTTGTTCCTTCACTTTATTTAGCAATTTATCCATACATTGTCTCGACTACAATCAGTATGAGACTGTTGGATGAACCGCGTTAATTTTTTTACAGTGTATGCCCACTTTAAAAAAGCTTATTTCAAAATACATCCTGAACCACATTTTTGTCTTCAATTTTCATGTTAAAAAAGTTTAAGTTTTTGCAAAGAATATACGTATTTTGCGATCAGATAACATTTCAAATGGTTAATTGTCTCTTAATTTAGCTTTGAAAATTTACTACAGCGGAACTTCTTCCGAAGTATGCATACACCTTTAACATAAGTGGTGTAGTCTTATGAAAAAAATAAAACTTGTTCTATTTATTTGAGGTTGATGGTTAACTAAATAACCAGAGTATTTTTCAAACACATCCTGATATAGACATCGGTTATAGAAAAATACCTTTTCTTGTTGGTTGAAATATTTATACTTTTAGACGGAAATTATTAAAAAAAATAAAGTGATACTCGGAACAAACTGGCCTATGTTAGAGATAATATATTTCAATCAACAATTAAAGAACGGAAATACATTGCTTATATAATCGTTTTGATTATTGTTGGTTGAATACGGTCGCAGATAAGGCAAAGTTAAGAAAAGAGCTGTTTGAAAATTGGACCAACGCGAAAGATTGAGTATTGCAATCAACACTAAAAAAGAGGTTTGTTTGAAGTTAGATAAAGTTCGATTTGAGCATGTTTTGAGGAACGTAGCTCAAAAATAATCGGTGTTTTTGTGAGCGTTAAATTAATGTAGTTGATTGTAGTAAATTTGATATTGATAATCGGTATAACATATTTTAGCGGAAGAACGGTTTCTAAGGCTTCCGAGCATGAATTATATATAGTGATTGGAATTT